>CM022393.1:77334329-77658180 GCA_011833715.1 Carcinoscorpius rotundicauda
CTGCTGGAAATAGTAAGGTTGTAATCATAAACACAGCTTGAGATGGTGAGTGAAACCATTCATATTATTAAATTTAACCAAACCATCTGAACCACACACCTCAAAATTAAATTTTGTCGTACCTGTAATTGGGGGAATCTCTCTTTCAACCAAATATCTCTATTCTTCTGGAATAGCATCATATAACTTTTTGTGATACTGTCTGACTTGAACAGGTATCACACTTTCAGATACATCGTGACATAACTCGATAATAGATTTTAAGAGAAGCCAATGAGAAACAAATACGTAAGTAAAGTCCCTCAAGCGAATGAGTCCCGTGCTAATAAAATTTTTATTATAGAATGTGCTTAATCCAATAGTAGGAACAAAAATATTGAGAAACAGTGGTTGCCGGAAAGTAATTTCTGTGTTATTTGGGAAAATTCGACGACACCTAACGAGCATTTTACATGAGTCTAATACAGTGGTAACTCGGTTCTCGAACGACTCTCTTCTTGAACAATTCGGTTTTCGAACATATTATTTGAGAAAAAAATGTCTCGGTCGTCGATCATAAACTCGGTTTCCGAACCAACCTGTCGTGGCCCGAACACACGAAATAACCCGACTGATCACCCGAACGAGCCTTCTACTATTTTCTGCCCACGCCAAGCTTGTCCAAAACGTGTCGCCCAGTTCACACCATCGCTAAATTCTGCTGTAAACGTTCTCGTTTTCCTTTTTGTTTTTTCTGTTGGTTTTAAAATATTCTGATTAAATAAGCCACCATGGGGTCAAAGAGGGATAATGAAAGCAGCAAACCAAAAAGAAAAGTTGTTAGAGCCACAATAGAGGTGAAAAAAATCTCATAGCGAAGTATGAGAGTGGTGTTCACGTGTCTGACCTTGCTACACAGTTTGGTATGGTGAAGTCTACAATCTGCACCATATTGAAAAATAAAGAGGTCATCAAAGGAGCTTATGTTGTAAAAGGAATGCTTATGAAACAAAGATCACAAACAATGGAAGATGTAGAAAAACTGCTGTTAATTGTGGTAAACGAAAAACAGTTAGCTGGTGATAGCATTTGTGAGAAAGCAAAGCAGTTGCATGCTCACCTCCTGAAAAACACCCCTGAAACGAGTGCTGATACAAATGATGCCTTTAAGGCTAGTAGAGGGTGGTTTGAAAAATTTAGGAAGAGAAGTGGCATACATAGTGTGGTGAGACATGGGGAAGGTGCCAGTCAGAAACAAACCTCATTAGACAAGTTTTTAGTGAGAAATAGGTCTAGTGAGTCTCAAGCAGGTTGTAGCGGTGTAAAGAGAAGAAAAGCCCCCCATTGGCTCAGCGGTATGTCTGCGGACTTACACGCTAAAATCCGGGTTTCGATACCCGTGGTGGGCAGAGCACAGATAGCCCATTGTGTAGCTTTGTGCTTAATTTAAAACAACAGCAACAATAAAACAACAAGAGACAGAAAAGAGAAAGAACCCCAGAAGGAGAGTTACCTGACGCTTTTATGGAAGGTGACTCCCCTTCCAAACATTAATAGCCCTCCTACTCTCCATGTTTCTCACCATCTTTCACTTACGCCATCAGCTCTCCTCAGCACAGGTAAAGTGCAGTTAAATTTTCATTTATTGTTTTTTATCGTATTTATAGTTTTTGTGGTTGACTTTATGGATGTAAGTATTATTATACAGGTATAAATAAGCAATATTTTTACCTAAAATGCTTCATAATGCGTAATGTTTGGAGGTCTATAACGGATTAATTTAATTTACAGTATTTCTTATGGGAAAATTTATTCGGTTTTCGAACAGCCTTCTGGAACGGATTAAGTTTGAGAACCGAGATATCACTGTACTTCACAGTAATATAGGCAATTTTAGAATACTCACAAAAGCTAATTTCCTGATAAATAAATACATACACAAATACATCTAATTCAAGAAGCACCTCACGTGCAACGTGCAATAACTGATTCTTCTTAAATGTCACTGTATCACAGCAAATTAACAGAAATTCAAAAAAAGGAACGCAAGATATCGAATCGCGAGTAAAGTTTGTGAATATAATTCCAAAATTGACAAAAACACACACAAAAGAAACAAACCTAATCCAAAACTTAATATGAACAAAACAAGGTAAAACAAATTGATTTATATTTTGCTAAATTATCTTGAGGGAATTAAGTAATAAAAATATACGTCAGTTTTTGTAAGTTGTTCTTGACTAGGCCTAAGATAATGAATTAATGTAAAATGACTTTATCATCGTGATCTTCCGATAATTTCGACAAACGTTTTAAATGTTTCTATTAAATAAAATAAAGGTTGTTATCTAAATAACGAATTATTATGGAAATAAATTGTTATTTAGTTAAGCCATGAACAAGAGACTCGTCTGGAAAGAATTTTTCCAAACAAATGTCAGTGATCTAATCCAAAGGAATGTTTGTAAATAAATAACTTACTTCAAAACTACCAACAAAACATTCATTATGAGGATGTAATCTTTATTTAATATAAGAAAATGAGTCGAGGACAGTAAATTCATTAAAGGTTAATAATCTGAGAATGGGTATAAGGAATTTGGCTTTTTATAGCTGTGTGTTCTGATTGCAGAAGGTATTAGGGCGTAATGATTTTGTTTGTTTTTAATTTTCTTCAAAGTTAAACGAGGGTTGTTTGCTTTTGCCGTCCCTACTTTAGGAGTGTAGAGGGAAGGCAGCAAGTCAACGCCACTCTTCGCCAACAGAAATGAGAAAGCATGCTTTCAGAATTAGAAACAAAGGATTGTAATTACTTCACAAATTGTTTACACATATATTTACCTCTGATATCATACAATCGAGTTGAGTTTGCATATCTCAGTTTAGTGCTGATACCCGAGTTCCAGTCCTCGCTGAACTAAAACCCTTTATGATTTGAACAGTCAGAAAGAAAAAAAAAGAAAACTTTCTTGACGTGATTTCATCAGTATACTATGACATTTGGAAGTTAAAATATAGGCCATTGAATACACCACAACAACCGAGATTGGGAAACATTGGCTCGCTAAAATAAATAAAAGTGCTCTTTTACTCAAGTTACAAATTCAACTTATCGCTATTTTATTTTAAACTATTTTGCTTTTCCTACTTTGTGACTAAGGGTGCTATGTAACACTCAAATAAATAAATAATTTACAACCATTACTAATTGTGTTGGAATTGTATTTAAGTTAATACTAAAACTTCGTGACTTTCATTTGGATGAGCATCCTGTAAGTTCTGATACGAGTATAAGGATAACACACAATCTGGGGCAACTGCAGAAGCATGAATGTCTACGTTCAGCCTGTTCTTTAACTACTGGTGGTGTCACTGATAAATCACTCTTTTTATTCAATGTCCTTTCCATTACAAAAAGCTGCAACTTTATCTCCTTTCAATGTTTATTAAACATATGCAGAGGAGGAATCCCCGCTGATACAGCGGTAAATGTATGTATTTATAACACTAAAATCAGGGATTCGATCCCCCTCGGTGGACTCAGCAGATAGCTCAATGTAGCTTTTTTATAAGAAAAGCGCACACACAAACACACGCACAGGAGTATTTATTTTCGGGAGTTCGTTTCAACAATTCATAAACACAGAAGTTCAAGGGAGATGTCTGCGAATTGAGTTATGTTTGTGAATACATGCTATAAAGGGCCTTTCATGTTAATTTAAACGTGGACTGAATGCTTTGTCTTTGTGAAATCATACCTTGTTTGTCATGCTGCATATACAAACACGGTATTTGCTTAATTCTCTGGATTTTAACTTATCATTATCACGCTAACATCCACCCAACATATACAGGGTGGCCCATAAGTACCTACCCATCCATATATCTTACTCGTATGTATCGAGTGTATGTGTGTACTGTCCTTCATTCTCGCTGCATAATATTATGCGACGCCGTGTTCAAGTGTAAATAGGCTTACATCGGCCATATTTCTCTGAAAAAAAGAAACAAATTTATAATACATGCATAATTTAATATAACATAATAACATATTGATGGGTAGGGACTTACGGGCCACCCTGTACATTACAATAACAAACTTTTTGCAACATGTACCAGGCTTGGCATGGCCGAGCGCGTTAAGGCGTGCACTCGTAATCCGAGGGTCGCGGGTTCGCGCCCGCGTCGCGCTAAACATGCTCGCCCTCCCAGCCGTGGGGGCGTTATAATGTGACGGTCAATCCCACTATTCGTTGGTAAAAGAGTAGCCCAAGAGTTGGCGGTGGGTGGTGATGACTAGCTGCCTTCCCTCTAGTCTTACACTGCAAAATTAGGGACGGCTAGCACAGATAGCCCTTGAGTAGCTTTGTGCGAATTCCCAAAACAAACAAACAAAAGCAACATGTACCAAATTTGAAATTTATTAATGGAACGTTTTTGTTTGTTTAGAATTAAGCACAAAGCTACTCAATGGGCTATCTGTGCTCTGCCCACCACGGGTATCGAAACCCGGTTTTTAGTGTGTAAGTCCACAGACATACCACTGTGCCACTGGGGGGCATTAATGGAACTAGGATGATGAAATGTGAAATTTGCTGTTGATACATATTTTCGTTAAAAATTCATATTCATTGTTCATATTAAATAAAAATTCCAATGTCTAAGTTTTATTCTTCTTAATTTAGTGCGGTCCAAGTTTTAAAATAAATGTTACGAAGCAAATATGGTAGTCGTAAATACTAAACATGTTTAACATTTAAAAGATAAGATAAATACTTGGTAATACACCAGGCAATCTGCTCAAATTTGGTGATATTGTCGACATTGAACAAAGATGTCCAACAATCTCGCTCTACAATCTGAATCATAATAAAAAAGAAAGTATTTATTTTCAACATATGTTCTAAAATAAATAGTATGAGTAAGAATAAAGCTACCATGACAGTTTAGAGTCAAATTCTTGAGGATGTTGATAAAAAAAAATCATTATTCTTATTATAAAACAACAGTTGTAGGCCTACTATGTTTTCAGCACTGCATTCTTTATTTAGACCCTTCGTGGATTTAAAGAGGTCAAAAATCCTAAAAGACAAAATAGGTAGTGTAGTGACACAAACTATAATATGCCGAATAGTAATATCTTATGGAAATATTAATTAGTTATAATTAAAAAACAGTTTTGGAAAAGGCGTTCACACCATAAAATATATTGTTAAATTTATACGTTTTTCCACCGAAAGAACGTTCAATCAGCGAGTATTTTACAACAGTATCATAAAACTAAATTCAAAAGGTTATTTTCTGTGTAAACAAGGTTTCAAAAAATTAGTGGTATAATTTGAAAGATAAATTCGGCACAGCTTAAATGTTTCTCTCTTATCTTTTCAGAAAATCACTTTCATTATGATTACGCCACGTTGCCCCCCAGTGGCTCAGCGGTATGTCTGCGGACTTACACGCTAAAATCCGGGTTTCGATACCCGTGGTGGGCAGAGCACAGATAGCCCATTGTGTGGCTTTGTGCTTAATTCAAAAAACAAACAAACAAATTGCGCCACGTTTTGTTTTGAATTTTGTGCTTACGTACTACGAAATTTGTGACTTCCTACCACTCTGTAAGTGGAACAGCGACGTATTTTATTTCAAAAACAGAAAAAAAACATTTTTAATTCGATTGAAAATGCAATTAAAATATTCAAATAAAACAAAAACTCTTAGCCATTTAGACCAGACATTTCCACGAAAGGAAATACAAGCTCTTATAAAAAGTTGTGAATTAACCCATGGCCTAGTATGTATTGTTCATTTTCGTTTGGTAAAGATTATACAGTTTTATGATTTCTTCCATAATATTTGTTATAGTACTGCAATAAACAGTTATTGAGTTACTCTTCTTCACATAGTGCTGTAATAACACATTATCTATTTCTTTCCTTATTTGAACAAGTACAGAAATTACAAATTGTGAAACAAGCTGTTTCATGCTTATAATCAATTCATAGACTACCAACTAACTAATAACAGAGTTCATCGTCATTTTAAAACACTCCAACAGCTGATCGGGTTAGCTTTGATTTACAATGCGTTTTAGAATGCGAGTCGAACACCAGAACCACCAGGCCATTAAGGAGGCAACAAATACATTTCATTATATCAAAGTATATTCTAAGAGACAGTATTTGGTATAACTTAATATCAATATAGCAAATTTAATATCATCTTCCATATAAAAGTGGCCCTGTTTTTTTCCGTATGTCTAACGTCAATGTCCAGAATATGATTTACTTGCCTTCGTGAATACTTAGCAATTACTATTTGAGCGTCTGGACACTAAAGTATAAAAAACCCAAACATTTATTGATCAAAAAAACAATTGTTTTTGGTATTTTTTTTATTACTTTAGAGTTGTAATTGCCAGATAAACTTTTATTTTTGTCGTATAATGGTTAATAGTATAAGGTTTGCGTTTCTACATTTTATTTAATATGGAATTTAAAACAGAAGTTTTATAATTAACCACGTGAACAGAGTTTATCATTTAAAATTAAAATTCCTATCATTATTTAAACATATTTAACCCGTACTATGTCTTCAATTTTTATAACGAATTATACGTTGAAAATATGCTAAAAGTTTAAAAATTCAAGAATACAGAAATCTTAATTACCGTATCAATGAACATCAGAACTTTCTAGTGGAGCTGGAAAAAACGAGGATGAATTCAAATTGGTACCACGTCACATCAAATCAAAACGATCATGCAAAAAAAGTCTTTAAACGTTGATAATTTAATACAAAAATTACATTATTACATGTCCACAAAATTTTTGTTTCTGGATATTATTGCAGATTTGATTATCTGGTATTTTAAAAATCAATTATTGTTGAAATTGTAAAAAAATATATTTTTTTAAAATAGTATTATTTATGCTGTTAAAGTTTGAAGATATTCATTTTATAGGAAAAAGAAGTAATACTGATTATAAGTTGCTTCTCATATATGTGTGTCTTTAAAAAATGTGTCCACGGTAAATAAAATTATAACTCAAACAGTGAACATAGCTTACATGGCCTGGCATGGCCGAGCGCGTTAAGGCGTGCATTCGTAATCCGAGGGTCGCGGGTACGCGCCCGTGTCGCGCTCAACATGCTCGCCCTCCCAGCCGTGGGGGTGTATAATGTGACGGTCAATCCCAATTCGTTGGTAAAAGAGTAGCCCAAGAGTTGGCGGTGGGTGGTGATGACTAGCTGCCTTCCCTCTAGTCTTACACTGCTAAATTAGGGACGGCTAGCACAGATAGCCCTCGAGTAGCTTTGTGCGAATTCCCAAAAACAAACAAAACAAACAAACGAACATAGCTTACCATCAGACTTTGTTTCTAATATTTCTCTCTTGCACTATAGACACTTGACATTTATTTCAGGACCACTGATTTCATTTTACAAACACGTGTGTTCAACAGTGTACGTTTACCAGAAAAGAGGACCAAATCTCGTAACTGCAGTTACTATCGTTTAGGGCTTGAAACATGTTTCGTAGTTACACTACTGCATGTGCTTAGTATTAAGAGTATCGGCCTTTGGAAGACGTTTAGAATGATTAGTGTTAACACTTACACATAAAGAAATCATACAATCTTTATTAAGAATTAATTTTCGGACTTTTAATAAAGCAAAATCTTGAACAACTTTTTAAAATGTATTGATTTATCGATCTCTTGCTCAATTATTATGTGTGCTATCAATCATCAACAGTATTGGCTGATCTGAATACCGAAAATGTTTATATGGTAACCAGAAATTACCAAAAAATATATTACTTCGTTACAGGATTTTGGATCAAAAATGGAGACAAAATACCCTTGAATAGGACGTATTTCTCTTTCGGTTTTAAATTTAAAGACAAAAGTGCTTAATCTGTTTAATGAATCTGTTATTGTGTTTAACAAAGCAGGTTATAGAATAGTATCTACTAAAACCATTGGGAATGTAATAACAATGCAAGTGTTTCTTATTTAGCACAAAGGGCTACCTGTGCTCTGCCCACGGCTGGGAGGGCGAGCATGTTTGGCACGACGCGGCGCGAACCCGCGACCCTCCCAGCCGTGGGGGCATTATTATGTGACGGTCAATCCCACTATTCGTTGGTAAAAGAGTAGTCCAAGAGGTGGCGGTGGGTGGTGATAACTAGCTGCCTTCCCTCTAGTCTTACACTGCTAAATTAGGGACGGCTAGCACAGATAGCCCTCGTGTGATTTTGTGTGAAATTCAAAACAAAAAAAACCATTGAGACCAAAAACTCGATAAAGAAAGAAGCGAAAGATGGCTCTTATAATAATGACATATTTGTTTCTTCTTAACATTTTTTTCCATTCTGTAACTTGTATACTACAAGTAGCATATTTCTACTTCCACGCACGCTATAAATTTGAATAGAATTTACTAATTAAACCAACTGAAGCACTTAGACCGTAAGTTAATGAGTGAAAACGTTCTACACCTAACAGAATTCTGTATATTCAGAAAATGTATTAAATTAACTTTCGAAAAACATTTGTTCGCATTTTTTTTCATTGGAGCATTGCAAAGATGTACAGCCATCCACATTGTAGAAAATTAAATGGAAACGCTTACATATCATGACGTTGTGAACAAAATCGATATGCCCTACGTATATTTCTTATTTCCTTTCGTAACAGTCGTTATGTGTATTTTACATTTCAATCGGTGAGTAATTAAGTGTTAAATTATAAATCAATGCTGACAATAAGTTTAAATAAATTGGAAGCCCTAAAATTATGAAGATACAAAAATATTCAAATAAAATTAGTACTGAATTAATATATTGTTTACTATACATATATAACCTTCAACTCACAAACGAAACAGACTTGGGCTACCATTTATGCTACGTGTTCATTATAACATTGATCTGAATCGACGAATCTCCTGTCACGACAGACAAATCAAAGCTTCTTCCCGCTCTTGAAGCGAACGAATCACTCACAAGAACGCTTTAACTTGATTGTTGATTGTTGTTTTGTTGTTTTGAATCAAGCACAAAGCTACACAATGGGCTATCTGTGCTCTGCCCACCACGGGTATCGAAACCCGGATTTTAGCGTGCAAGTCCGCAGACATACCGCTGAGCCACTGGGGGGCTTGATTGTTGATGGAAGCGTTATGCTGCAGTCAATCACATTTGTAGCGGATACATTTGAAGGCAACGCTCTTTGTGTTTGGAGAATACTTGCAAAGACCAAGTGTGCAGACTGTATCACCGATACAATCACGTGAATGGTAACGACAGTCGATAATACAGCTGTGACTGCATTGTCGTTTGCACAAGAAAAGACAGATATCAAAATAATTATTCACTTCAATTGGATTTCATCTCCATATCTATCTTCAAACAATTTATGTATAACTGTGCGATCGTCAGATTCAGATATGTTCGTGTTACTCACAAAGCTTGCTTCAGATGTTCAATAAAATGTTGTAGAAAATGGAAGAAAAAATAACAAGACTGCTGAATGTTACTGAAACATATATCTATATATTTACAACAAAACAACACTTACGTCTGCATTTACAGACACTACCAGTTCCTTTGTACGCCGCAAAAATTAGTCTGTTGAAAATTTTGAGGAAGGATCTACACCACAAAGAGGCTTCTGATTGTCTTGATGTTAGAATTCAAATAAGGAAAATTACATACTCCAAATTGGAAGAATCTGTGTGATGCATATGTGGAAAACCCAAACATGAAAATGTCCATAAGATGAGATACGGTTTGTTTGTTCAGCGATATGGAGTCGAGGAAGACCACTGATCATTGTCCACCTTGTTGGTCATCCTTGTGGAAACATATTCAATGACGAAATTACCAAGAATTGGTATGAAACAAATCAAATAAAAGAATAGAATTGATTTAATCGCCAATTGGAAATGGACGAGGAATTAGGTGGTCTTATGTATGAATTGACTGATGGAGCTTTACTCTGTCAGGATCTTGTAAACATACTGTATGAACAGCAGAAAACCACCACTGAAATTGATAAAGGTACTTGTTTGTAGTGTAAGCACAAAGCTACGAAATGGGCTATATGTGCTCTACCCACCACGGGTATTGAAACACGGTTTCTAGTGTCTGTAGACATGCTGCTGTGCCACTGCGGGAGGGAACTTTGACAGTTTTGTTTGTTTGTAATAAAGCACACAGGTGCAGAATGGGCTATCTGTATTCTGCCCACCACAGGTATAAATACCAGGTTCTAGCATTGTAGGTTCAAAGACATACCGTTGTGCCATTGGAGGGCCCGACAAAAGTAAAATAGAACTTGAAAATTCAGTTATTGTGTCATAAGAGGACAGAGAAATAAAATAAAATGGCATTTTCACTACTCTGCTTTGAACGAAAGGTCATAATTTGTCTACACTGAAAAATTGACATTGATGATATGATGACTTCATCAACATAAATTTTTGGAATATATTCAATTGTCATATTCAAAGAAACTATTTGTTTGTTTGTTTTAATTTTGCGCAAAGCTACTCGAGGGCTATCTATGTTAGCCGTCCCTAATTCAGCAGTGTAAGACTAGAGGGAAGGCAGCTAGTCATCACCACCCACCGCCAACTTTTGGACTACTCTTCTACTAACGAATAGTAGGATTAATCGTCACTTTATAACGTCCCCACGGCTGAAAGAGGGAGCATGTTTTATGCGAACGGGATTCGAACCCGCGACTCTCAAGTTACGACTCGAACGCCTTAACCCACTTGGCCATGTCGGGCCTTGAGGAAATTCATTTCTGTAATTCACAATATTAAATAGGAAATTTGAAAGTAATTTTTAAGTCTTGTAATTACATATAATTTCTCGATATGCATTTATTAATTACTCAATTAAAAGCTCATGTGTATAAAAAATAAAGCTCTCTGTTGAAAGTGCAAACAACCGAAAATTAATTTACATTGCATTATTCTTTCAAGTTAAAACTGTTTGCAAAATTCACTGCTGCAGAATCCCCTCATCCAAAATCTAATTACACTGTTAGTCGTGGTTCGTGTTTTTGTAACACTGCTGAATAAACTGAAAATCAAAACACTTAAGTGTCTATTTAAATGGTTTGTTTGTTTGTTTTTGAATTTCGCGCAAAGCTACTCGAGGGCTATCTGTGCTAGCCGTCCCTAATTTAGCAGTGTAAGACTAGAGAGAAGGCAGCTAGTCATCAACCACCCACCGCAAACTCTTGTGCTACTCTTTTACTGACGAATAGTGAGATTGACCGTCAAATTATAACACCTCTACGGTTGAAAGGGCGAACGTGTTTGGTGTAACGGGATTCGAAATTGCGACCTTCCGATTACGAGTCGAGCACCTTAACCACCTGGCCATGTCGAACCACATGCTGGGTGAAACGCATGTTGAAAACGACAGGAACATTAGGTCATCAGCAAAGTTAGCGTGAATGCAGTGGTATGAATGAGACATTGGTATTTCAGTTTCTTACAAGAGTCTCATCTAGCACGTGATAAATGTTATTTGTTACGAATTTGCTAGAAGCAAAAGTTGATAATCTCACAAAGTGAACCTTTCAAATAAAATTTCTAGAGCTTCGTAGATTTCTTTACAATAAAATTTCCCATCGTTTTGAAAATAGGAATGGGCGGTGTCAAAATATTATTGAAATATTCAGACATAGGTTGCAAGTTGTTTAATGAAATCGAAAGAATTGTTAGGTGTTTTATACTCCATTCTTCATTACATAGAAGAAAGGGAAAAGCATCGTTTTGTAAAAAATGTTTATTCAAGTTGGATGTGCGCTTGAATCTATAACTTAATTTTGCCTGATACAATCTCTTTTAATACTGCATGAACAATATTTGGTGTCTGTTCTACACAGTGACGTAAGAATTGGAGCGATTCCGTACCCACACTGGAAGCTATGGGTTTTAAAGGGTGTGTATGTGTGTTTCTTATAACAAAGCCACATTAGATTATCTGCTGAGGCCACTGTGGGGAATTGTACACCTGATTTTAGCGTTGTAAGTCCGTATACTTACCGCCGTACCAACGGGAGAAAGAATTCTAAAGGAAGATCCGTCTCCCTTAGATAAAAGAAATATAAACATTATGGTTTTGTTTCAAACGTTTCTTGAATTTCAATGTGCGGCTGTGTATACAACTTAATTAAACCTGTCATTTATAAACTCAGTAACACTATTTTGGTGAATCATCTACAATTTCATTTAAATATTATAGTATTCCCATATCGACAAAAGCACCCCTACCCAGAAAATTCAAGTAGTAGGAATAATGTCCTTTAGAATATTTTCCCTCTTTCTAAACGCGCGATTGGGTATTTAACCACACAGAAAATACACCAAACTTTCAAGATTTGTTGCTTAGATATATCTCTAACTTCTCAAATGAAATCTTGCTCGATATTGATTCCTTAAAGGAGTCTACAACGTTTTCACATTCCCTTATTCTTTACAACAGAAAATCAAGAGAAGTCGCACAGAACGTCATTCACACTTTCAGAATTTCATTCTTAGTCTCATTACTAATTTCTAGTATGAAATTTAGCTAAATACCGACATCCCTTTGACGAGAAAGCCGATATTCCCCCCTATCTGGCCCGGCATGGCCAAGTGTGTTAAGGCGTTCGACTCATAATTCGAGGGTCGCGGGTTCGAATCCCGGTCGGAGCAAACATGCTCACCCTTTCAGCCGTGAGGGCGTTATGATGTGACGGTCAATACCACTATTCGTTGGTAAAAGAGTAGCTCAAGAGTTGGCGGTGGGTGGTGATGACTGGCTGCCTTCCCTCTTGTCTTACACTGCTTAATTAGGGACGGCGAGCACAAACAGCCCTCGAGTAGCTTTGTGCGAATTCAAAAAACGAAGAAACAATCACCCCTATCTCCGAACAATGAAGCAGTAGGAAAATTGTCGTTTACATATTTTCTTTTATTCGTTTGTATCATAATTATACTTGTCTGCACATTTATTAATTACTTTCTTACTAAGGCGTAAGAGAACATAATATTTTTCTTGAAGTGACTTTAGTCACTAACTTTAACTTACAATAATTAGAATTATATATATACATATATGCTAAAATGGCCTTTTAAAGTTTGGGAGAATTGATGGAAATTGTAATCGCTTAAAATAAGGTTTACATTTCTAATTGGGTTTACATTTTGCTCAACTTGAGTCTCAAAACAAATCTCAATGTTGCGTTTTTGTGGACATGCGTAAAGTTTCTGAGTGCAGCAATCGGATGCTCAAACGAAAAAGTAAAGCGATTATCCTTAAAGGTTTATCGGAGAGTAATCATGACAATAATCACCCAAGGAGTCACAGAAAAGAAACTTTCTCAGCAGAAGGAACTGTTGGTCACAAAAGAAGTGGTATAAGAAATAAATAGATACTATAAGTAGTTGTGCTAGCATTAAGTGTACTCTGCAATCATATTTTTTAATGTTAGTCGTGACATTAGGTTAAGCCTTATTCTGCATCTGACGCAGTAGCTGTCGACTACAGGAGTAATGTGTTTTGAACTTTTTTGGAAAGCTCATACGATATTATAAGTTAAATGTTAATTTAAGGCCACAAGAAAAGCATGCAAAAATAAAATTTCAGTGGCGTTAGCTGCATTGCGATATTAATATAATAGAAATTGTATAAATTAAAATGCTAGTGCCATACTCAATTACTATAATTTATTTAAAGTATCAGTCTGTTGCATATGAAATGTCGAATTTTAACATGCAAATTTGAAACTTCATATATAGTGGCTGGAAGAGAAACATTATAATAGATTTGTAAGGTAATATAGTATATCGTCTGGTTTATCTCAAGCTCGATTATTTTCTTATTTCAGAAACTAAATCATAGTTATATTGATTGTTGTCACGATGGTTAAAGTTAGTGTTTATGTAATTTTCCCTTACAAGTTCAAGCTTAGTTACAATACATTTGGTGGTGGTACAGCCAAATACTGGTTTAACTCTGGTAACACAAGCTGTGGAGCTGTCCTCGGACAGCCATTAATGAGGAAGAATTGAAAGCATAACTTAAATCTGATAGTTTACAGACTGAGAGAGGACTTGCCAACAAACTTGATGTTTATCAATCAACAGCTCTTGAAGCAATTAGTCAGGTGAAGAGCTCAATAAATGGGTCTCTCACAGACTGACTGAAAACTATCAAACAAGACAAGTAGAAATTTGTACCTCATAACTTGCTTGCAATAGAAATAACCTGTTTCTCCATAGAATTGTCACTTGTGATAAAAAAAAACAACAATTTACAATGATCTGGACAGTGGTGTAACTATAAAGAGGCACTGAAACATATTCCAAAACCAGCTTCTTTACCTTAAGAAGCTTATGATCAGTGTTTAGTGTTCATTAACAGGTTTGCTCCATTCTTAAATCCAGGAGAAAAAATCACAGCAGAGAAATATTGTTGTGAACTTGACATTATGTATCAAAAGTTGTCTTGAAAACATCTGGCAACAGTTAACCTCAGTAGATCCATGTTGCTTCATAGCAACGCTTGACCTTGTGTCTCATGTTGCTGTTCAAAAACTAAAGAAACTTCATTTTGAAACTTTACCTCATCCACCAGATCTACCAGATTTTTTTTTTTACAAATTTGCACTTGTTTAAACATATTGACATGTGTTGGTGTGTTAAAAGTTTGCAATCCAAAGGTCAGTTGAAAGTTTATTCAAAGACTTCATTGTATTGATGGCATTTACAAACTTGTATCTTGTTGGCAGAAATGTTTTGAGTCTAAGAGAACTTATTTTCGTTTAATATATTTTTCAAAATCCAGCATCTATACAACAGCCTGATACAATTTATAATTATGACTACTTAAATTATCTACAGCCCTGCTTCTAGTGAAATATAAATTATAAGCAAGTGATTATTAGGAATATTAATCAGTAGATGGATATATCATTTGATATTTGAAATGTTTTTGTTTAATTTATTAGAGTACTGGTTTACTGCCTTTTGTTTCTGTAGTCAAAATAACCTGATATTGATAATTTTGAAACTTAAATTAAAGCAATATAAAAAAAATAGTTTAAGAAATTAAAATCTTATTCACTGTTTCTAAAGTAAAAGAACTAATCATTTTTCTTGTTTCACTCTCCCCTTTAAAACTAGTAAAAGTTAAATTAATGTGTGAAAGTTTGCTTAGAGAAACAGCTGTAGTTAGTATGATACAAGTGCATGTTAATTACTGTGTTTACATTTCATATATTTTCCTTTATCTTTTGGTTGATCTGTTTGGAGTTTGTTTTGTATAGTGATAGCTCACCCCTGATTAAAGTTATTTATACTATTTTTGAAGTCTTTTCAAAATGAGAAATAATGATTGACATTGGATGGCACTGAGGTTTTTCTCACAGTACTCTATGACTATATCCATCTCATGAGTAGATTAATGTGTCATTCTATCTGTAAGAAATTTATCAGATATTTTGTCTGTAACAGAGAACTGTTTTGCATTGATTTATAATATTGTAATTCTGTAGCAAATAATATATCAAATAGAGACTGACATGTCAGACTCTCAAGAACATAGAGAATGGATTTCATATTGCTTGAAACTGAGAAATTAATTAGTGAGTTTGTAAACATTGCATTATATAGATTAATTTTTGAAACTACAATATTTCTTTCTGGTTCTATTTGCTACAAGTTTTAATCAAGCTGTATTATTGAATTAGAAGTGTTTGAGTTTGAATGTGTTGCTTGTCATTATCTAGGCCTTGTATCTTTTAAATTGTGAATACTTTATTTGTGAAATGTTAAATAAATACCCTATTGTTTTTCAAGAATCGTGTTATTAATGTTTTAATTGTTAAAATTAGAATAAAGGATTTGTTACATTTATATAAACTGGTTTTTCTTTGAACATCATAAAATTGTTGATATCAGTAAATAACATGTTTATTAGGGTATTTCAATCATGTAACATATGAGGACAACAAGACACCTGGCTGTTGGTTCAAGTAGACTGTTGTATCCATTAAATTCTGTGTACATTGCTGGCCAAAATCTTAAGGCCAATGAATGTAAAGACAAAATATGCATTTTGCATTGTTAGACTTAACCACTTGTTTGAGTAGAGCTTTGAAAGATAAAAATAAGCAAAGGGAAAAGAAAACTAAAATATTTTTTAGCATTTAGTAGGGAAAATGTGAACACTATGAAATTAGCCTAAACACTAGATGATCAAAAGTTTAAGGCCATATCAAAAAGAAGTTCTAAACAGGGTAGGAAATGCTGAACAAGAGGTCTTAGTAGTGAGTTGCACAACACTCCATGACAAATAACTGCAAACATTTGCTTTGGCATAGTTGATATAAGCGTTTGTAGAAGGCTGGCTGGAGTGTTATTCCAAGTGGTGAAGATGGCTTCATGAAGATCATATTCTGTTTGATGTCCATTTCTATAGACTTTTCTCACTATCCACTCCTAAACATTTTCAATGGGTTCAGAGTTCAGGCAAACACCCTGGATGGTCCAAAAGAATCACGTTATTTGTCATGAAAACGTCCTTTGTCCTTCAGGCATTGTGGATTGCAGCATTGTCTTACAGAAAGATCCAGTCATTTCCACACAGGAGAGGGCTTTCAGTCAATAAGGATGCTCTCTCCAACATGTCAATGTGGCTAGCTGCTGTTTGACACCCCTGTATAACTTGAAGCTCCATTGTTCCATGGAAGGAGAAAGCATCCTAGATCATGATGGAATCTTCTCCTTTGTGTCGTGCAGAAAATGTCTCCGGTGGGATATCTTTATCTTACCACTAACGTTGGAAGCCATTTGGACCATTCAGGTTGAAATTTTTCTCATTAGAGGATAAAACCTCCTTCCACTTTTCCACCATGTTTGGTGCTTCTCAGCAAAGTTTAACCAACCTGTTTCGTGGTGTGGAAATAGGCATGGCCTTTAAAGACGTTTACAGTTTTTAAAGCCTTTCTCTCACAGATGCTGTTTTATTGTTCTTGAGCTGCATTCTGCATTCGTAAGGGCCATAATCTGGTTCATCAATCCTCTGTGTCTTGCTGGACAACCCGTCGAATTCTCTTGCTCAATGCCAGCAAAATTTTTTTTGGCTGACAAATTAAAGTTCTGGTTCTGTATCCCTCAGGGTCTTTTAAGAAATTTGCAACAGCAGTTTTACTACACCAAATCTCACCAGCACGTTGCGAGAGACCTTGCTTTTGCAGCTCAACAATTCTGCCACGTTCAAAATCTGTCAGTTTTTTAGCCTTTGCCATGTTTTTATCCAATGTAACACAGGAGATGTCAGTGGGAGATGTTGATAATGCTAATGCTTGAACACAAATGACCAAATTTTGTTACATGTTTCCTGATTAATGCTTCATTTTAGTATGGATTTAAACTTTTGAGTAGTTAGTATTTATGCAAATTTCATAGTGTTCACATTTTTCCTATTAAATGCTAAAAAGTTTTTATTTTTATTTTCCCTTTTGTTATTTTCATCTTTTGAAGCTCTACTCAAATAAGTGGTTGAGTCTAACAATGCAAAATGCATATTTTTTCTTCATGTTCATTGGCCCTAAGATTTTGGCCAGCAGTGTATATGTGTAACTCAAAGCAAGTCCTTATCACTAAAATATTTATCAAGCTTTCCCTTAACCCTTTTGCTATGAGCTTGGTATAATACGAGTTTTACTACAAATTTGCACATATAATGTCTATTCATTATACGTTATAACTTTTGATACAGCATCTAATCTCCATAAAATTTGGTAGGCTTTTGATGAAGACCACAAGTATTTTGTACACAAAATATCAGATTTTTTAAAGAAATGTTTTTCTGAAGATTTGTTTGAAAACAGTTTGTTTTGTTAAGTACTTGTCTCAGTGCAGAGTGATTTCATGTTATGATTAAAAACTTCTTCGTCCCAAAAATCTTGAATATTATTTGCATAATCTCTGAAAGGCTCTTAATACATTCAAAACATTTGTTGTCAGTAAAACTTTATCTTTTATATTGATCAACCTCATAATCACCATAAAAATTTAGGAGTACATATTATAACAAGAAAATACAAATCTTTAGTCTTAGTAACTTAATTCTCATAATGCTATATATTTATTATTTATTATAATATTGACCTTCCACTCATACGTAACTAACATTACATAACTTGCTTTGACACTGTATATAAAATATCCAGTAATATAAACTGACCTTTAATTTTTCCTGCCTTGACTATGTTTCAGTGGACTAGTATTTTCTAATATAAAGTCACGTTTGAGTTATTGTATGTTATATATGTATATAGGCTAATACAATTTAGAAATAAATTATGAAACTTCTTTTTCTTAAAATATAGAACAGTAAATCAAGAATTAAACAAACAATTATATCTCTTAGCCATAAACTCTGTACTTTGTTGCTGCTGGACACAGGTTGCTAAGCCTTTTAAAACTTCACATGGAGGATATCAAACAAATATTTTTTCAGGTTTTGTATATTCAGTTGAATAACAAAAAATCAAATAACTATACTTAGACCATAGAATTACACTACAATTTATTAAGCTTTGTAACTAAGATGCATTTTGATTTAAAAAAAATATGAAACTTCGAGCAGACTAAAGACACAACCTACCTCTTTGAAACTTTAACTGAAAGAACATGGTAGCCTTTTCACATATTTAAATGGCTGAGAAACCACTCTGGGAATATTCTAAGCTGTTTATTGGTTATTCACATGTCACATATTGAAGTAAGCATATACAAGAGACTTTTCAAAAATTGAAAGAGGTGAACAGAGCTGTTTTGTTTGATTCAATACGCGAGTCACATCTTAACAAAATAACAAAAATATGAAGTTCTTATATTCTAGCTTGATGACAGTAATCTTGAATTTCTTATTTGTGTGAAACTGTAGACACAGTATTTTGACCATACATACATCTTATTTAAAACAGTTTCATTCAGCATGCCTCATGACTCATTGAAAATCTATATTTAGATGTGTTCCTTTAATATTTACTTTTAAATTAAGAAATTAACTTGTATAAAATTAAAGTTGTAATTATAATATACAATTTGATTCCAAACTTGTTCACATAAATTAGTGAAATAGTAGTTCAGTGAAATTTTGGATGCAAGTTAACAAATGTCATGACATGGTCTTTGACCTGTAACCTGTAGGGAGATGATTAAACTAACTGTATCCACCACAGTTGAAGGCATCCTGTTCCACAGGCCAACCACCTGTTAATTTTAATAAGTTTTTGTCATCATTAGGTACCTTTGTTACAACATTAAATTTGCTATAAGTTTTCCTTCATTACCAATTCAACCTGTCTTTAAACTTTACGTTAATTTTAAAGTTATGTATGATCTGAAAGCTTATCAAAATTTGTTTCTATAGGTGTATGTTAATTTTATAAGGAATTTGTTTTAGGTGCAGGCTACTGTAATAATGACTTGACAATTCTCTGAGAATTTCCCTTATTAGATTTGTGTTTCATGACCACTTTACCAAAACTAAAACCATATGAAACTAATATGATATACAAAGGTGGCACATAATAAGTTTGGGTATAAATGTATAGGTGGTGTTTGTTTGTTTGTTTAGAATTAAGCACAAAGCTACACAATGAGTTATCTGTGCTTGTATAGGTGGTGAAAGATTGTAAACCAGTTGTCCTGTCTTTGGGTATTGGCATATAAAAACTTGTGGAAGGTATTTTGGAAAAAAATACATTTGTAAGGTAAAAAACAAATTTGCTACATGCTTAATATTAAAAAAAAGGCAAAAGTCTCTTTTTGCAACAAAAATGGCATAAAAAGTCTTATGATATGTTTAAGGCTGTAAAAATAGCTTGAAGTTTATTGTGTTACATACTTAAAGATGTAGGAACAGTGTAAAGTTACTTTTGCTACATACATATTTCTGTAAAAACAACATAAAATTACTTTTGAAACATATTTAAGATTATAAAAGCAATGTAAAGTCTCTCCTTACATCATTAAGGCTATAATAAATAGTTACCTCTGATAAATATTTACAGCTTTAAAAATTGTAATGCAAATTCTCTTCAGCTACATGTTTAATAATGCTGTAATAGTGTAACTAAAGTTCTCTTTTAGCACATTTCTTATTCCTTTTTAGCGTTAAATGTTAAGATTCAGCATCTTGTCTTCTTTGCTCTACTAATTTCAGGTTAGGATATTAACCATTTTTAGGGCAAGGCCATTTGCCCTTGGATTTTTTGTCATTTCAGAATCACTAAGGCCAAACAAAATCCAATGGAAAGTAACAGTATATTAGATTTAAGGTTAAAAAAAATAGGTATCGTGCTGGTCTAAAAATGTCCTATAACCTTAATAAGATTCCTAGTTTTTGCCCCCTCCTGTCCCCAAATAATATTTGATTTGGAAATTGTATACGACTTTTACCCATTTCTCTCCATTTTTTCTGTGTTCTAATTTGGTGAAGAATGAAAAAAAAACAACTTCTTGTAGAAGAAGCATTTTAAAGATTTTAAGGATTTGACTTCTGGTGACCTTACAAATCATGAACATATTTCAGGAATATCTATCCACTTAGTAATTTATTCAACTTCAATAAAGATCAGACTTGTACATAAAGAAAACAAATGTTTTATAAGATTTCTAGATTTGGCCTTCTCCTGACCTTTGACCTAATAATTGTATACAGATTTTATACATTTATTACTTCAGCTGACTTTGAGAATGATCAAACAAACTCCCTGGGAGGAAGAGAAGTTTAAAAATTTAATTTCTACTGAAAAAAATTCATTCCTAATGTGTCTGACTACTTGAGCATGATTTATTAAGATCAGTTGCAGTTTCCAAACTGCAGCCCTTTGAAAATCTTGATAGACAGTCAGATTGCTTTAATATAAGATCAGCATTCTGTTTCCAGACAGTACTACTAGAATTATTTTTTCACATAATATCTAACATGAATACAGTAAAGCAGGTCTACACTACAGTATAGCACACAGTCATAACCTGTAAATCGTGTTGTCACAAGTTGCATTGTACAATTTGATACTTGTAATTCAGTAAGGATAATGTAGTAGGCCTAAGCCTTTTTATGGGTTTGTACATAAAATTTGTTGAGCCAAGTTCTTGACTTATCCAATTATTCATTTTCTAAACAATAGGGAATTCTCCAAAGCTACATCACTTGAAATTCTTTTAAGCAGGATTAGAGTAACTTAATCTGTGAGATATTTTTTATTAGTTATAATTTTGTGCACCATCAGTATTAGGCATGCAGTGTATGTATACCCAAATTAATTTTTATAACTCATAAGGATCTCTACCAGCCTATCCTCAAAATGAAATTTTTTCAGGCAGGATTAGAGTATGTTAACCTGTGTGACCATGGGCATGGTCAAATACATCAATTGAAAGTGTTTGATCTCCTGAGTTGTAAACTACAATTACATCTCAAATTGGTCAAGAGATATTGGAGCTATTCTAGGATATTTTGTGTCATGTCTGAAACTTGGGATGTAATTACATATTTACCAATGGGGAGGGGGAAGTTAACTTTCTGGCATTTTGCTACCACAGAAAAAGTTTCATGTCATTCTCCCTCTAAACTCATTCTTGTTTTGGCATGTTTAATGCAAGGATTACTTGCAGTCATGGATTTCAGTTTGACCAGCACATGTTTGTGCTGACTTTGAATGTCATGTTGTCACTGGAAATATTTGTGTAAGCTCCATGGGTTTGTTGTTTGAGTGCCAGTTTAAATAACTTGCTACTACTTAAAGCTTGTGGAATGGTATGACTCAACAAACTGCTGAAATATTTTACTGCAAATCAAAGTGAAAACTTCACTCCTTTTGCTACATACAGTTTTATATGATATATTATTTGTAACAAGGAATTTTTTTTATTGTGGGTTGTAAGTATAGTCTGTATGTGTATTTATTGTTACATTGTTTTAGAAAAAAGTGAATAAAAATGTAAGAGGAATTCATTAAAATGAGACATCTAAATGCTTCCTAGTCCAGATTGACCTTACCAGTAGTTTATGGAGTCCAATTCAATGTACTTGTCACATTACTGACACTGGAAACAGCTAATGTCATTTGCTATAATTTATTACTGAAACTGTCTCTAGGTTTGCTTCCACAGTAGCATGATGACTTATGGACAATCCGTTTGGTTGATAACTGATGTGACAGAAGACAGTCATACTAGAGAACATAAGCATCAATGGCATGAGCATTTCTGTTACATAAATTTTCAGAAATACTATAGTAATATAAGGACTTTTGTTTTCGTTAAAGTAATGCAAGTCTAATGTGCCAATAGAATTTATATGCACACTGTAATACAATGTAAAGAAAATATTCCTATAAATATATAGTGTTTAAATCATAATTTAAAATGGCTACATGTAAAATGCTAACTAGTAGAACTGCTGAAACATTAATGTTTTTGTTGCAAACAAAATGTCTTAAATCAGTGGGTTAATATTATAATTTGTGAGGAATTATTTGTAAAAGTGTGTATTTTATTTTTTCTTCTGTATTCAACTGGCTTATTGATTTTTTTTTTCAGTCTGAGCTAGAAAATGGTCATATAGAAAACAGAAACCCAAGGACCAGAACAGTGAGATTTCAGAAGCATGCTGTTCGTATAAACTCAGCTTCAAGTCTCTGTATCTTTGTGACTGTACTTTTGGTTCTTACTTTTATAACTTTTGGTGGTGTATACTCATACAGACAGCTTACTCAACACAAGGTATGATGTATTTAGTTTTGATTTTCATGATTCCTTTACAAAAATTCTCTTATGAAATTTCAAAGAAATATCTTGAATGCTTGGTTCAGATAGGTATATGGAGTAGCCTAAAAAAGCTTGAGCAGCTTTGAAAGGTGGATCTTTTTTTCTCATGATTGAAAGAAACAATATATGCAAGATTTTTATAACTAATTCTCATGGAATGCTTTTTGTTCATACATGATACTTTTGTAATCAAAAATAATTTTATAGTAGTTTCAGATATGAAACACTTAGAGCTCTGTCATGTCAAGATTTTTGCATCTGGTACTATGTTCCATAAAATTTAAATAGGAGGACTTGCTTTCCATCTCGGGCTACATTCACAATTTGACTGTGCAGGATACAGTTGTTATAGTGAACAAGAATTTGAATGATATCCATGTACGTTTGGAATAACAACTCCTGTCTCCTTTCTTCTACACACAGTGGTTCTCATTTGTTGTACACTTCTTTAAAAAGAACCCTTCTCCAGACACGTGTGCCAATTGTTTTTCTTGGTGCATTCTAATAATTTATCCTTATTTTAATTTTTCAGCAAGGATTTACATGGTGTAAATATTACCAAGTAGGAAACATTTCTTAATACTTGAGTCATTTTAAGGATCCAGGTGTTCTTAAATTTTGGAAGCATCTTTTTAGTTTGTCACATAGGATTATTTACCTAATGCATTGGTCTTTGTTTGCACTAGACACCTTCTTTCTTTCAGTTGCTGGTTATGATTGTAACTCTTGTATTTGTTTAAAAAGATTGTATATGGTTTCATTGTATTCATAATCACTTGTACTGTAAAAATAACTTTTTTTACCATTCCAGTATTATTAGCAAGTTAACTTGCAGAAGGTTTAATATAAGTAACCGTTTTTAAATCATGCACACACACACACACACACACTTGTATATATTGGTGACTCTTCTTGGTAATTTTTTCTTCTCCATAAGCTACTACATAGGCTGATAAAGCCTAATTTAAACAAGGCCTAAAACAGCAACTTGAAACAGTCAAGCGCTAAATAACCTAATGGTTTACCTCATGCTTTTTCATGAAAAAGATTTCATGTTATTCTGCAACTTCATAATTCAAATCATGTATAAAATGACAAAACAAAATTTTCAAAAGCTTTTCAAAATAAGGAATGTAATTTTGGCATAATTTGTTCACAAATATCTTTTCTTTCAGCAGTATAGGACAGAGTTAAGCTTTTTATGATTTTGTTCTGATCTCTATATAGGTATTTTATGAAATGGAATCTGTACTGACTTACATAAGTGGATTTCTAACATTTCATCAGTTTAATATGTCTAAACCATAATTTTTAAAGTACCATATTGGTCGTATAAATGCTATTTCATAAAGTCTTTTACTTTTCTTCATCCAGCACAAGTGATGAGTTCTAGTTATGGATGAAAAGCTTATTTGATAGTGACTTGTATAAGA
This sequence comes from Carcinoscorpius rotundicauda, assembly GCA_011833715.1. Taxonomy (NCBI): domain Eukaryota; kingdom Metazoa; phylum Arthropoda; class Merostomata; order Xiphosura; family Limulidae; genus Carcinoscorpius; species Carcinoscorpius rotundicauda. The sequence continues at coordinate 77,358,602 of CM022393.1, forward strand.
CAATAGATAAATTAAGAAGAGTCTGGGGAAAATAAGTACACTTGCAGTTAACTTTTATTTAGACAACTTTTCATAGTTAACTAGAAACAAAAATAAAAGGTTGGCATTCCTTTTCAAATTTTGGTCAGATTCAACGTTTGCATGGTCCAGCTGATTGGTGTGTAAAATCCCCCTCCCCAATGGTCATTACTGATTTCAGTTGAATGTTCTTGTTTTTCACAATATTTTACTGTCAGTGATGTCGAGAAACCCACTTGTTGAGAATTTTATATGCAAAAACGGCTCGTTTGGGTTCAGAAAATATATATTTAAAGAAAATACTTCTATTTAAAATATTTTCTGAACCCAAACGAGCCGTTTTTGCATATAAAATATTTTACTGTGATGTTGTATATTTAATTTTGATGTTTTTTGAAGAAGCAAATGGAAACTAAAAAGTAACTGTATCAAGTGCTGATGAACCATTTATAGTCTGTTGAGTAGAAGAGTCCTTGGGAAGGCTTTATAGCTGATAGCTAATGGTTCTCTTCAACTTGTAACTTATCCTAAACCTTGCTAGATAAGGTTTTAAGAGCTTTTGGTTTATTAACATAAAGACTCTTTCAGTGACATTGGCTGGTAATCTTTACTAGTTATCTCCACCTAGTAGAAAATTTAGCTATATTAAGGTAAGAAAGATATGATTGATTGGTAATTGAGAAACTTGAATATTTATAAGATAAGAGAGTATCAGTGTGGTTAAATGCTGCAATCATGCAAAACATAGTCTGTTTATCAAATAATACACAAGTTTTTCAGATTTATTAACAGAGTTCTTTATTTAATTTATTATTCATTTTCATGGTACAGTGTTGGTCCAAAATCTTTCCTTCATAATGTCTGTAACTGTATGTTTTAGATAATTTATATCAAATAGGAATGATAATTTGGCATTTTTTTGTATACAGAAAAAATCATCTGCACTCAAGTTTGTGGATCCCTGGGTTTGTGTGTGTATGTGTCTCTCTTTGTTTATTTATTCCTTTACTTTAATTGTGTCTAAAGCATCATTTTATTAGGGAGAGGTAAGCTATCCTCGACTTTCTCAGAATGTATCTTTAAGTGAGCTGAACAAACCTAGCTATTTTTGTGAGTGTTTTATGCTAGAAAAGTGAGGAACACTTTGAAGTGTCTTCCAAATGATTATCTGTTTTAAACTCTTTGTCAACAACATCCTATAAGGTAAGGATGTTATAAGGCCTTAGTGTGTTGTGATTGGTGCATGACCCTTACCTCACTCTAGTACTCTGAGACAACCTTCTATCCTGAACATTAAAATTCATCTTCAAGGTGTAATACAAATATTTCATGCAACCAACACACATCAAGCTGTTTCACACTTACACACCAGGCCAACTGTTGAGTAAAACGTGAACACGTGGTTTGATATATCACCAACTCAGCCACTTATAATATAATCCGTATAACTCGCACTATCAACAAGCCTATTTCACACTTACACACCAAGCTAACTGTTGAGTAAAACATGAACACGTGGTTTGATATATCACCAATTCAGCCACTTATAATATAATCTGTATAACTTGCACTATCAACAAGCCTATTTCACACTTACACACCAAGCTAACTGCTTGAAATATGTACAGGAACACCAGGATGATATAACACCTATTAGGTCAGGTGGGATTACCACTAATCTGACACCAATATAATGTATCAGGATGTTATGAAATCTGCCCCGACCAGTATTTGAACCAATGTCATTTTGCTTACACTAATGCTCTGAGATTTATCTCTTTACCAACTAGCCTGTCAAATTAGTATTTAAAACAAAAAAAAAATCTTTGTGTTTATTGTTGCATTACAAATGTAGACTTTCTATTTGTTGTTGTCATTCCACAGAAAGAATATATCAGACATACGTTTCAACAGCGTTTGGCATTTGGTAGGTAGTGTTATGTTACAAAAAATGACGTTGTGGAAAAGTATGTATTAGTCTTATCTAATGTAAAATATTCACACACTCAAATTATTAAGATGGATTGAGATTAGGATTTGAATTAAAAAATGGAAATACTCCTTGTGTAATTTTGTTAGAAAACAAAGGAACATGGATTAATTTTGGATGTTAAGACAATCCAAAAAGCAACTTTCAACAAGTCATATCCCAGCTATTGTAAGCAACATGTGGATTATTGTAGCAGGTGAGAATCCAGAAACACAGGCCAGTGGTTAAAATCATCATTGTGTTGTAGACAAGTACATGTATAATTACGGTGTAAGTGAATATAATTTTAATGAAATATGTTTGTCATGATACATTAGTATGAGACCTTTTATATGTTTAATTCTACATCCTTTATTCAGTCCTACTGCTGTGCTTATTGTGTCCCAGCTCAATCCTGATGAGCTCTGTATTGTGTGAAACTTCTTGTTGGCAATGAATATGACAAACGTGTAATTCAAATATTATACATAATTTTGGTTTTTGAAACACTGTGAGATTAAATAAAGAATGTAAAGTTAAAAATATAATTGGCCTTTTATTAATGTTTCATAACAAGTATAGTTAAATACACATCCTAATCAAGAAGGATCTCAGTGTAGAAGAGTAACACAAGCTGTTTTTATGGCATATTTGTTCAGCCATAGCTTACCTGAAGCAGTCGTGGAATGAAACACATGTTCATGCTATTTTGTACGATGACATAAAGGTCAATTCATTGGGCATAATGCTCATGGATTTCTGTGTGTTCATACTATTAAAATAAGAAGTGGGAAGCTGTAGTCTTTATTCATGAAATAGATTATCCTGGGAAGAGTAGTGTGCTTTCAATATGACAGCCATTTATTTCATTGTCCAGAAATAAATATTGGAGTTTTCACTCTGACATTTAGAAGCTGAATACTGAGTAACTTATTATTGGTGTTGTCACTTAAAAGGTGTCTTAATTGTCTGTTTCAATTCTACTCGGAGTAAGTTTTGCAAACCTTAAGGCAACATGGACAAGAAAGATTTTCTTTTATGACTTCGAACTTGGACAGAAAGCTACTGAAACTACATGGAACATCAACCAGTTATTTGGCCATGGATCTGTTACTGAATGTACAGTTCAGCATTGGTTCCAGAGGTTTGGATATGGAGAAAAGTCTTGAAGATGACAAAGGTCGTGGAAGGAAGCCATCTTAGATGAAAACATATTAAGGGAGACAGTTGAGACAGACCCTTACACAATAGTACGTGAAGTTGGAGAAAAGCTAGGGACAAGCAAATCAAGCATTGCCAACCATCTGAATGCAATTGGAAAGACAAAGTTGGACAAGTGGGTTCTGCATGAGCTGAGTAAGGATCAACAAAAGTGGCATTATGAGGCCTATCAAGGATGACATCCAAAAATTGAACAATTTGGGAATGAAATTTTTGCCTCTTCCACCTTATTTCCCAGGCCTTTCCCCAGTTATTTTCATTTTTTTCAAGCACTTTGAAAACTTTTTTGAACAATAAACACTTTCAAAATCAGGCAGGTGCAGAGGAAGCTTTCAGGAAGTTTATAGACAGTAGAAACTGATTTCCACAGCAGGGGCATAAACAGCATTGTTACACATTGGTAAGTGTTAAAGCAAATGGTACTTAGTTTGATTAAAGCATGTTTTACAACACTGGTTTATACTTTTTCAAATTTTACAGTTCAAAAATGGCATTTATTTCTGGACAACTTAATAAAATGAGCCACTTCAAATGAAGACTGTTGTGCTATGGCAAGATGCATGGTAATCAGAATTTGATCAGCTATGGTGACATGGAAGGTAATAACCAGATGAAGCTCTGAAATAGTTTCAATATGATGTGTGAAACATCTTTATACTCTTCCATCATTTCCTCACTTGTTTATTCTAGTTTCAATATAATGTGTGAAACATCTTTATACTCTTCCATCATTTCCTCACTTGTTTATTCCTTTCAAAACTTCATTGTATTCAAACTATCTTTATTAAAATTAATCAACCAGTAATTCATGTGTCAACTGATAACTTCATTAGAACAGCTTCAACTTAAGTTCTTTGTCCAAGAAGATTTTAGAGCAAAGCCCTCTAATTTGAAGTTCCTTGATAGTTTATTTCCCCTCCAAAGTGGGAAAAAAAAATCAAAAAAAATCAGGACCTTTCTAAACTGTAAAGAGGACTTGTACCTAACATTCTCTACAACAGAGAACTAAAGATAAGACTTGTATATCAGTATATTTGTGAATTTAATGAGAGCTCTCAATGAAATAATCACAACTGGAAACTACAAATAGCTCATCTGAAGTTATCCATCCAAGCCCATACTACTAATGTATATATGAAAAATAACACAGCTGAAGATTGAAGGTTCCCATTTAATATATCTGATAACACTTATATGTACTTAGCAGTAAGAGACATCCCATCTGCAGTGCAGGAGATAACACTAACAACAAAGGTTTACATTCTGTTTTCCAAAGCTTAACCACCAACCTTATACTGTCAAATTTAGATGAACTAACTGTAATTGCTGAGAGTTACAAGGCAAGTGAGCCACTTGTATAGAGTTCTAGTGTTTGTTAAATCCATCTTCAGTGTCACTTCTAGATTAAATTCATGTGGATAAAGTATGACTTGCATTGAACAGAAGTGGCAAGGATTTCATGGGATAGAGCATGTTTTCTCTATAGGCAATCAGTGCCGAAGGTACATGACATGAATTGGGGTGAATTATGAAACAAAACATATCTCATGACCAATTATTTCTGACATTTCTGCTAGTTTAAGACTTGATCCGAAACAGGGCAATATCAATAATTTACAATGGTGATAGTACTTCACTTATTAAACATGAAGATCATGGCAAGGTCATACTCTGATACATTCACCACTATGATCATAGTAACACGTAAAAAGAGATTGAAGTTACAAGAACTTCAGGCTGAGCTACAGAACCTGGCATGGCCTGGTGGTTAGAGCACTTGACTCTCAGTTTATACATTATGAGTTTCATTCTCATTACTGAAGGTGTTTGCCCTATTAACTGTGTGGGTATTGTATGTGATTCTAAAAATCCACTTTTCATTTGTAAAAGAGTAACTGAAGAGTTGGCAGTGTGTGGTGTCGGCCAGCTGTCTTTACCCAATCACTTTTAAATTAGGGACAACTGGTGCAGATAACCCTTGAGTAAAAATGTATATTAGAATGGCTGGTGTGGATATTAACACTTTTAACTAATAAATTGGAGAAGCACGTTTTGACCTCTTAGGTTATTTGGAGAACGAACAACAGGTAGCTGAAGGATTAAACTGGAAGTGATGAGCTCTGCTATAGACTGATTAAAGCAAAGAATCATAACCTGACAATGCCACTAACTTAATGTTTGTGACCAGTTGTAAAGTCAGACAACTTTGTTTCCTGATGGATTTTAGTATGATAGGACAGTAATATGGATCATGCAGGAGTAACGCAAAACAAGAAAACCAATAAGCTTGAACAAGAAGTCCTTTTATAAAGTCCAGCACAATTCTACTGGGAAGACACTGACTTTTTCTGCACTAATAAGGAATAAGTAATAACCATGGAAGATTTTCACGGATATTCAGAGGGAATGAAACTGCAGTAATACAACAATAAGGAAAAGCAAAAGGTGGGGAATCCATTAGACATTATATTGCCAGAAAGCCACCAGAGACTTCAATAAGAGAACTCTTTTTTTCCACCTCATGCTGACATCCACTTGAGGAGATCAGTGCCATGTTACAAAACCCATGGTGTTGTCTCTCAGTACTCAAACCAGTTCAGTTCTATTTAGATATACAGTACCATGGTAGTGTACTGGTATACCCACAAAGTAACTTCCACAGTATATTTACAAATGTGTTTTTAAAGAGAGTGAGTAGCATCAATAAGTTTAGTGGCTGTACTGAAATACGTGATTTTAATCCTGAACTAAAGTGAGATTTCATTCTATTTTAGATGCACCATGCATTTTTTTCACTGCAGTTTAGCTTGTTTTGTGTAAGTAGTTATTAGTGCTATATGTGATAAAAAGTGTTTTAACATTTTCATTAATAATATCTATTGTTCTCTCCTAGTTGCTAATCTAGTGCTTTCACAGTAAACTTTGAAAATGAACCTTTGAACTTTTTTAAAAACTCCATTCAGTTTATATTTGGGAATTGTGTAAATGTTTTTTTCACTTGAATTCTTAGCACATTTAGCGTGTGTTTGTTTTTGTGTAGTTGATAAAGAAGTAAAAAATATAAGTTTGGTGAGCCAAGTATTCACTGGTATGGTATTTGATATCAATGGTTACTGGGTTTCTAAATATTTGTAGGTAGTAAGTATTTTTTCAGATGAAGCACACTTGTTTATTATATTTATTTAAAACATTCACAGTTGTAATGTAAATTTGGGTTAACTTTCGACACTGTGTATATATTTTAGTTTCATCAGTTCCGGGGCTGGTGCTCTGTACCTTATAATGCTCATGCCTTTGATCAGAAGCAAGCTGTATCTAGTAACTATAGAAACTACAAAGAAAAGAATTACTCATCACCACCAAGCAATATGGTGCAAGTAACAAAGAACCTTTATGCATACAGGAACTTCTTCAGGGAAGCATTTGAAATAGACATAGAATATGAAGAATATGAAGAGATTGAGGTGCCAGATTTTTCTCATGGTCGACATGGACGCTTTATTCATGATTTTGTTGTGGTGAGTTTCAAGATGCCAATAAGTATTATTTTTCTGTGAGGTTAACATTTTTCAACATTTGGTCCAGGGTTTCATCTTAACATTAACTCTATGTTTAGTCTTATGGGTACTATACAGAATAATTTGGTGAGTAGTTTGAAATAATTTCAGTGCAGTAACACAAGGTGTGTCCATACTTTTTTTTTTAAGTGTTTGTAGATTGTGAGATTTGAAAATTAATATTTGTACATTGCAGTGACTTGCTACTGGTTGTATAATATTTCGTAAATGTTTGTGATATTATTAGAAGGTTTTGTTATTTTTATATACTTTCAAAATGAATTTCCCTAATATACAGAAAATTTATTTTCAGAACAAAACAGGAATAGTTGATATAGAAAGAAGGCGTTGTTTCGTGATGCCTCTTAACCGGAACCTTATCTATCCTCCACGTTCATTAGTTGATCTGATGTTAAAGTTGGAGGTGAGAGAACACTGATCATATACACTATGCACCTCTTGAAACCCCTCTCAATGTTTATAGTATGTCATACTGCCAAATTCAAACTCTATTAGATGTATTTTGTAGAATCAGTTAAAACAAAAATGTTCACCTAGTTAGTTTTATCCTTTTAAATCCAGTTGTAGATTTGAATAGATAAGTTATGAAGCTCTTTTGATCTCATGGTAAAATTTTGTAGGGTTTATTGTAGGCAGAATGAAGATATCCTCTCTACCTGTAAAATCTTTTAAGACTAAAGAAACAAAACTGGGCTTTAAGTTAGAATTTATGTGTAACAGTGGATGTGTTGATTGCCTTAACTTATGTACCAAAATTAATTTTAAAACCTGTATATATTCTTAATGTAATTTACCTTTTTCTGATTTATATTATAAAAGTGAACATTAATTACTAAAGGGGGGAACTTTGAATTTTCATAGTAGTAATTGTTCTTTTTCTTGTTCACTCATTTTGCTCTGCCACCTCTGTTGGCAGAGATAGATGCAGCTTCTTATTGAGAGCTGCTTCCACTAAGCTGTAGATAACTGACATCATGGATATCATATTACAGGGTCTTTCTCTTCTTTCCTGGTGATGTTTCCATAAAGGAGTTCATCTATGTAATTTATCTATACTGTTCCTCTTCACCATTTTATTCTAGGCTTTTTCTAGTAGATGGAAGTGAGCAGTATTTTTGGAGTTAACATTTTTCTTATTTGAAAATATATTTAAAAATACACCTCTCTCTACCATCTTCTATTTTTGATACCTGTGGTGAGTAGAGCACAGATAGCCCATTGTGTAGCTTTGTGCTTAATTCTAAACAAACAATCCATCTGTCTGGATGCAGCTTTGTTCTCTCTACCATCGCATTTCTTCATTTTTGAAAATGGCAGGCATTTAGTTTACCTCATCAAGAATGATCCCTTGTAGGGATTACATGCATTGAGGATATATTGCTCTATTGCTGGTGAAAGTCTATGTCTGATGATTATTAGGTCACATGCTAGAGCAATACATGTTAATGCATGTGTGAATGGAAGCATTGTTCAATGCTCATGGCATGTGCAGAAAACAACATTATATTGTGTTCTTTGTGGTGCAAAATGGTGCAGTTTGAGAAAAGTTTATTTATGGCAGTCGAGTAATTACACCTTTTGTGAATTTAAACTGACAGTATTTAAAGATAAAAATATATGAAGTATGTGTTTACTCAATTTAAACTATCTAATTAAAGTTTGTGAATTGTGCAAATACTCAGAATTGTACAGGAAATGTTAAACATTGAATGATGCCAGAGAGGAGGATATAAGATGTAAATGGGTACAAAAGATAAAGTTTCTTTTTTAAGAAATCACCTATTTGAGTTGGTTTAGAAGTTTTCAGAAATACTATCTACCTTTGCACCACTCAGATCTGTTACCTCCCACATAACTATCATGGAATTTCATGTGCCACAAACTCGGAGTAATCTCCCACTCTTACATGTGTCTATGTATATTGTGTCAGCCTATGATGTAATCATCATTATGTTGTAACTTACAACCAATGGGAAGGGGATACAACTTCTGTGCATGGTAATCCCTATAAGCACTACCATATGATCATATGAATACTCTTTTCCTGATGCTGTTTATGTTCAGATGTGATTCTTTCTGTGCTTTTTGTTTTTTAAAGTTGGGTTTTGATACCTGTGGAGGGTAGAGCACAGACAGCCAATTGTGTAGTTTTATGCTTAATTCTAAACAAATAATCCATCCAGCTTTGTTCTCTCTACCATCACATTATATTGTATTTGAAAACAGTATTGTGGGTGATTTTAATCATTCAACGATAAATGTTGTTTTTCAAGTCTGTGTATCGTAATGTAGTGAATAGAACAAACAGCATACTTGAAAAAAAATCTTCTTGTATTTAACTTGATTTCAAAAATCTTTGTATACATGTGTAATCTTTATAAAAATTAAGCAGTATTTAGTAATTCCTCAAACACTTAAAACACACACACTTGATTATTGACATATGACATAGACAGGCCTGACTGGATTCTTCTTTTATAAGTGAATAAAAATATTGACAGATAATTCATGAGGATGGTTGAGGATTACAGAATAGGTTACTCAATCACCAAAGGCAGATCATTCATGAAACTTAAGAGAGAGGCTGTACACTTGGTTTATTTAGTATAAATTCTGAAATTATAATACCTCTTTTTATTAGCATAGCACCAAAATCTGAAAAAAATTTCTGGTAAAATGACATGAAATTAACCAGTTTATTCCCTGTCATTTTAAGCATTGGAAAAATTAGCTAAAATTTGGTGTGAACTTATTAGAAACACTTAAATTTCTCAAGGAAGACTAGCTTAAATGAGAAGTAAAGCAGTGCATGATTTCAGTTTAGTCAACATGGCTGCTATTCATATTTGTTCACAAATATTTATCCTGATTTTGACACACTTTTAGATGGCCTAAACCTCATGTTGAATGCGTGCGTAATAATTCATCATTATCTAATACAGTATCAATGTGTCAGTAATATAATAAAAAAAAATCTCCTTTCATAACTAACTTGGTTCCACATTTATTTATTTTTTTGTCTCATAGCCAATAGTATTCAGGAATTATTTTAAAAATGTGGACAAGCATATGTTTGTACTGGTTGCTGCCATTGTTTTATACAGATGGCAATTCACAAAATTAAACTGTAGTCCCAGCATTGGATTAATGCACACTCAACAACAATCCTTGTGTAGTGGACTGTTGGTGCTACAGTAGTAAACAGTTTTAGTTGTGGTATAAAAATGCCGCTTGTGACATGTGCGAAATAAAGTTGCTAATATGATGCTAAAATGCTTTTTGCACAAAAGAGATAATGGCAAGTATATATGACCACTTTTATATATGTGCATCATTTCTCTAGATATTTTAGTTAATTATACATTTCACAACTAATTCAAAGAACAATAGAAACCAACAACAAAAAGCAAATGAAATGTTACATGAGGAACTACAACCTGCATTCCTTGTGCTAAGTGTCATCAGTACTTACTGAGTGACCAGTGTTACTTCATAGGTAGAAAGTACTCAAAAGTGATATCAAATGGGATAAAACAGGAAACTTTGAACCCATTCACCCCTGCTAAGTGGCTACTCTTGAGATTTTTTTTTTTTTTTTGAAAGACTGCTTTAGCAGCGTATCTGAACAAGTGAATGACTCTTTCTGTGGAGTTTACCTTTTTAGTCTTCAGTCATAGTATCCTCTTGCACTGTGTCAATGGGAATCCAATTCTAGGTGATTTGAAAACATCTGAGATATGACCGTCCTGTGTGTTTATGTGCATTCACTTACCACTGGACTGATAGTCACCTAAGCTGTCATGAAAGTCTTTGGACCCTCTAGCAAATGATAAGAACAACCTCTCTGGTTACTCCTGGAAATTCCCATGTATTTCCTGGGCATTATGTTCACTTATAACTCTATAAAGCCTAACGACACACGATAGTTAGGAAAAACAAGTTATTTATACTACCTGCCATTTAGTTTTGTGGCAAATAATTTGAAGTGTTATTTCTGGTGAATTGATTGGTATGTCATTGTATAGGATAGTCCTGTTCATTCTCCATCTACTTGATGTATAGAAGCATCTAGTGTACAAGTGACTTCAGTTGGTTTTCCAGAGGGATATTCTTCTTGATTACCTTGTGTTCTGTTATCTGGTACACACGAGCAAATTTTGCATCTAAACCTGTACCTTTTACAAGATGCCTAACTTTGTTAACTTCTGACTGGGATATGACTTGTTACATTTCTCATTATGGATGGTCTGGGTATCCTGTATTGACCCATTTTTGTTTGCTTCCCAATGCCACTAGGTACAGGATATATTGTCACCTTAAAAATTCTAAATCCTTGACATCTTTTTACTCTGGTGAGATAGTGGTAAGTTCATGAACTTACAATGACAAAATATGGTGTTTTAGTCCCTGTGGTACGCACAGCAGATAGCCCATTATAGCTTTGTTCTAAAACAAACAAACGCATCTTTATTATCTAAGTGTATAAATATTTTGTGAAAGAAAGGGTTGGACAGAGTCGTTTGCATATAGATTTTTTTAATGTACAACTAAAAACTGTCAACCACACTTATTTAAAAAATAATAGTGATTTGCATTGAGGTTTTTCAAATGAACACTTGCATAATTGATCACTAGAGGCATCTTCCATACACAAAATAATAGTAATTTTAAATATATCAGATTATTTTACAAGTTTTCTAAGTGACTGACCATATTAAATGCAATGAAGTTATAGGTATGTCAAAATCTAATAAACTAGCCCTAAAAGTTATTATTTTTGAGTATGCTACATTAGTTAGTAATGACACTGTATTCTCACCCCTTTTAACTTTGAGAAAATAAGTTGGCTTATATATCTTACCAAGTTTCTAATAATTTCTTTATTAGACTGGCTATTATGATGTGAACACAGAAGTTGTTCGAGAAACAATGTATGTTATTACACCACCTATCAGTGATAAAAAGAGGCTTGGATACCACATCACAAGAGTATGCTCTGCATTTCCTGTGTATCGCCTGGAAAGAATGACTGTTCCACAGGTTAACATACACTGGTCTCACAGAGGTATGTAAACTCTTGTACTTCAGGAAACAGTAAGAAAGTGCTGAGCTTGTTCCTTTCAACAGTAACATAATATTCTTTTGTGGGAACACCCTATTCTCAAAGCTTGACAGAAAGTTTTTTTTTTTTTAATTAATTGAACTCAGAAGAGCATGTGTTATCAAACTCCACTGGTCTAACTGGTCTTTATGACACATAAACAACTATGAGATGATCATCATAACCTTTAAGGAAAATTAATAAATTATAAAACATTTGTTTTCTCACCATAGTTTCATACAGTATAAATAACATACAGTTCACTTGTGATATGTAGTACAATATTTCATTGTACTTCACCTAATGTATATAGCATATGAGTGATTCTATCTTTGGAACTTCCAAAGTAGAAAACGGTTCATTGTATTCATGTCACAAGTATGTGTATGATTGTTTTTTTTTTAAACTGGTTCATTAGCAGCTGACAGTGATTCCTTTCTGTGTTTCAAAGGTACACATGTACTGCAGTTGTAAATATATTTGCTTTTACGTGAGCGTGGTGAAATAGAACATTGTTTGTTTGAATTGTGTTTTGTAATTCTTTTTACGTACGTAAAAGTTACTTTAAGCACTTGATACTTTTGTTCTCTCTCTATCTCTAGTAAAGCACTTCATAAAAGTGTCCTGGTCAGACAGGTGTTGTGATAGAACAATAAAACAGTCAGTTAATGAATGTAGGACTTTGGAAGAGTTACACTTTTTTTTTTTCATTGCACTGCATTATAAAACAAGTGAGTTGATGCTGTTTTTAATTCTAGTTATTTTTTTTAGTTTACAAGCGTAATGCAAAAGAAGAGAAGATGTTTGTTGAATTTGCAGGGCCTAACATCAGTGAGATTGAAATAGTTAACATTCATAATGCTGTTGGTGCACCTGTGGAGTAGTGGTAAAAAAACACTATACTTTTAACATAACAGGTTATTCACGTTTTTAATTTATTGGCACTCCTTTCCAATATGTATTACTTATGTTTGTAGCATTTGTAAGAAATAGAGTTGTTACATCCAGGCTTTGTGAATTGTATTCTCTTCTGAATATATTGCTTTTCTCTGTGATTGAATTAACATTAAAATGTTATTTGTATTGTATTTAATGAAAGTTTAAATGTGTATAGTTAAAAGAATGTATTTACTTTGATATATACATATTTATATTGACACTTGTGTATAAGGTTAAAATAAGAAATATACAACATTAAAATCAATACACAATTAACACTTAAACAGTAGGAGTGTTGTAGGTAACAACATCAGTTGATGATAGCTGCTGTTTAAGGGTTAAACTCGTTTCTAAATAATCACTCTACGTGTTTCACATCATAACATGTGGTCATAATTTGGAAGTGATTTTGTGTATTGATTTTAATGTTGTACGTTTATTAATTTATAATGACTTTGGTCAGTTAATTAGTTTTTAAAATCAACTAAGGTAACCATGAATGTACACTCAAGATGTGATCAACATATTTCAACACTTTTTTTGATGTGTTTATAAATAGTTATTAAGAAGACCTATAAAAACCCTGTTTAGTAAGTTAAAGTGTGGCCACAGATGTTAATTTGTGTTTGTTTGAAATGTTTGAAAATTTTCAGCAACATGAAACATGCATGGATATGTATCATTCAAAGGACAAGCAAGTTTGAAATATCATTGCTTCTTATATACATTTTTGGTTTTAATAAGTTGGTAGCACTTTAACACTACTTCTCAGCTAATGGCTTTTCAGTCTTATAGCTCTAGATGTACAGTAGAAAATTAAAGTACGTCACCCATTAATTTTAACTTGAAATCCTGAGACATACATTGTAACAACTGATCATTATCTTTTGAAACCATATGGTTACAAATTATTGGTAAAAGAATGAAACATTTCTAGTTTCTTCTTATACAGCTTGCACTATAAGAAAAATTCTACCAAAAATATAAATAGATACAATATTTTGAAATTGGTTGCCCTTGTGTGAAGATCACACCTATATGTATATATAATTATTCACATAACTTCATGACAAATACACACTATTGAATCTTAAAATTTTACTTGAATGTGAACAAAATAGTTTGTTTTTCTTTTGAAAAAAATATTATCATTGATTAAAAAAACGCATTGCAGGAAAAGTAACAAGAAACTGCTGAGGCGAAACTCGTATTTACGTGAATATCCATTGAAACTTTCAGCTCAATATTAAAAGCACAGTATGATTTGAGTACTTATAATATGCAGGTACTTCTTGTTACAGTTTCTACTGAACAAGATAAACTACCAAAATTTAAATTGTTAAATGATAGATTTCACTTTAATAGATTATCAGATCTACAGAGAAATATTTTCTTGTATTCTTTCTGCAAGTTTATCTCTAGCTCTTGTTTATACTATTTTCTATCGTTTTTTCAAGTAGTTTATTAGCTGTTATTAGACGATTCAACGTCTGTTTTAACTTGTATTTAAACAAGTAATTGTTGTATAAGAATATAAATGCAGTTCAGTAGTTTTGTTTATCAGTAGTGAACTGAAGATGCATTCACTTTCTTTTTAGAAAATTTGCAGTAGAACTTACAACTATAATTACATTTCAGTAGTAAATGGGAAAGGCATTAACTGAATGGGGTTGACTCATGGAATAGAAATGTTGACAAAAGTTCTGAATTTACCATGTCTTAAGTACATGAAATGTGACATCAGTCAATCTGATTGAGGCTGTAACAAGTCAGAGTGAAAAGTGACATTCATGTTGAGAATAAGTGCTTTTCTCCAGTAAAGTTTGCATATTGTATAACCTCTAGAACTTTCAAAATAGAAATCTAGTATTTACTCTCCTTTGTAATGAACTGTTATTAGATCAGTAATATAGGGTAAAATAAATATATGATGATCTTGGCATCAAACATGTAATACAACCTTGTATTATGTAAAAGGTTGTGGCATATGCACTTTGACCCGTATCTGTGCACATAAAGTTTAAGCATGTGAGAGAAAGGACACTTTTGTAGGCAAACAGCAAATTACTATTGTATTTTAAGTGAGAGAAAATGAAAATAAGAAATCTGTTTTTTCTAAACTTTAAAGTGAATTTTTGTTTTTTAAAGTAATTCAAGGTTTAACTTTATTTGTTGTTATTTTACTGTTTATTTTGTTGTTGGTTTCTTTATTCCAAGCATTTTGCTAGTCATTTGCCAAAGGATCATTTCTCATTAGTCTGGTAAATTAAGGTATAATGGCTGTTTGCACTACAACAAAATCATATAACACATCACACTATGAGTATCTCAAAGTGACAAATGTCTTTTCATTACCTTACTTTTCAGGGTCCCTTTTGTTTACATTGATTTATTAATATATATTTCTGTGATATGTTATTTACATTTTGTTTTATTAACAAAGTTAGGTCTCTTCATACCATTAAAAACATTTGTTTACATTTTAACAATTCTTGTTTTATAATGACTGATCACAAACTCATGAGTACTGTACTTGCTAATATTTAACTTTGTACAAAAAGGAAACATCAAACTTCTGAAATATGTAGTTGTAGTTATGATTTTATTTTACCTTCAGTATGTTCTACTGAAGAAAGCAGAACTTTCCTAGTCCCCTATTCTAATCATATACATGTGTAGGAGACTAACTCTAGGGTGTTTTAACCTTGCTACATGTTAAAGTAAGTTACTCAGGTTTTTTTTTGCAAACTTGTTTTTCTTACGTTCTCAAATTATGTGCTTAATCTTAGATGTTAAGCTAGAAATGTGATAATCTGTTAGGTTTTTTACAAATGTTTGTGTTAAGTGGAAATATTTAAATCATGTTTAATTTTTGAACAGCACTTGTAAATTATGGGTGTTCACTTTAAATGCTCATATTTAATTTTTCTGGTAATCACTTGGGTTACTTGAGTAACCATTTAAAGTTGCTGTTGTCATTCTTGTAATGTATGAAAATAAAATTCTAGTAGTGCTTTGTGATGAGTATTTCTTTGTTTAGGTATAAATTATTCACACTACTTGTCATTTGGTTGAATCAAGTCCAAGAAGTTTTGGTATATTAGCTAACTTTATGTTGTCATTAAGTAAAATATTCAATGCTTTGTGAAGTAAAAGTAGACCCTTTCATAAAGAAATTTCACAGTTTATTCCTTGAAACACTAAATACTAACTATCTTGTTAGACAGCCATTCACACGTAAATTTTATATTTAAATGTTTAACGAAGTACTAATTTTATATACCGTATTGGCCTGAATATAGGGCAACCTATAAAACATCTATTTTCATAAACCAATGGAAAGAAACAAAATTGAGTGTCATAACATTTTAATAAAAGATATGCAACTGATTTATGCTACAATAAATTCAAACAAATATTAGAAGATTACAAGTATTTTGGGAGATAATTAAGGTATGTGAATGTTCATTCAGTCCTAGCTTTATCTCCACTTCTTTGCATGTTATTTGAGGTGTGGATTGCCACAAAATATCACCATTTGAAATGCAGCACTTTTTGAATCTATGAACAAGACTCTCTGGATATCAAGTCCAAATCTTGCAGTTAGGAGGTCATACATTGAAAGATGACAATGAAATCTGTGTTTACTTTGTGAATTTTTGGTTAGGTGTCCCCAAAATGTACTCACACAATCACTTTTAATTTTTGTTAGGTATTGTCTGTCTTCAAAATAACATGTGGAGGTGGTTTTGTGCTGTCTGCAAAGAACTATAAACATAACCAGAACACTAGATTTCTCCTTTCTGGTTGTTTTTATCAATAATTTTCTCCCTTATTGTGAACATCTGCAGACATATCAAAGAGCACAAGTGTTTGATCTTCATTATCTATCCAACAGAGTGGATGCACATGCTTTTTCTTTAAGTCTATAAGATGGCACTGAAATTAACTCAGATTTTCATTGTAAGCATGCCGAACTTATGTGTCACCTCAGAGCTAGCCCATTTCGTTTCATCATCCTCTTACACCATCCCAAGCTTGCTTTAAATTCTGTTTCTGATATATTTAAATTTTTGGCAATTTCTTTGCCCTTAAACTGGATAACTTCTCTTGTTACTGGAAATCCTTTGTCCCTCATCCCTTTAACATACTGAACAACACATTCGTCAAGTTCTTCGTAACGTCCATTTTTAGGTCCACGAAATGCCTTTCTTGTAGAATGTGCACTAAGAAGTTCATTCTTTTGTTTCCGCCAACGCCTTACATTATTTTCAGCTACACCAAATTTTCTAGCAGCAGTACAATTGTTTGTTTTCTCTGCCTCGTACACCACCATGATTTTAAGATTTGCATCATAACTCCGTCGCAATCCTTTGTTGATTTGACACTTTCTTGTTCCCTGTCTTTCAATGTGATTACTCACTCTTGCACAAGAGTCGATCACTAAAATGAAACTCACAGACAACAATTATTATAAAACTTAAAATGAGCAGTCAAAGCAATAATGGAAAATCAATACTATAACTGAACAGCCTGCCTGTGGACTGATTGCAAGAATTAGCAATGACCTTGAGCAAACATCTGGCTCTCATGCATAGATAGATGCTATTTTAACATATGGGAATGCAATAGGCTAGAGTAGGGGGAAGAGGTCTGAGGTTGACCACAATTATAAAGTGATTACAACCTTTATAGCCTAATTATTAATAAAAAAAATTTCATAATCGGGCCAATACGGTAATGTTTAACAAATTTTTTTCCTTAGGAAGAAAGTTTCATGTATAATTTTAAAAGATATAAAAGTGTAGAGATGGCACTAGAACATTTTTTAATTTCCTGCACATGATTATTAAGTTTTGTATATAAAATACATTAATATCACAGACAGCACTCCGATTACTTTTTCAAAACTTCTGCATACCTTTGCTGTTAAGTACAAAACTATAAAACAGGTTGGTTATGCTGTGCCCACCATGTATTTAAATCCAGTTTGTAGCACATGGAGCCCTCATATTTACTGCTTAGCCATTTGCAAACACTTGAATATGGAAATTAAGTTCTATGTTTAAAGGTTTAACAATGTATAAACATGTATATTTTAATATTTTACAAATTGTAATAACCAGGCAATGAAAAATTAAATTTTTAAAAGATTTCCACATATTAAGATAAAGTTATACAAGTAGGAGTAGAGATGGTTTTGTAATGTTTATCCTAACTTAATGTTATGTTTCAAGAAAACCAACATTTTCCTTTTTTACAAAAAAAGTATCTTTAATCATAAAGATCAAAATGAATAGAATAATTTACCATGAGTTTACTTTTGAATTCTTTAGAAAGTGTAAAATACATTATACATATTGTGTATTTTAAATTTTACCTTCCATAACATCAGTTGTTGTTTTTTTTAAATGGAAACAGAAGCATGTAAACAAGTTAGGTTTAATTTCTTATAGCCTTTTAACAGGCTGTATTTGTGAGATGCTTAGCCTCAAACCTTCACATCGATATTCTTGTTTCAGGCTTTGGTTAATTTACAACATGACTATATTCAATTCAGAACAAAATCAATTATATCACAGTAAGTTGAAATTAATACAAAAAAACAAAGGTTTATTACCTGTACAGTACAGTAGTTTACTAATTTTATTTCTTTGGTATTATACATTGTAAATATTTCATAACATTTGTGAACTACAAGCACACATTAATTAAATTCCAGGTGATTCCCGAACTGGGTGGTAACAAGTGTATATATAAGCAATGACATATTTAGGTAGGGGCTGGAGAGGACTCAGCCCCAGAGCCTACTGATAATTTCATTCCATGTAAAATTACATGGAAGGTCGGGCCCACACAAACTTAAATCTACCACTGTATGTAAATATTTAATTGGAGCAAATAACTTCTATAAAAACAAATACTAAGAAGTTATACAACAACATATCTATTTAAAATAGATTCAGAACCAACAAAATAATATCAAATTAGGCTAGCTGCTATAAAATGTTCCAGATTCCATGCATAAAAGATGGAAGTGAACAAGTTTTGTAATATTAACATAATCTACATATATAATATCATTGAATGTGTACAATTTAGAATGCATAACAATGCTCAAATTATGAAAGAATATTGAAAATCACATTGATATTTTTCCCCTAAACTCACAAAATTCACTACAAGGGTTCTGTATTACAATGCAATGATCTTTTTTATGAATTTTTCTTTCATGTTTTGTGAAAAGTGCATCTCACTTTTTCATGACCATTTCCTCAATCAGTAACTACACACTTCCTATCTAGAGTGCTTCTCTAGCGTTTCATCCCACTAATGCTTCCAGTTTTAACTTGTACTATGTAAAAGTAGATTAACTGACTCTGTTCTTATATTTTGAGATAAAAGGTCAAGCTATAAGATTATTACGATTTTCAACAATCAGCAACTTCTACCAATAATGTGATACATTCAAGCTGGTGTTTGTCCCTCGTGGCTTGTGAGGTTACCATTGTTGTTACAAATATTCCACTTTACACTAAAAAGCTGTATGGTTTCTTTTTAGTGTGTATCTTCTTGTGTTTTTTTAAAATGCCATTGCTTCTGAAATATTTTCCACAAACTGTACAACTGTATGGTTTTTCTCCAGTGTGTATCCTATTGTGTGATTTTAGGTTACCCATTATTCCAAATTTTTTACCACATACTACACAAGTGTATGGTTTTTCTCCAGTGTGTACCAACTCGTGACTCTTCAGTTCACTACTTGTAATAAATTTTTTTCCACATGCTGAACAAGTATGTGGTTTTTCACCAGTATGTATCCTCACATGTTTTTTCAGGTCACACTTTGTTCTAAATATTTTGTCACACACAACACAACTGTATGGTTTCTCACCAGTGTGTACCCTTTCATGTTTTCTCAGGTTACCCATTACTCCAAATTCTTTTCCACAAACTACACAACTGTATGGTTTCTCTCCAGTGTGTATCCTCTCATGTTTTTGTAGGTTCCCCATTGTTCCAAAATCTTTGCCACACTTGGAACAACCATATGGTTTCTCTCCAGTGTGTATTCTCTCATGTATTTTTAGATCACTCTTTGTCCTAAATTCTTTGCCACATACTATACAACTGAATGGTTTCTCCCCAGTATGTATTCTGTCATGTTTTTTAAGGTCGCTTTTTGTTCTAAAATCTTTGCCACATGCTATGCAGCTGTGTGGTTTTTCCCCAGTGTGTATCTTCTCATGTTTTCTTAAGTCACTCTTTGTCCTAAATTCTTTGCCACATGCTACACAACTGTATGGTTTTTCCCCAGTGTGTATTCTCTCATGTTTTTTTAAATCACTCTTTGTTCCAAATTTTTTTTTACACACAGAACATATGTACGGCTTCTCCTTAGTGTGTATTCTGAAATGTATTTTTAATTTACTATTTGATCCACATTCTTTTCCACAGATTACACAACTGTGTGGTTTATCACCACTCTGAGATAACCGACTTCCACAACAGATGTCCACACCAGACTGGATATCTATATAATAAGTTCATCACATATTACTTTGTTTGATAAACTTTTAAGCAGCTTGAAACAGTCTAATATAATCGAAACAAATATCAATAAATCTGAAAAAAAGTAACTAAAACAAGAGCTTGAATGATAGAAGTTAACACTTTCCACACCTGAAAATGTATTTTGTGTAGATCCCTCTCCACAGAACATATATCTAACACCTCTACTCTGATCTCACAGTTATTTTTTGTGTTCGTTTGCACATGGACCAAACTTTTAAATGAGCTCTAACCCTATTTATAACAAAATTTACTACAATAATATGTGACAATCAGCATTAAATTACAGCACTCCACCAATAGGACTACACCCCATTCGTACAGTACTCCCCTCGAGCACTTCATGTAAACAAGAAACTCATTTTTGATGAGGAAGAAATAACACACTGGAAGAAGGGTAGATGTTTTTGTGGAGTTTCTATGTAAAATGTTTTCTGGCATGGTAAAACACAATAGAAACCTCTCCAGAGAACAGATAGCTAGAAACTCACATTCAGATACTGATAGAAGGACCACTGTAGAGAGTAAAAAGAGAAGTAAAAAAATGAATTCCTTTTTGAGAGTATAATGACAGAAGTGTGAAATTCAAGGATTGTGTGTCTCATTTGGAGTACCAAGTGAGAAATCATGTCCATCTCAAGTATAGATTACTCTTCACCCCAAACGTGTGGTGAGCAGCACTTGGTGAGAGACTACATTCATCTCAGGTAGGGAGGACCCTTCACCCCATACATGCAGTGAGCAGCACTTGGTAAGAGACCACCACTATCTTGAGCAGGGAATAGAACTGGTTGTTCAGTAAAGTTCTAAGAAACATTCTGAACTTTGCTAAAGTTTTCTAAAGGTCTGTGAAATATGAAGGCTGTCAATTACCCATTATATCCCAGGGAGTCAACATACCATGAAAGATAAATGTGGCTGTACAATATAAATCAAAATTCTTATAAGAATATGTAGATTCACTGAAAAATCAAGTCACATCTACATCCTGAAATTTGTGACCTATCTTTGTCACAAGTACCAGTTCTTAGTTTTAGAATGGTCTATAATATACTTTCAGTCAAGGGGAGAATCCATTTCACTTAATACAAATTGGATTTTATTAACGTAATAGGGATTGCCCATCATATAGATACTCCCGGCATATTGTTAATAGGAAAAGTAAGGGTTCTTTCACTCAACTGAAGTCCCCTACTACTCAGCAGATAGCCTGATATGACTTTGCTATGAGAAAACACACACACTCAACTAAATAAAAGTTGGAGGGAGGAATTCTAATACAGGAGGGGTGTGGGAACCAAAGAGAAATTATCTCATCAACATGACACTTCTCAATAAGAAATTATGCAATAACTTATATCCTGTTGAGAAAAAAGTACAGGTTATCCTTTATAATGGTTGTGTAGGTACTACTTCTCTTGTTTTCTGCATGGCTTTGGAGGTGATAAAAACAAACATATAAATAGTGCCAAAGTAGCCTTATGGTAAAATCTCATCTAAACAGTAAAGCCTGAGTAAGGAAAGAAGAGCTTAACACTTTCTATTATTCCCTGTTTGGTGTGAACTTAGGGATGTAAAAGCATTCTTTGTAAGGCAGCATCAGTTACATGGTAGGTTCCACTACCTCTGTTCTTTTTATGTACTTTTCTTTTTCTTGTGGTAGGTGTATCTGGAATTAGACAAATCTGTCAAAAACATTGATTCAGTCATACTAAAATCTTCAGTTCTCTTCTTAAATGAGGACCTAGTGGTTAGGAACTCAAATTGCAATTTTTTGGTAACAGTTTAAATCCACATCAATTCTTCTCATGTTTTTGCCAAACTTTTCTAACATTTATTTTCTTGTAGAACTCCTTGATTGGTACCAAATCCTCAGTATTTACAAATTGAGATTCATAAACACCAGCAAAAAAAAGGAAACAACTGCTATAACTTTTGCATCAGTGCAAGATGATTCCAGTGGTTTACAGAGTCCCTCACCTGCAACTGTCAAACTGAAGTCATTCTTAGCCTAAATACTCAATTTCCATCACCTACTTATAGTAACAGATTATGTCTGCACACTCACAACAATACTCTTCTTTACAGGTTCAAAGTCAGTTATACTCAGACTAAATGATCCATCAAGTTTTGTACTCTGAGGTTAACAAATGTACCTGTGAAAGCAGCACAAACACCACTTATAGGCTTAAAGTATATCAGAAGCATAATCTTGCTTCATCAGAATCATCATGATTTTGAGCATAAGTAACAAAAATCAACTGAAAATGATGGTCAGATGAATTCCAACTATTCAAGCTAGATGTGTAGACTGAAAAAAAGGTCATAACTAGCCAGAGACAACTATTAATCCCCTCTTTTTCATTTACCAATAAACATGCAAGTTCATTCCAACTAAAATATCTTGCAAAGTGAGTTAAAACTGTT
Organism: Carcinoscorpius rotundicauda; assembly: GCA_011833715.1. NCBI lineage: Eukaryota > Metazoa > Arthropoda > Merostomata > Xiphosura > Limulidae > Carcinoscorpius > Carcinoscorpius rotundicauda. Next base: position 77,381,427 of record CM022393.1, read on the forward strand.
TTCTTTCAAAAACAGTACAAACATTTCCATTACCCTTTTTCTTCCATGAAAATTCAATACCAGCCAAATATTTCAATGTTTAAACATTTTCTTACCAGTATTAATTCAAGTAATCCTTACTTGCTTACAGTTAATTTCAAATCACAAAGTTTTAATATACACATCAAATCCTTTATTTACATCCACATGTTGCTTAATAGTTGTATTCTTTCCATACCTGATTCATTCATGCTATAAAACAATCTTGAACGACTTAACCCTTAACACAATTAAATTTTGGGCCAGTTCACAAAAAGTGCCAATTATCCACCAAAAAATTTAATTATGAATTTGATCTTTTTGGGTCCATTTTCATACCTGGAGGAGATAATATATTTCATATATCTGGCACAACAACTCCCTGATATTTGTGCCATATAAAGAACATTTATGATTTATATTCAAAAATTGAGAAAAACGTGTAGAATTCATCATCATGTAAATGGTATATAATTTGATTGAAATACATCAATGAAAAGCTAATTTATTTATTACACATTATGACAACGTAAGATATAACATTAGGTTCACTATAAATAACTATTTTATCTAAATACAGAATACTAAAGAATAAAGCTAATATTATAAATCTAAAAATTTATACAGAAGCAATATATCTTGTACTTTTAGATGTTGTACATGCTTGTGATATTTACTTCTTCTGCACTAATCCACTTTATTATACCCAATTTTTGTATGATAATCCTCGAAGCATGGCATAACACACAAAAGAGGCTTATCAATATAATGTCCACAGTAATTTGGTTTCACCTGCATTTCCATTTTTTTGTACACTTTGTAGGCAGGATGATGCACACAAGAGTGTGGGCTGATTTTTTTATCCTCAATGCTTCGGTAAATGGTGCCTTACTGACCAAGCATCATTTGGTTCAGAACTCATGCAATCCCTTATATTTATAATTATTCAAACATATCCTTCAAGCCATCATTGTCTTCTCTCTGTACTTTGAGTCAATTTATTGCTAAGGTTTTGTGCATTGTAACAAACATACCCATTGACAAGAGCCACAATAGCTGGTGCTAATTTTTGTGCTTCCTATCAGAAGGATAGTAGAGCACAGTTTGTAAAATTCGTTAACCCCTCCCATATATTTACTATACAAAATTATAATGTCTGGTTTCATTACACTTCTCACACCATTTTTTTTATTGTACTTGTACTTTACTTACACGTTTTAATATTGTGTTAATTGTGTCCTGTCATGTACAGAAAAGCATTGTTTTTTTCATCATTTTTCCATCCTGTCGGGAGTTTCCTACACTTCATTTTTAGTCCTTTCTGTGAGTAAACTTTTCTGTTTGTATGCGCTGTGTTAGCTAGATACATCTATTTTCTTCATCTTCAGACTATGAAAAGGTTGCATAGTTGAATAAAAATTGTCCAGACATACTATATGCCACTTATTCTCAAATCCATTTAGTAATGACTAAACAGTCTTATAACCCACTCCCATGGTCTTGGACATTTATGGTGTGTCTACCTAAGTATATCTCAAATTTCAACATATATCCAGTATGAGAATCACAAAGTAACCACTCTTTGATGTTCCGTTTTGTACTAGGTTTGTCTGGAAGGTACTGCTCAAAAAACAGCTTTCCCTTGAGTTTCAGCATCAATTCATCTTATATATATATCTTATATATTATTGTTCCTGCTCTGAACCTTTCATTGTTGTATATTATCAGCATTTTATATATAAGGTATAATATACAACAATGAAAGATGGACAGATTTAGATCTCTTTATCTAAACATTTAATGTATAAAAAATTAATATCTTAATAGTTATTGTGGATTTTTATTTCATTTTTTGAGTTAGAACATTGTAAAATAAATTTTTAGGTGTTAATACTGATGATGGAATTGAAAGCAATCACAACATGTCCATGATGAAAGATGTTTGATGAATTGATGCTGAAACTCAAGGGAAAGCTGTTTTTTGAGCAGTACCTTCCAGACAAACCTAGTACAAAACGGAATATCAAGGTGTGGTTGCTTTGTGATTCTCATACTGGATATATGTTGAAATTTGAGGTGTACACAAGTAGACACACCACAAACGTCCAAGACCATGGGGTGGGTTACAAGACTGTTTCATCATTACTAAATGAATTTGAGAACAAGGGGCATATAGTATGTCTGGACATTTTCTTTTTAAATGTACAATCTTTTCATAGTCTGAAAATGAAGAAAATAGATGCATCTAGCACAGTGCATGCAAATAGAAAAGTTTACCCATGGAAAGGACTAAAACTGAAGTGTGGGAAACTCCCAACAGGATGGAAAAGTGATGAAAAAAAATTATTAGGCTATGTGTGGCCCAATAACATACAAAAATGCAATCCCACTAGTGCAAAATTCTGCTATACACATTAAGGTCATGACTGTGTTACAAGAATACAGATGAAAACTCAATACCTACTAGGAGGTAATCATAATATGAGAATGGGATCGCATGGTTTCAGAATTCTTTAAAATGAGCAAGAATACAATGTTGCAGTTCAGTGCCAAATAATTTAGTTTTCAGAACAGGTTTCTACTTACCACATGTAATGTCTGACCCAAGTTTGGTTTCTTGTATATCTTCTTGACAATCAGTTTCTGTTTTCATGTTCATAACACAATATTCTGAATCATCCAGATTATCATCACTACTGTCACTGAACTTTGAAATAATTGCATCACCACACTGTTCTGTTTTTACTCTGACTAATATGTTCTGAAATTAATCAGATTTAAAAGATTAATAAAAATAACAAGGATCATTGCTCAAGTAAATAAATACATAGTTCTCAGTTAACTTATTAAATTATCACACATACACAGGTGCACAAAAGAACCTAACATTTCAAGGTTACTAATTTATAAAAACATTTACAAAAACTATTTACTTTTACAATGCTTAAGAATATGTTTTTTAGTTAAAGAAAAACCAAAACAATGGGAGAAAATATATGATACACAATTTCATATCTGTCTCTCTAATTCTTAAGATTGCTATACAGGTGCTGAAAATGATACACAATAATAACGCTGGTTTACAAAAAAAATATTTTTTGTCTGAGACAAGAATGTGAATAGGTGTTTTTTACTAATTTGGGTGTGCTGAATTCAAATTTATAAACAGTTTCGCTCTATCACCTCTAGTTTTCTGGCTTTTAAATGGTCTCATTTTTGTATATACAGAGTATATACGTGCTTATTTCAACAGTTGCAGCAGCTTATTACAGATAAAACAGGATAGATAAAGAATATTGACGGAATAAATAAACTTGGATGACACAATGTACACAATTCATAGTACCGCAGACAGTTAGAAGTGTGTTTTCTTAGATGATCTGGTGTATTTTGCCTCCGAGATGTCACGCAAGAGCATCCTGGAGAAGTCTCCCATCATGGTGGGGTTCCACTTGCCTTGGTAGTTGCTCTCCATCTTCGTAACGTCTTGGTGGAATCTTTCTCCATGCTCATCACTCACTGCTCCAAGGTTTGGAGGGAAGAAGTTTAGGTAAGAATAGAGAAAATGAATTTTGAGTGACATTTGGCATCCCATATCCTCATAAGTCTTTAGCAACTTCTCGATACAGGCTTGGTAATTCGGTACGTGTGTGTTACCAAGGAAGCCACTACAGACTGACTTCAATGCTTCCCATGCTCTCAGTTCCTTTAAGGTAAGAAGCTCCTCAAAATCAGTATCCTTCAGCACTTCTCGTATTTGAGGTCCGACAAAGATGCCCTCTTTGAGCTTAGCAGCACTGAGACCTGGGAACACAGTAGACAAGTGTTAGAAGGCAGCACCATTTTTGTCCATGGCCTTCACGAAATTCTTCATCAAACCAAGCTTGATGTGAAGAGGAGGAAGAAGCACCTTCTCCATGTCAACCGGAGGATTCTCCTTCACGCTGTGTTCGCCAGGAACGAAAGTGTTTCTAGACCCCCAGTCTTTCTGCTTGTAATGCTGAGATACAGCTCGACTATCCCAGAGACAGAGAAAGCAACAGTACTTTGTGAAGCCCACTTGCATACCCATAAGAAGACCAATGACCTTGAGAAGGTTGTACTTAACAGTTTCTAAAAGAAGCTCCATATTGTCATAGGACTCCTTTAGATGGACAGAGTGTGCAGTGGGAATGCTGGGATATTTATTCCCGTTGTGCAGAAGCACAGCCTTGAGACTTCGCTTGGAAGAGTCTATGAAAAGATGCCAGTCTGAAGGATTATGTGGCAAACCAAGGAAAGTGAACAAACCAGGTACATTTGTGCAGTAGCACAACTTGTTTTCCATGTCGAAAAATGAAGCAAGGTCTTTGTTCCGACTCCTGAAACTGGTGATCCGTCTTGATATATAGCTATATATATATAATGTAATGCTATCACTTACATTTATTGCATAATAACTAAAAAAGAAGACATAAGTCACACAATATTAGAAATTAACCCTGAATGCATATACGCCTTTATGTACAGTATGTGTACAAAATGTACAGTGTGCATATCTAAAACTCTAGAGGTGATGAGTAAAAACGGATTTCAAATCTGAATTCAGCACCCCCAAATTAGGTTAAAACAGCTATTTTTGTGCTTGCCTCAATTTATTTGTAAACCAGTGTAAGTGAAATACCTAATATACTAGAACTTTTTGTATGTAATGAATGCAATAATTATATATTAGTCAATTAAATTACATATGTATAGATTTCTCCCTGCTGTGAATCTGTCATTGTTACCATAATTTCACTCAACATAATTATAACACTAGCTGTAATCCACACTGTAAAGCTTGATCAGAATGATTACATGGGTAATATACAGATGATTTGGAAGATGGGTTATAGGGTTATTTGTTTCTACCATGACTTCTTAAACCTGTGTGGTTTTCTAACATAATGAATAACTTCAGAAATACATCAGTACAGCTAGATATTTACTTTAATAAGACAACTGTAAAAGTTTTGATGTATGAGTTACCTCCATTTCCTCTGTTTCTTCATCATGGTTCTCTTCTTTTGCAACATCAAACTTCAAAGTGGTTTGTGAAGAGCTTTCTGCTGAGGAATCTGCTTTTCTTGCTGCTAGAAATACAAATGATGTAGATTTATCTATAACATAACTTATTATACATCATGTTTCACTAATTCATAATGAATATCCATTCACTGAATTTAACTGAACAGATGTCTTGTATAATTTTCTTCCTAATGTACAAGCACATTAATACCCACCTGAAAAATATCAATTATCAGCAAGGTACAGGTTCCAAAAATGTTACGCAGAATTTCAAACGTGGAACAAAAGAAAAACAAAAAATACAAGCAGCCAGATACAAATTATTTATACACACACAGTACAAGTTTCTACTAACTAGCTAGGTTGTACTCTCCCAGCCAGTCTGAAGTCTGATACTGGGTGAAAAGCTGATACGATGTAAATGATAAACTGTTATACACTCAACCAATGATGTACTTATGTGTTTCAACTAACCTTTTATTGACTGAAAAAAATACAGTATGATTGACAGGTTGTTTTACACTCAACCACTACGATGCCTGTTTTACTCTAGCAAGCTTGATGAGAACTGTTAATGGGCAAATGAAAATATAGAGTGGTCGAAATACTTTTATAAGTTCTTAGCATATGATAAAACTAAAAACATCAAATAATTTTATTTTTACTTTCATAAAATTAGGAGTTAATTTTTCCTTTCAGCACTGTTCGATGATATAAATGTTGTTTCTTCTACTGATAATTTTTGGTTTAAGCTTCTTACTTTTGCTAGGATCACACGAGCGTGAATGGTTAACAATGGCTTAATGTTGGTAAGTTCAGGTACAATGAAACTTAAACAGATAACACAATACACAAAGAAACATAAAGACTTACACTTGTATAATTGCCATGGTGAAGTAAGTTGTTAACCCAAAGATGACCTGAGAAGTTAGAAACATTGTTCTCTGCTTTATTAGTGTTAATACCCATACCAGCCATCCTGAGATACATTTTACTTCAAGTGGAAATAATTTTATTGCACGATCCTGTCTAACTGAAGCACAATAACAAACTATTTAAGATATATGAGATAAAATAACTGTAAATAATATTAAATACAATTGTGAACATGAAAACATCTGTAGATATTGGGAATAGTTTGGCTTATTAAATAAAGAGACTACAGAGAGACTAACCCTTTTTATGGTGTTTATTTTTCCTCCACACACTTTTCAATTGACCACCATGCCTTCACTTATCAATGGTCCAATGCACCCAAACACCTTTTTATTTTCTTTACACCTTTTCATATATTTCTTGAAGACAACAGTAAAACAATCCAAAAATGTATATTACTGGATCATGTGCAGTTTTATTTACAGCAACCAAGATGAAAAGTTGCACATGTAAAAAATTTTCATATGCCTCACACAAGAACTCAAATGTTGCATTTACTCAAGCAGTTACATATACATTTATCTATTTGTTTTAATTAGTTTTCTGGTGTCTAAACTTGGGCATATTTGAACTGTATGCCAAGAACATATTGCATTTGTACATAATATTGGCTTCTTAATTACAAATGGAATTCAGGCAAGTCTGATTAATATCATAAGCAGAGTGACTTGGGGCTTAGTATTAGAACCTTTGTTCATTTTGACTTAAGTCAATGACAAAAATGAAGGTATGCCTAACAACTGACTTAACTCGTGATTTTAAAGTTTTGTGTGTTGCTGGCTTTCAGTAGGCTTTACAAGAAGGTTTAGATTATTTGGTGATCCAAGCAGTTTCCAAGGATGGACTCAACAATGTGAGACCAATGCACTGGGAACATCAAAACATAAAATAATACATAAATAAGCTTGAAAATATATATAATCCCCATCCTAGTTAGAACTGAAACATATGGTGATAACAGCAGTCTTTTTCAGACATCTCCAGTGCTGTCACACAAGAACTTGTATACAAAGGTTGAATTTTTAAAAAAATCCAAACTCAATTGATTTTCCAATAAAGAAAATGTTATTGGTTGTTGCATTAAATAAAAGCAAACATAACACAAACCTTAAACTAGATGAACTATTAACCACATTCTTCTCATCAATAAAGTTTAAAGACATGAACATAAATAATTTATTTTTTTAAATTTTATTACCAACTGTTGTTTAAAAACTATCCATCTTAATACAATTTAAATTTAAGCAAACAATTTTAGGAGTTTTAAAGTATTCAACATTTATTTACTTTAATTACTTCTGATTATTACCTCAAGTTTAGAGTACTAAAGTTATTTCATGATATAAATTCATACTCTATAAAATATAATACAGTTTTACAGTTTTCATCTTTTAGTTCTAATTAACTAATGGGAATTTTTTATTAAAACCTTTAGCCTTACAGTATTCAGCATAGTTTGGAAATTAGTATATGTATGTGTTTTCTTATGGCAAAGTCACATTAGTCTATCTACTGTGTCCACTGAAGAGAAGTGAACCCCTGATTTTAGTGTTGCAAATCCAAAAACTTGTCACTGTCCCAGCAGGAAACTTGGAATTAGTGACAGAAAAACTTGTTTGATACCACTGTTATGCAAGGCGTATGATCAGTGTGCTGTTGAATTCTTTCCGTCCGTTTCAGCAACTAACTATTCATGAAGGGATGTATCATTTAATCACCGAGAATGTTTTATTCTTGCCAACAATAAGCATTTTTCACTGAGAATTATTTGACAAAGGTCCTTCACCAAACGACAAACAAACTGACTGTATGGTTCTAGAATTTTGTATGCCTTTAAATCATTCAAAGTAATGCACTTAATGTGTTTACAAAGTAGTTTTCTATATCTGGAGACGGCATGTTTGAGTTGTCTTTGACATTATTCCACAAATTTTCCTCCAGGATTTTGCATAGATCTTTATCTTCAATAAACTTTATGTTTCCATGATGTTTTTGCCTTTAAAATAACATCTAAATTTTCTTGATATGCAATCTTGGGCATTTTTCTGGATAACTTCTCATCCATTGTTGAATCTCTTTAAAAAATCAATTTGTGGTGACAGGTAAATGTAAACAACACACATGCTTCATTTAGCCTAACCTAAAATATGGTAGATGTATCAGAGGAATCCAAGGATGTGGAATGTAAATGAAAACTATATATTCAATGAACTTATAAGTGAAAGCAAAGATAAATATACATCTATAGTAGTATGCGAACCAGTGTTGGTAAGCAATCAATCCCAATACCAAGACTTATTAGGGCAGCAAGAAAATATTTGTACACTGATAAAATAAAAATTGGAGAATTCACGTCATTTTGTAAAAATAACTTAAATATGTACACTTACTACAAGTAAAGGTTTCCCCTTCACTCTTCACCAGTTTGATATCCAGTAAAGCATCCTGTTCCTCATCAAAAAATGGTTCACCTTTCATCTTTAATACTTCCATGGTTACATCAGAGCTTCACCTTTATATTGTTATCAAAACCTCCAGTTAAGCTACAGAGGAACAAGTCAAGATTTAGAGACTGCATTATTAAAACTTGGTTCCACAATCTATAACAAATACTGGTTTCATGACTCATATTATCTTGATAACTTTTAACAATAATTCATAAGTTTCTTATTCTTTACATCTTTATATTAAAACTGTTAATCAGTATTCTGATATTAATCAGTTTGAAACAAAATGTGTAGTAAGAGACCAAGACAACCCTTACAAACAATTTCACAAAACTTCAATATTGTATTATGACTGGGAAGTTTGGTTTTATCCAAATGAGTACACATATCTCACATATATACAAGTGCACTAAAACATGACATAACTAGAACTACTTAAGTACTAAGCTCTATATTTTATACCATTTTAGACTTGAAATTAATGATAGTTTATGTCCTCCATTAAATCACAGTGTACATAAATTCACTAAATACAATTACCACCTTACAAACTTAAAAACAGATTTTTAGCTGATTACAAAATGTTTAATGATGCAATATTTGAAAGCATTATAATTACTAATTTTTTTGTAACTATGATTCTTTAACCAAGAAAACTTAACAAAAACAATTATGCCAAATGTCACAGATACATACAGATTGTATCATATTAAAACCTTGAACAGAAAGACAAAGTAAAAAAACAGACATACAGTAATATAAATGCTGCTACATGTTTTAATGATAAATATACATGTTACATGTAACAGAAATGTTTTAAATAAAACACAAAGATGTGTCTGGTTTTTCTTGATCAAACATTATATGGGTCATTCATGTAAGAAAAAAAAAATTGAGAAGAAATAATGTTAACTACCAAACAAGATACAGGACATACAAAAGATGTAACTAAACTGATAAACTAACCAAGCAGAATCACAAAAAGTAATCAATGTGAAGTTCATTTAGAACACACTTGGAATACTGATGTCCCTTCTGACACTGGAACAACAACAATCCAAGTGTAGCATGAACAATATAGATTCAAATGTACTAGTACAAACAGAATCCAAGTGTAGCATGAACAATATAGATTCAAATGTACCAGTACAAACACAGAAATTCAAAAGTTTCATTGATCCTGCTACATTTGGAGTACTGTGTTGTCTTGGGCTCCATACCTTACAAAGTACATTGAATTGTTGAAAAGGGTTCAGAGGAGAGCTACCAGAATGGTGCCCGAAATGGAATGTTTGTCACTGAGGAGTGTTGGGATTTCTCAACTTTTCTCTTGAAAGAAGAAGAGTTAGAAGGGATATGATTGTGGTGCTTAAGATTGTAAATGGAATTGATAATACTAATGCATCCCCTTTTTCATACTTAATGCTGAAAACAGAATGACAAAGAAACACATCTGGTATGGTGGGAGTAATTTTCAACTAAGAGTTTTATTTTTGAATTTTGTGCAAAGTTGCACAAAGGCTGTCTGTGCTAGGTGTCCATAACTTAGGGGTGTAACACCAAAGAGAAGGTAGCTTGTCATCACATTATAATGACCCAATAACTGAAAGAGTGAGCACATTTGGTGCAACTGTCATTTAAACTTGCAACTCTTAGATTACAAGTCAAGCACCCTAACCACCTGGCCAAGCCAGGCCTTAGGATGGTTGGTCTTTGGAATGTATTGCTTTCTGATATTGTGGAAGTAGTAAATTTAAGTGAGTTTAAGAGAATGCTTAATACACATGTGAATGATAAAGGCAAGCTTTAAGTTTACTTATTTAATAGTTTCAGTTTAGAGAATGAGAAAATCAAAATGGACCAACAGGTCCCTTGTTATCCCAAAATATTACATTAACTGATAAAAATAACCATTGGAATTTTTTTTTTCAACAGACATAGTATGCTCCATATATATTTAACAGTTTTAGTTTACATATTTCCATTCCTAGCTGTGTATCCTAAAAACAAAACCTCAATTGTGTATTGTCTCATACTATATACATTATACACATAATGCTCCAAATAAGTTTTACTTTCCCAAATCTAAATTTCCAGAGTAATACAGTTTTATACTTGAAGAACAAATGAGTACCAGTTTTAATATATGACTATTTTTATACAAGGTTTTTAAAAGTTAAAAATAAAGTTATTTGATAACTTCATACTTTATCTCCAACACGTAAATAATAATGTTCATACACAGTGTTTAGATAAAATTACTTCATGCTACCTATTAGAAATTATTCATTTATCAAACAAGTCAGGACCTGTTTGTTTTTTTTTAATTTCACTCAAAGCTACACAAGAGCTATCTGTGTGAGCCTCTCCTAACTTAGCAGTGTAAGCCTAGAGAAAAAACAGCTATTCATCACCACCCACTGCCAACTCTTTTGACAACAAATAGTGGAATTGGCCATCAAATTATAATGCATCCATACTTGAAAGGGCGAGCATGTTTGGTGTAAGAAGTCAGGACACTGAAGTGTTAACAATAAGAGACTGAAATTACAAAACTGGTGTACTTAATATGAAATAAAAAAGAATCACACTTCACCACTATAAAACACATTTAGCATGTATTAATCATACACTGATGGAATGACAACACAGCTTCGGTAAACTAGTTACCACTTACCCCTTTTTTGTTATGTACATTTGCTTAAATAACCTACAGATATATATCCAAATGCAACTGAGGTGATCATGACAAAATCTGCCTTTCATTGTACACCATATACTGGATGATAAGCATTGAAATCATTAACATGGAAACCAAACTAAAGGTAATTCCACATGATGGTTAAATGTTAAAGTTATGAATCAAACCATGCATACAAACATGCTTGGCTCTGCTTTGTGTGTGTTATTAAGCTGTAGTACTTGTAATGTGTTGCTAGTGACTAGGAGATTTGCCTTATGCTGTGCTCATCATTACTAGATAGAAGTGACCATATGACAGCCACTATGAAAACTATCTGCTTGGAAACTACATCTTAGAAGTTGTAACAGAACACTGATGGAAAAATACTAGAAGTACAAGCAGTGTGCTCTAGGTTTTAAACACTTTCTGAGCATTTTCTTTTAACATTCTCACCCATTTTGTTGAAGAATAACTAATCTTAATTTCTAGAAACTGATGTATTAAACATACAACATGACCCAAAACTGACAACACTAAGAGACTGATGTCCTGAATAGAATACACAACACACTGATTACATTAATAACTTCAAATGGGTGGCTGACACATTTAATTTCAAAAACTACAGTGCTCAGAAGGTTACACATTTTAATAATAAAACATGTAACAATAGGATAGGATCTTATTTATGTTATTTTGATAAGGCCAGGGTTAAAAATAGTTTTCCTTGTTGTAACACTTAACTGATTTAAATTACAGGTTGGTTGATTTATTTTTTGAATTTTATGCAAAGCTACATGAGAGTGAGGTATGGAGGTTCACATTTTTAATTTTCAAATTCCTTCATAAATGAAATTTCAGACATTTCATTAGTTCTACAATCACCTAAAACATAAAGCTTTAAGTTAAACCATGAATATAATAACCATCAACATTTATTCAATGAAGAGAGTTACAGGATACTGACCTCTGAGTTACAGGATACTGACCTCTATCAAGTATCCACAGTTACATTTTCAACCAGAATTAATTTGTTTTTTATACTAATCCTCGATGTATGAAAACATTATTTTGGAAATAGATACAGTGAAGTGACTTGTGTTCACCATTTTGTTAACATATGCTTGTTAAGAGTAATTTCTCTCCTGCCAAGTCAGTATTTATTAGTTTAGCACCTAGTATCCTGGGAACAAGATAAACCATGTTGCCAAATTAGCCAATTAACACTGAGTTATCAAATAGTAGTTAGGTGATGAATCTAAAAAAATATTAAATTTTAAGCTCATTTACGTCTTACCTTACTGTTTAGAGTCTTTCATAAAGAGTTCAGTATCTACATATTTGAAAAAGGATAAGAAAACCACTAGGGGGATATTCTGGGCTTTTAATTGGTTATTCACATATCATATACAGAAGTAGGTGAACATTATCATTTCCATAAATGGTAAGAGGCATGCATGGCTACTGTGTTTGAGTCAGTAAATGTAGCAATATCTCAACAAATACAAAAGATAGGAGGTTCTTATTTTATATTGTAATTCATAAGAAACTACAGGGTTTGTACTAGGACATTACGAAAAATTGATCTTTAGGTGTGTTTTTAATATTTAAATTAGGAAACTGACTAATGTATAACACTAAAATTGAATTACAATCTGCAAATTGATACCAAACGTAAAATAAATTAATAAAATAGTAACTGAATAAAATGGTGAATGCAAGTCAACAAATGCAATGACATGGCCTTTGACCCCTGTCAATAGAATTAAATACAAAACCTAAACTAATTCACAAAAGTTAAACCTTGAACTTCTCGCCTGTTATTATTTTTGAAGGATATTTCTTGTTATTTGGACAACAAAAACTGTGTGGGCCTTCAGCCAAATTGGAGTGCCTCAGGAATTAGTGGTAGAACTTTTGATATTATTTTATATTAGTAATAGTGACAGAGGCAAATTTTTCAGTGAAATTTTGTTCAGCCAAACTAGTTCTCAACTATAGTGTAAAACTAAAGCACAGTGGGATAGACCCTTAATTATAAAAGATATTAGATCTAACTTTAACCTTGATGTCAATATTACAAACATTAAATATTTAAAATGTATGAAAATATACAATTTAATTACTTATTTTTGAAATTATTAAACATTTATTTTAATTTGCTCTAACTTCCACAATCTTGAAGATAACTTACGTCATTTTAAATACACTGATCAGTATGAATGTACATTTCTTTTACTAATGCAAGGCCTGGCATGGCCGAGCGCGTTAAGGCGTGCACTCGTAATCCGAGGGTCGCGGGTTCGTGCCCGAGTCGCGCTAAACATGCTCGCCCTCCCAGCTGTGAGGGCATATAATGTGACGGTCAATCCCACTTTTCGTTGGTAAAAGAGTAGCCCAAGAGTTGGCGGTGGGTGGTGATGACTAGCTGCCTTCCCTCTAGTCTTACACTGCTAAATTAGGGACGGCTAGCACAGATAGCCCTCGAGTAGCTTTGTGCGAAATTCCAAAAAAACAAACAAACAATTTACTAATGCTTGAAGTAAATTAATAAAACAAACTAAACAATACATATATAAAAGAGGAAGTGTTAAATATAACAGTTAATAATTATGTGAAGTATATGTTGACAACATTTAATCACCCAGAACTTTCCTATTTGTAAAAATATATAAAATTATGTGGCTGGATCACATTCAATTTACAGCTAAACACTTCACATTTCACTTCAGAATTATACATTAAAAAACTGTAAAATTTTGAAGCTTAGCTTACAGCTAAAATACATTCAATTTTAGCTCTCAAACCACATTATCATCATTATAAAACATTTCTTTATAAATGTGAAATTTTAAGAGTCAGGACCTTATAAATCCATGTATTTACCAAAAATGTGAGCTGAAAAGCTTTATAATTATATCTGAAAGTTTAAGGATGTGTTTATTTGAAACAGAAGGTTTAAGTTAGTTTCTTAGCTCCAATATTGAGTGATAAGCTTCTTTCAGGGGAGAGGGTTCAAATCCATCATTATATATAAATCAAATTTCAGGATAATCAACTACATTGAACATGATTTACACATAATATGTGTACAGCAATAAACGTGTTATACAGTCACCAGTAAAGAGCCAAGGCTTCATTGTATAGCATTAGCAGCTAATAAGATACCTACTAGCATCATACGTATTATATGTGGTAGAAGTTATCAATTTTCTTAAAATGATGACATAAAAACAATTTCAATTTTATTACAAACATTCTAATACTTTAAAACACTTAAAAACCTTTTTAACCTTATGTTTTCGGGTAAATATGTAGTCAGAAATCACACTTTATTATCTACTTTTAAAATTTTTATTCACATTAGACACTAGATTAAAGGCGAAATACTTCATCTAACAAATGGTGACAGAAAGACTCTTACATTGCAAGGAATAAAGCCACCAAATAACGCTTAAATAGGCTCTCACGTAAAAAGCAGTACACTTCATAATTCATTCTAAAATTAAATGTATCCTACAAAATAGTATATAGCAGCTTTTCCAACACAAGTATGTTTTCTTTTAATATTTAGAAGTAAATTTTTCAGTTTTAAAAAACTTGTAAGTTCTAACGCAAAAGAGAGGTTAAGCCTTAAAGTTACCTTTAAAAGCTAAATCTAAAAGTTAAAACAATAACATTTGAGTTTCTTAGCAAGCTATTAAAATTATAATCCTTAGAAGAGTATATTAGGATCAAGAATCTTTACTTATGTGACCTACTCTTTATTTTATTATACTACGAAATGCGACGTTATCAACTTATTAATAACATGAAAAAGTCACACACTACATATGTAAGTAATGTTATTTTTAGTGGACAACTATTATAAAACGGAACCTGGTGTATAAAATGAGAAGTAGATAGCAGTTATAAAACATAAAACGAAACATAATCCTTTGAAAACCAAGTTAAAAACGTGTGCTGAACTATATACAGATACAGAGTAAATGGTCAGTAACAAAGCATTTTTATTCCAAAATAAACTGTTGCCTTTAACTGGCTCAGCCATAAGTCTGTAGACTTACAACGCTAATAACAATCAGTGATGTCGAGAAACCCACTTGTTGAGAATTTTATATGCAAAAACGGCTCGTTTGGGTTCAGAAAATATTTTAAATAGAAGAGCGAACAACGTTTCGACCTTCTTCGGTCATCGTCAGGTTCACCCAAACGAGCCGTTTTGCATATAAAAAGACGCTAATAACAGTTTTCGATAACAGCGTGGAACAGAGTACAGAAAGGTTAACAAAAACAACCTGAAGATGACCTAAAAAGGTCGAAACATTGTCTATACTTTGCTTTAATTAAAGTTTTAATACCCATACCAGACGTCTTTAGAGTACATTTTCACTGGATTTTGTACGTGAGGTTGTTCGCTCTTTTACGTAAAATTTTTTTCTCAACACAAACGAGCCGTTTCGATATATATACTGTTACACAGAGCTTCAAGAATATCTGGAAAACGTTTTGAAAAAGTGTTTATGTTGTAGCTAATGTTGTTCTTCCATTGACAACTATTTTAAATTTTCTGCTAAAAATAATTCAAAGTCGAGTCCACGCAAAGGACAAAAAGTTTTTTATTTCTTTCTTCAGTTTTTTTTAAGTTTGAATACAGACAAGTTGTATGCCACACTAACACTACTACACTTACTCAAAAAAATTTCCTTGTAAGAAGTAATTCAATATGTGCGATACATTAAAATATTTTAATGTATTTTAGTTTACTAAAAAATAATTTCAAATCTCTAAAGCTTTCTAAGCATATCTTATTAAAATTTTCAATCTTACCATTATTATCATGATTAGTAGCTACCTCTGACTAATAAACGAATTATAACATTAAGAATGTGTCTTACAATATTTCTCTTTTCCTGGATTGTTAAGTCCCTTGAAAAGGTATAAAACAAAAATACAAAAATACCCTCAACTTCCCAGTGTCCTTTCACCAAGTGTTTTTTGATGTTTCTTTCTACCTAAACATAGGTATACAGGGGAGGTGTCCTCATACCTATTGATGTTACGAGCGTTATTGTGGTTTGGGAAGTTGTTCCTGGATGAATGGTTAGGTAAATTTACTGACAATTTCATCCTTGATGATCCTCTGGAAGTAGTATCGACAAAATTCCAGGATCCAACAAGTTTAGTTTCTGCTGACAAATTCAGTTTGTCACTATTTCACATAAGTACATCTAAAGATAATCTTTAGTTAGGATTATCTAGCTTTCTGAAGTCTGTAAACAACATCGTTTGTTGTTTACTAAACCATATCACCTCAATGAGATCCAATTTTATCATCATTCACATCATATCCACCTTTAATTTTATCATATGCTGATCTCAGTCTTTCCTGGATGAGATCAAACATACCTTTTTTTCTTTACATTCAAAAGAGCTTTTCCATCCACCATTTTCTCGAAACATGTTAGAAGGTTTGTGTCATTGTACGCCAATCACTTGATAAAGTTTTATTGCTAATAATACCTGATAATGATTTTTAATCATTGGTGATATGATGATTATTCTCCACGTTGTAACTGGAAGGTCAGCTTCTAGTTTAGTAATTATTACACAGAGATTTCTTGATCACAGCTGAAGTTATCTGAAGCTAGCTTAACCTCATATCCGTGTCTCTGTATGAGATCAACTTTCAGTATGCACTCTTTTTAATGTCAATTATTTAGATATCATGATGCATAGAGAAACTTACTACAATAAAAGTTACTTCCAACTTTATTTTGCTGGAACTTTATGTTTACTAACTGTTTGCATCAATCATTTGTCTCTGAAGCCTATTTCTCAACTTCCATTTAAAAATTGGGCCAAACAGCTGTAGTTATAGGACCAGTACTAATTAGTATACTATAACAGTTTTCCGTCAATAATTTCATGGACATGTTTTCTTAAATAAAGAATTTTACATTTGGGATAATTGAAGCGTTCACAGATAAACTTTGTCACATAAATCCCATTAGTTTCTAGTTTTTCGATGTTTGAGTAACTTTTTTTTTTTTGTTCTTTTGACCTGGTTTGGCTTGAAGGCTCATTTTTAGAGTATTGTCTCATTGAATTTCTAACAACCATTGATTTCTTATAATTTCGGCTATAGTGGTCATATTTCTTACTATTATAATACTTCTCTCTTTCTAGTATCTCACTGGTGGAGTTTCTATTTCATACTTCACAGTTCTTTGTAATGTGTCTTTTCAATTTACAAATGAAAGTAAACATTTTCCTGAATTGAAAATGCATTTCCAATAATACTTTCCTCCACTGAACTACTACTCAACCATAGGTTTTCCTTTCTATTTTCCTATTTAAGCATTAATCTGATTTTTTGTCGCTTGTTCCAGTCTTTTATAACCTCATTTATTTGCCCTTAATGAGAAAAGTTTGACACTCTTCACTTATCTCAGTGCGTCCTCTATCCTAGTACTGCTTATCAACACTTCATTTAGACAACTTTATCTCTTTTTTTTTTTTGAGACACACATAATCCAAGTCTCTAACATTGGATCTTAGTGTGGAGGAAGTGAGGAAGAATTCCAAAAGAGATAAGCATTGTGGGAAATACATTTTAACTTTAGGAAAATGTTAACTTCTAAAAACATGCTTATCTTTTCTGTTTGTTTGTTTGTTTTGGAATTTCGCACAAAGCTACTCGAGGGCTATCTCTGCTAGCCGTCCCTAATTTAGCAGTGTAAGACTAGAGGGAAGGCAGCTAGTCATCACCACCCACCGCCAACTCTTGGGCTACTCTTTTACCAACGAAAAGTGGGATTGACCGTTCCGTGACATTATACACCCCCACGGCTGAGAGGGCGAGCATGTTTAGCGCGACGCGGGCGCGAACCCGCGACCCTCGGATTACGAGTGCACGCCTTAACGCGCTCGGCCATGCCGGGCCTTTCTTTTCTGTCACTTGTAGCCAGAATCATACACTGTGAATGTGGAAGCGCTAGCGATGGCATTATCCATGTAGAAAACGTCTGCATAAATCATGGGTATACCAAGATAAGAGTGATACCCGAGTGGGAAAACTGCACTACATCCAGAATTGGTATGCTTTTCACTCTGAACTTAGTTCCTGTATCAAGGGTGGAATTGTACACGAGTAATCATAATTATAGGATAGCCCCAACCAAATAGTTGAGACTCAAAAACTCAGGTTTGGAATTAAGAGGTCTTGGTCTCCATGTAAACCTTGAACATACACTTTTACCAAATTACCGTTAATAATACAGGCTTGTGAATTTAAACTTCATAAAATTTGTTTTATTAAAAAAAAAATCCCGTAATTCAGCTATGCAGATTTCCAAAATAATACTTTTTTTTTCTATCATAAAAGGTTTTTTTATTGCAAATCGGGAATTAAAAAAACTGTTTTAGATCATATTATTGTTTCATGTATTACAACGATCATGTTTTATTATTATATTTGTTTAAAAAATACAAACAAACTGGAGAAAAGGGAAGAACATCGATGCCAAACGAACATGTATCTTGATTTTTTGTGAAATATGTGGCTTTTAGTCTCAAACATACGTGCTGTGGTCTTTCTTTTAAGTATATTTGAGTATTGAGTTTTGAGTATTACCAGCAGTAATCAGCCACCACTCTGATGTTTCACTTCCCTGATATTTCCTCTCCACTTCCTGATGTCTTGATGAAACATTTCTCCTTGTTCTTCGTTGATGGTACCCAGACTTTCTGAGAAATAGTCAATATGTGAATGTAAGAAATGAACTTCCAAGCTCATATTACAAACCCAACTTTATGAATTTATCAGAGCATGTTATTGACAATATTTTCTTAATATGGGCTCCTATTGTTTTCTGTAAATTTGTTAATAATATCTTTAAAGGCAATTCATATACTTTTTTTTGAACTTTCATCACTGTCGTTTTAACTGTTCTTCCAAATTTAATTCGTAATTTGAGGGACAACAAAAATCCCTTCTTCAAGTTTCACTTCTGGCATAACTTCTCACATAGATACTTTAAACAGTCACTATCTTTGTCTTAGGCTTTTACAAGTTACTTCATCAAGTTATGGAAGTGTCTACCAAACTTTCATGTTCAACGGTTTTTGATCCCGGTTTTAAGCGAAGTCGTTACTTCTTTATCCAGTGTTGAGTTTGAACCCATTCACACAAATAAACATGAAAATTTTGTGTAACCGAATCCGGATTATTAACCCAACAACCTATAAAGGACTTAAATTTCCACAAAGTAGCCAACCATGTTCTTTGTATTTGACGTTATTAAGAAGAAGTTAAAGATTTTTGTGCGTTTCCTTCAAATGAATCTAATGAACAATAGAAACAGAATGCATATAAATTGTTGTTGTGAAAAAGAATATCTCTTAGACTTCTTCTTGAGAAATTAAAAAAGAATTGCCACTCAATTCGTTCATAAGCTGTTACTCTTAGCACTGGCATTAATTCAATAATATTGGAACAATAAACCAGTGTAATTTCTTGCAAAAACTATGGCATAAACTATTTCTCACAATTTCTGGAAAAAGTAAGTTCTTAACCTAGAGTCTGAACTCCAAAATCTCTGAAGAATTTTTTGGAAGACCCAAATATCTCACTAAATGATTAAGTTAAACTTTGGTGAAAAGTTGTCGTTCATCAGACATTTGAGTTTAAAAACAATCCTTATCATTATTTCTATTGACTATTTGATTAAGAATCAAATGTAAGTGTATCAAGAGTCCAGTGGTGTAGGTTTAGGTCCATGAGCAACATGTATAAGAGCAGTTTGAAGGTTTGGATAAGAAATTTCCTTTCTATTTCGAGTGTTGCAGACTTATACATTACACGAGGTTTTTAGGATCACGACATATCATTGGATATTCAAAAAGCAAAGACTTTTTTTAGTTCATTGTCTCAAATTTTTGACAGAGTGGTGCAAACTTTGTGCAGAGTTCATAATTTGTCTTGGTCCCCACAATATATTCTTAAATACACGAAATACGCTTTTTTCTTGACGCATTCTGCAATATTTTGCCGCTGTTTCTTTAGAATAAATTTACTACAAATATAATAGAATATATGTAGGTCAATTATACAGCTTTTTGTTGCCACACACTAACAGATAATATTGCAAAGAAAAAGAAATAACGTCAATGTGCATGCATAAACAACTACAATCTAGAAGTGACACATCATGCAATCCGTTAGCTGTTTATATAATAGCGGTGTGTTTCTCGTGGGTTCTGGAACCATTGATAAGACCCTCACTTTTCCGAAGTGTCTAGAGAAATGACGTTCTGTGAAAAAAATGGATATTATTTTCGGATTGAGCATATAGGAATTATTGAAGAACGTATAAAGATTTCAAGACAATGAAACCATTGTAGGGTTGGGTAATTATTAGGTTGTTTGTAATCAAGCACAAAGCTAATCAGCAATTTGATTCTCCTCGGTGGACTCAGCAGATAGCCTAATGTGGCTTTGCTATAAAAAAAACACAACACAATGCTACATAATGGGCTATTTGTACTCTGCAACCACAGGTATCGAAACCCGGATTCTAGCGTTATAAGTCCGAAGAAATACCACTGTGTAACTAGGGGTGCGTAGTGATGAAGAGTGCATTACTAATCATAAAACAATATATAATTTTATAATAGATATACAACACGGATCACTTCCTGTAGCCGTATCAACCCATTTGGAATTGTTTTTTTTTAATTTCGCGCAAAGCTACTCGAGAGCTATCTCCGCTGACCGTCCCTAATTTAGCAGTGTAAGACTAAAGGGAAGGCAGCTAATCATCACCACCCATCGCCAACTCTTTTACCAACGAATAGTGGGATTGACCGTCACATTATAACGCCCCCATGGCGGAAATGGAGCGCATGTTTGGTGCAACCGAGATTCGAACCCGAGACCCTCGGATTACGATTCGAACGCCTTAACACGTTTGACCATGCCGGACCACACAATGGCTATGTCCACCATAAAAATCCAGTTCTGAAATCTAGTTTTATAAGCCCTGAAGAATAATTTTGCGGCCCGGCATGGCCAAGCGCTAAAGGCGTGCAACTCGTAATCCGAGGGTCGCGGGTTCGCGCCCGCGTCCCGCCAAACATGCTCGCCCTCACAGTCGTGGGGGCGTTATAATGTGACGGTCAATCCCACTTTTCGTTGGTAAAAGAGTAGCCCAAGAGTTGGCGGTGGGTAGTAATGACTAGCTGCCTTCCCTCTAGTCTTACACTGCTAAATGAGGGACGGCTAGCACAGATAGCCCTCGAGTAGCTTTGTGCGAAATTCCAAAAAACAAAAACAAAAAATTATTCTGAGGTACTGAGAAAAGCTGTTTGTTTGTTTATTTCAAAATTTCACGCAAAGATATATCTACTCGTAGTCTACCGAAGTTTGAGTTGGTAGACTGGAGAGAGAACAATTAGTTCAACAGAACCTACCAAAAACTCTTGGACTACTCTTTACCAATAAAGAGTAGGATTCACCGTGACATTATAATGCCCCCAAAGTTGAAAGGGGCGAGTTTGTTTGGTGTGACGAGTATTCAAATCCGCGACCTTTAGATTACAAGTCGAGCAGCTGGCCATGCTGGGCCATCAAGTGTTACAACATTTTTCATGTTGTTTACCAATTTACATGCAACATGTTTCATTATACGAACATTGATGAAACTAGAAGAACCCTACACAGAAAGATAGAAGAATATATTGACTCTCTTTATAAGCAACAACACAAAATAAGCACACGAGCAGATCTTCTTGTCTGATGACAAATAAATAACACATGACATAAATCCATCATCTTCTGTACAAATCCTCACCAAAAGCCACCAAATACATTGACAGAATATTTCAAAAAAGCTTTTTTTCAACGAACAGCTATAATAATAGGTTAATATGGAAGATGTAATATTCACATATTTAACAAATGCTTAAGCATGTTTTAATTAGAATAACATGATTAATACAAGTTGTTTAAGCTCTTAATTAGAGAAAATAACACACTATAAGATTGTCTAGATATGTTAAATTCATAAAAATATTATTTTTAAATTTAATGATCCAAAATGCAGAAATTTAGCCAATTTTATGAAAACCAAAACACATAAAGTTTCAATAACACTTCCCCATTAAACACACCAAGACTTCCTTATTGAACACAACTCTGGACTGCTTTCTTTTCCTTATTCCAGTTCAATTTCATAATTCTTATTGACCGTCTGCGGACTTACAATGCTAAAATCCTGGTTTCGATACTCGTGGTGAGCAGAGCAGAGATAGCCTATTCTGTAAATTTTTGTTTAACTTCAAAACAAACCTTATTAACTAGTCTTCTCTAAGTCTTTCTTTGGTGGTAAACTTTTCTTTTTCCTTCTGGGTTCCATTAGAGAACTTGTTTGGTAATGTTGTCCATTGGTTTTCTGAGGGTATGTCATATCCAGCTTCACGTTCTTTTGGCGATTTGGATTATTATCGAATCTTGGTTGACTTTCTGTTTTGGGCCATTGGTTTTTTTATCACTTAAGCTTATTCACACTTTTATCTAAATCATTTTTTTCACAAATGATAAATTTTATTTCACGTAACTCAAATTATTGTATCAATTATTTTTCATAATAAATAATGCACAAGTAAATGAGTGCTATTTTAAATTTATTATCTGGTATTTATGAAAATATTTAAGTCGTACTTTGCTGAGGGAAAAAACAATAAATGTGACAGCTATTGCCACTGACATTTGCATTCTTGGATTTTTGCATGTTACAAGACACCTTATTTTGTTGATCATGGTTGGAATAATACTTGGCGCTGGTCTCTATACAGACGGTCTTGGAACCTCAAATTAACTTTTTTATGATTTGTCTTGTTTTAAATTCAATTAGCACATTGAATTGCATTGTCTTGCAAATTCTTAATCCTCGATTTGAACACATCTTTATGGTTTAGAATGTAAAAAAACAAAACACTTAGATTCAAGAAGTTTTGATACAGGATGATGAAAACTCCATAATTGCACGCTTTTGAAAAGCCCACCTTTAGAAAGCGCTCCAGGTATAGAGTTTTTATGATTCATGTATATGATTATTTTACATCGAAAAGGGTTATTATATACCTTTCTGAAAATTAATGTATCATTTTCCAATGTTTATATATTTTGTCGATACACAGATATACAATGCTTTTCTCATGATAATTACTCATAACCATCAATCCTGTTACAGTTGGGAAAGTTGTGCGCACTAGTCTGTTTTTAGATAAACACGAGAAAAAACCTGTTTTCCAAAATGATTTAATTTGTATTGTAGAAAACAGAGAAACCGTATGAAAGAAACTTAATCAGTTCTGATGAGTTGTGCTGTGAGAAAAACAGCTCATGACAGAATTCAAAATCAACTGCCTTCACAAAAAGAAATTAGACTCCTTCCAAGATTATATATTATGCAAGGCTTTTGCCTTGAAATAGACTTCTACAAGAACTCCAAAGTGAATTTTCAATATTTAGGAGGTTATTTTGTGCAGAAAACTGTCATCAAACAAGAAATTAAAACAACCTGTTTTGTGAAAATTCATTTCTCGAATTGTTGTTTACATATTCGTGAATCTATGCTGAAAGCTCCTTAATATAAATTTATACTTTAGCTCAAAACATTGTACAAGAAACAACTTGCCAACAGACGGTTGTTGCTTTCTGAATTTATTTTAAAGAAGTTTAACTCCCATTTCTGTAATGCAATATTATAAATTATTGACTTCTTGATATTACATCTACAGCAACAGGCTCAAACGTTCTACTGCTTTCAAAAGTGTGAGGATTTGGCTTGCGGACTGTAAAATAAAATGGTATAAAAACCCATCAACGACAATGACTAGATTGATACGATGATCAAACTATCTTGTCTGAAGGAATTCGTGATTGATAGACTATAGACTTTCCATTATATTATGGAAGAAATTACGTATGCAATATGAGATAATGGGCGTAATTACTGCAAAAGTTTTTGAAATTTGTGATTAATCTAATTCATTATTCTTATTATTTTTAAAGTCAATTTTTGTTATTTACTTACAATTTTAATAATTACAGACGACTACAGATGGTGCTGTGTGTTTTCCCAACATGAGAAGTCGATATTAACAGTTTCGGTGAAACCAAATTGAGAATCAGAGATGTAATTATAACTTTTGTGTTAATATAATGAATAAACATATTGCGTCCAAAGATATACTTGAAAGTTTTGAAAAACTATCTAAAGATTTTTTAGGTATTTGAATTATCAGTATTTTTGAAAGGAGTAATAACAACTGAAGCTTTTATTTGCTTTTCTGAATCTAATAAAGTAATTTCAAAAGATGGACTTCAGAGTAATAAATTACTACCCTTTTAAAGTATTATTATTATTAACATTTAATGTTAATAACAGTTTTCTTAATGCCACACACATTTACTATCTTAAAACAGAAGTAAAGCTAATTCAAAATTCAGACTGTGCTTGCATCTGAGTGAAGAAAATGATATTGATAAAGCAAATTCACAGCTCACAGAACTTTTTTTTTTTCATTAAATTGATGGGCGAGGCGAAAGTTTTGTGCAGTCTCTCATACATGGTGAAAAAATTACCCTGTTTGTATGTAAACTGTTCTCAATTATGTAGTGTATATAAAAACCTTTATATTCATTGTAAATGTAAAATGGGACAAGCACAATGGGTGTGATTTGTATACTAATTATTAAGCATATGGATATTTGAAAATAAAATATTTTTGTTTTGCATGACTTCAGTGATTGTTATTGTAATTTTACAGAACTAAGTTTAAGTAGTGAAGTGCCATTGGTTGAAAGTTCACCAACACCACTAGAGTTTTTAAAGAAATGGGTAATGCCAAATGTTCCTGTTATATTTCGTCAAGCAGTAAGACACTGGCCAGCTCTTAAAAAATGGACTAACCAATACCTGAGGTATGTAAATTTGGCAATATTTCTGTTCTGATTTCAAATTTTTTGGTATAAAGTTGCAATATTTTTAACAGAATTGTTTTGTATGATTTCAACATAACACACAGTCATATTTTGACCATGTGTGAGAAGCTAATATTTTAATATAAATTTCTTTTTACCATTTATAGCATTTGTCATACATTTCATCTTGTTTAAATTCCTGTTTTGTTGATGTGTATCAGAGTCACGCAAATATGTAAGTAGAAAAACAAGATAATCAAGCTCTGATCACATTCATACATTTTGAAGAATTGTGTTGTGAAAGTAACTAAAACTGGTACATGAAGTGAATAGTGGCAAATAGTAATCCCATCTTCTCAAATTCATACCAGGTGACAAGATGTCTGTGGGCTTTGCAAATAATACATGGTTTCCCAGAAATTACAGGAAGTAATAAATATAAATATGTGCTGAATTCTTGTAATTAATGTCTGAAATTTTGATTTCAGTAAACTTGTTAAAGTATAAATTCATTAACTTATGGGGTGATTTCATGAGAAGGAGAAAGTTAAGCATAGTCCTACCTCGAGTTTGTTTTTCCATTAAGGCTTAGAAAATTGTGTTAGGAGATACTAAACACTAAAAAGACATTTCAGAAACTTGTTAAAGAAGAACTATGAATAGTTGAACAGTTAAAGTTGGAAATGAGGGAATGAAACAATTTCTAGTTTTATGCTATGCGTGAAGTTTTCAGAGCTTTCATGGAATGATGAAAAATGGTGATGCTTCCAATATAATTTGGTGAATTTTGGAAAATTATTATGTAAGCAAGAGTTTCTGTATTTTTTGTAATGTCATGAAATTAAAATTGCCTGCTATTCTGTTGAAGCAGATGTTCTAAGTGAAATTGTCATCGGTAACTCTGCATGTTCATGTTGTTTGTCTTTTATCAGCTGTTTTTTATGCTTTCATATAGTAAAGCAATATAATTGCTGATGTAATTGGAGCTTTTCTTCTAATGAGATTATAGTGTTTTAAATTTTGAAGAAACAAGCTACTAAAAAGTTACTTGCTTTAAGTTATTTAAGCTTTCAGAAGAGGTTTAATGCAAAAACATTAAGGGGCATAATTCAAATTTTCAATCATTAGGGTCTTGTTTAATTGACAAGATAAAAAGTTAGAAATCAAATTTTAATATTAATACATTTATTTAAATATATACATTGTCTGTAAATTCTTTATTTCATTAAATTGGTTTTTATGGTAATATTGTGAAATGTACAATTAATTATGGTAACCTTTTGCTGGTTTTAATATTTTATCTTGTTGAGGCTCAAGGTATTTTGCTGTGAATAGTTTTTGCTCTCTTATGGACTATGTAGGTGTCCTTTTTATGTGATGTTAATTATAGTAACACAACTGTTTAGTGCTTCACCCGAGCGCTTGTCTTACTTGTCATCATAATGTTTTTTTCTTCATCTTTTTCACAGGCTTATTTTAAACTTACGATTTGAGTTGTGTAATGTGTATCTTTATTTGACACCTGTTTTATTTGTGGAGTTTGAGTCCATTTTAATCTTTATCTTTTGGGACAGCCCAATTTTTAATATGTTCATGAATATAATATAGCAATTTGAAAATATATTTCAGAACATGGCCCAACTAGCTGCATGAATAGCCAGGAGGCTATGTCTTTGTTGAAAAATGTGAAAGAAAAATATAAAACTGGACTTTTAAAATATCATTTGTCAGAAGGGTCAATTTTTATGTTAAATTCAATGTATTTTAGTTTCACCAGTTATTTATATTTGTTATTTATCTGTACCTACTTATGCAATTACTGTGAAAATAGTACAAAATTCCTATTAACAGTATTAGTGTTGACTGCTATGAATGCAACTTGCATTTGTATCCTATCCTAGGCCTACACCAATATAAGTTAAATTTATAGTAAAGCTCAATGTCTCTCTAATAAATATATTTGTTTTTACTAAGGAGTTCTTATATATGTTGTTTGAGTAAAAGTAAATTATCCATTAAACACACATGAACAAGTTTCTCCATCATCCAAAGTTTTCTGTCAGACACCCCAGCTTACCAAAATCACTAACCCTAAATATTCTCAAATTAGATATTTTCATATAAGAATATTCATGTAGTTCCAAAATACATAAAACTTCAATGCATTTCTGATTTCTCTTTTAACCTCTCTTTATCTTTCCAATTTAATTTTCAGGGAAGTTCTAACGTGGAATTCAAATTTTATTATCTGATTTGTAATTTGATTGAAAATTCTCCCAAACAAACCATAAGAGTTGAAGTTATATTTTTATCTATGTTTTCTGAAGTCTTGCTAATAAGATTTATATTGTGATTATTAGACGAATATCTCTGGCTATTTTGTTTTGGTTAGCCAAACAGATAGCTACTTTATACATATATATCTTATAAGTTTGATGTAATTCTATTTTTACTGACTGGTTTTGTAGCTTTCATTACTACTGGGCTTTGTATCGTAGTTTGTTTACACATATAAATCACTGTAAAGAGTTGACCAAATAAATTGAGAAAAATTGCATGTTTTCTGTTTCAAACATTTATAGGATTCCATTAGCCATTTAATGGGTGTAACTGTAATACTGGTGGTATTTTGTGTTGTTCATGTTATTTGAGATCCCCTAGCCCACAAAATTGGGGACTTATAATCACATTGGTGTATAAATAGTTTAGGAAATTGTTTTGAAAACTGGTGGGTCATGTAATGTCTTTCTGTTCTATATACTGTTTATTTGATGCTTTGCTAGTTACTTTGTTTCAATGTCCCAGTGTTGTGATTTTTTTCATTTCTTTTGATTATAGTACAAAAAATATGTAATTCTTTAAAAAAAAACACTTACTTTTGTAACTAATGAATCCTGAACTATGCGTGTGTTGCTGTTTTACTTTGTTAAGTTTCTTGTGATATAAATGCTGTTGTCTTCATTCAAACATCTATAAGTAGAGAGCACAACAAGTGTTTTGTATATCTTAAAATAAACAGACATTTTCAAAATATAATAATTAAAATGATTGTAGGTTTTCACCTATTATTTGTTTTAATATTATTTAAGCGGCTCGATTTGAGTTTAGAGAGACAAATAAACGATACTGTCGCCTAAATCTTTTATAAAATGAACACCAAGGTCTAGACTTTACAGATTTTATTGAGTGTATCAGAGTTTATAGGATAAACACTGACTTAAGAATTTAGAGAGATTCTGTTATACTTTATTACTTTGAAACTTCTGATCATACTTTTTGAGTGTCATTTTATTTAAATAGATCTGTTAAAGTTTTCAAAAAATACTGAATTGTTTTGATTATTACAAAGAAAATTATTATACATTTCTTTAAATTTGTTTCTATTTTCAGAGATAAGATAGGGCAGAAAGAGGTGACCGTAGCAGTAACTCCAACTGGTTATGGAGATGCTGTATGTGATGGATATTTTGTAATGCCCGAGGAAAGAAAGATGACAATGAACTCATTTATTAATATATTAGAGGGGCATGGACAAGACAATTACGTATACTACATACAGAAACAAAACTCAAATCTAACAGAAGAGTTTGAAGAGTTAGTTTCTGATTTAACAATGGAATTACCTTGGGCAACCGGTGCATTTGGTCAGTACATGCATTGGTATGGCAGTAAAATAGTTGTGTTAAACAAAGTGGAAGAAAGTCATTGTACAGTTGTCAGTGCAGTTGTTTTTTATTTCCCATTGTGTAGCTTGTATAATATTATAAAAACAATCAATATCATTTTACGTTTTGTTTATTTCAGTGTAAAACATTAAAAAGTAAACATTGTAAATTAAACTGTTTAATCATTTTTACCCAAACTTCTATATTCCTGTTAAATTTAAAAAGAGGTAAGTGTTTAAACTTACTGGTGTATAATGTTCCGTGTATACACTCAATTTTATCAGTTAATACACTATCGAGTTGGGTGACAAGGCTTGGGTATAAGTTTCATAGTTTGTCAAATGTTCCAATTTTCTGAATCACATGTATTTATAAACATGATATTAAGAAAATAGTTGTTAAAATTTGCTGATACTTTTTAATCAGTATATATCTAAAAACTTAACATTTTCAAAAGCATAAGAAAAACATTTCAAAACTTATTTATGAATGAAGCTTGAAAAAGAACTTTTCATAAAACAGATAAAGGAAAAATATGAAATATGAAAGTTAATAAAATACTTTGAATAATATAATATATATTTTTGGACTGGTGTGTGTGTGTGTATATTGGACTGTCTAAAACTTACTAAAGGCCACTGGTTAATGTTTAATGAGAGTCTATAGAACAATCTAGCCTGGCAGTTAGGTGCTCGACTTGCAATCTGTGGGCCACTGGATCAAATACCAGTTACACCAAATATGCTTGTTTTTTCAGCCATGGGGGGGTGTTATAATGTGATAGTCAATCCTATTATTTATTGGTGATAAAAGAGTAGGCCTAAAGTTGGTGGTGTGTGTTGTTAACTACCCATTTTCCCTATAGTCTTGCACTGCTAAATTAGGAATGGCTAGTGCAGATAACCCTCATGTAATTTGCTCAGAATTCAAATCAAGAATAATTATCTTAAAGAAAATTACGTATTTTATTAATCCGTTTTTTGAAATTGACTTTGACGATCCATTTGATTTTGCACTATTCAGTTGCTCTTTCTAACATGCTGACAACATGTTTATAATTTTTAGGTGTTGAACCTGATGCAGTAAACTTCTGGATGGGAGACAAAAGAGCTGTTTCTTCAAGTAAGTCTTTGTGAAACCCCATGTAACAAATATTGTGCTACTCTTACCATAAGATGGTATCTTGTTTGTTTGTAAGAAAGCATGTAATTAAATTTGTAATTTGTTTTATGTCAGTACAGATAAGACGACAAATAATTTCTAAACTGAAATAAGATATCTGGATGGAGGTTAATTTAGAGGTGCTAGATCTAAAATTATTTGTAAAATCCCCTGCATTTTAATAATTGATTGTCTAAATAAACTTGAGGTAGGATGGCAGACGTACGAAACAGTTCAGTTCAAGAACTGAAACAGTAAAAGTGTATAATTTAAAAAAAAAATGCTCCTGATCATAGAGTTGAATTGAGTAATAAAGAAAACACTACAAGACTGGTTTGGAACAGAGACTTGGACACAGAGAGAAAAGGACATTAAAGGATCAGAGACTTTTGAGATGTACATTTGACAAAGGGTAACAAAAAATCAGGTGGATTGAGAGGATAAATGAAGAGATTCTTGAGATGATGGAAGAAAATAGTATCCTGAGGTGAGAGAAGGAAGGATTCAGGAGAAATGAATAACCTAGGGATAGAAAAAAAGAAAAATACTGTTGAACTAGTTAAAAGATGGAGGGTTTTATGATGAAATGAAAATCCGAGGACAGGAGATAGTTCCAGGAGATGGTGATATAAGAACTTTGGTTAATAAGTTACACGTTTTGTAATATCTCAGATATTCAAGTGCTTAGATCTTTCTGTACGGATTGCAGGTCAAAGGTCATGTCATCACATTTTCATGATTCGCATTCAAAATTTTGTTGAACTACTATTTTAGGAATTTGTCATAAAGTTTTTTATCACACTGTATATTATAATTGAGATTTTCATATTTTACATTAAAAGTAAATATTGAACAAATACACCTAAACTAAATTGGTTACATGGTATGTACCTAAACTAAATTGGTTACATGGTATGTACCTAAACTAAATTGGTTACATGGTATGTTGAATGCAGCTCCTGTTCAAATTAAATGTTTGGATATTCAAATATAAAGTCTAAAGTTTTGTACAACTTAGGAACTCAAATTACTGATACTGAAAAGTTAGAATATAAGATATGAACCTTCTGTCTTTTCAATTTTCTATAGATTCCATAGAACCTATAATGAAAATATGTTGTACAAAAACAAACTAGGTGTTTGCTGTATGAGCTTGTTCTTTAAAAATTCTATATTTTGGAAGTTAAGTTTAAACTGCCTCTTTTGTGAAAACGTAATAGAATATTATGTATAACAGTGGTAGTTGGTGATGTTTTGGGTAAGGCACATGCTATAGATCAGTACATTTTTATCAACCTGAAATCAATATATCCCACAACTTCTTTTCTCAGAAAAGCTCATTTCTTTCATCCTCGGTGTAGCTTTTACAACTTAGCTCTTCTATCTTGATGTTCAGTGTGTCACTTTATATGCTCTTTGTTTGAATGCACTTTGCTGTTTCCATATGCAGCAGCTAATTAACATTTCATTACACTGTCACATATTATCAAAACTAAAACATCATTAGTGGTAAGATTAGAGACATAATTATGGAAGTTCTGTGTGATGTTGTGCCTCACCTAATAAGTTGCCACTAATACACAATAAACTCTTCAAGTTCTTCAACTCTTCTTAAAGTTGGTATTTTTTTAACTGTTTTAGTTTCTATATATATATATATATATGTATGTTGTTTTTTATGTTTCTAGTGCACAAAGACCATTATGAGAACATCTACTGTGTTGTTCGAGGCCAGAAAGACTTTATTTTGATACCACCTACAGATCTTCCATGGGTTCCTTATGGTATCAGCAACTTGTGTTTTGATTTGTTTTTGTTTGGCTAGGTTATTAATTTATCATGATTTAACAACTTAAACTTCACAACCAAACAGTTTGATTTGTGCATCAATTTAATCCGTTTGATAGTGTCATCTTAGTAATTCACCCATACTCACAAAGCTTCATTTTTAATATACCAGTTGAACCCCCACTGACAAGGCATTAAAAGCTGAAATCTATAAATATGTCAAGACAAATCCATTTCATTGCATTAGCAGCTTTTTATTAACACTCCTACGAAAAAAATATTTACATCCACTGAAGTGATACCCTTAGTGGATGTTTTAAAAAAAATTTTAAATATTATTTTGCAAATGTCTGTAAAGTGAAAATATTATTGTTCCTTAAAATATAAAGGGATAGGGTCAGTTAATGGCAATTTCATTTAAATACAAAATTATTAGCCTAATATTAAAAGCCTTTCAAGTTGCTCTGGGGCCTATTGGGCCCCAATTTTCGTAGGAGTGTTAAATAATTGTAAATTTAAACTTAAGTTACTAAGGAGTTTATTTAATTTCTTTACTTTTAGTACCTTTAATTGTCAAGAAATACACTATTCAGTTGTTATAATGTGTGATAAGTGTTAAGCAATTGTTCCTCACTTTAGATAAATTAACTGATATTTGGTTACAAAATTAGCAACCTTTTCTTTTGTGTTTTGAATACAACAAATCTTAGTAATTTATTCAAACTGAGAAAAAAGACAAATCTGTCTGATGTAATAGGATGAAAGAAATAAAATCATTACCTGCAAAGTGAAAGGGACTTTGTCATCATTATATGGATAGTAATGGTATCTTGTCATGAAAGGGACTTTGTCACCATTATATGGATAGTAATGGTATCTTGTCATGAAAGGGACTTTGTCACCATTATATGGATAGTAATGGTATCTTGTTATGAAAGGGACTTTGTCACCATTATATGGATAGTAATGGTATCTTGTTCTGAAAAGGACTTTGTCACCATTATATGGATAGTAATGGTATCTTGTTCTGAAAAGGACTTTATCACCATTATATGGATAGTAATGGTATCTTGTTATGAAAGGGACTTTGTCACCATTATATGGATAGTTATGGTATCTTGTTATGAAAAGGACTTTGTCACCATTATATGGATAGTAATGGTATCTTGTTCTGAAAAGGACTTTATCACCATTATATGGATAGTAATGGTATCTTGTTATGAAAGGGACTTTGTCACCATTATATGGATAGTAATGGTATCTTGTTATGAAAAGGACTTTATCACCATTATATGGATAGTAATGGTATCTTGTTATAATTCTCAATTTTTTGCTTTAATATTGGAAGAAAAGGAACAAGCTGTATCTGTTGCTTAATTTATATTCAATGTTTTTTGTGCATTTCTAGAAAACTTCCAAGCTGCAGTGTATAAAACTTCTGACGATGGTCAATTTCACATTGAAAAGGATGAATCATTTGGTATTGTAAGTAATGACTTTAAGTCTTAAACTTACATTTTAGCAGAATTAAAGAATGGTTAGTCAGTGTGCAAGGAGAAACAGTGAATCTGTCTCAGTGGAAAAGTAGACAAGATTTTTATGAATTAAATAACTATAACAAGATTCTGACTGGTAAAGTAATTATACATTACCCAAAAATGTTTTACAGATATTACAGGTCTGTAAGACTTTCAAAATTTATAATTTGTTCTAATTTGTATATTTTTGCTACTTAAAAAACAAACTTGTAGGCAACTTGAGTTTGTTATTTTTTGGCAGGTTCCATGGATACCAGTTGACCCTGAGCAACCTGATTATCAGTGCTATCCAAAGTTCCAGAGAGCCACAAAATTGTGGTGTACTGTACAAGAAGGAGATGCTCTTTATTTGCCTTCTCTATGGTTTCATCATGTAAGACAGTCACATGGTTGTATAGCAGGTAGGTAAAACTGTTTAAAGAGTGGAATAATGTGTTTCTTTGACGTTGATTCTGGCATCTGTCACCTCATCTATCCAAAGTTGTTCAGATTATTGATAGCACCCTCAGTAGTCCTCAAAATACAAATTTCTTCTGTATGTATGCCACAAGCTTTGTGCTCTCCCTTTGTTGGAATTAGTACATTCCTGTGTGTCTCTTGTGCAAACCATCATGTATAATCTGTTGAACAATAGTAGCATATTATACTTGTACGTTTCCCTCTACATACCTGTACTGAATATTCACTTCTGGTTCATCAGCTTTAAAGTACAGATGTTTTCTGTGCCTCATTCTTCTTGGATGATACGTTCTTAAATTCATTTTAAGTGGTTCTGTTTGTTTTTTTGTTATATATTGCAACATTTCTCCCAATTTATTATTGGCATTTTTCTACACTAGAAAATTTTCGTGCAGTTTTTGTGAGTTATGAATTCTAAAGTCAGTATTACCACTTTGGGGAGTTATGCCAATGACCAGTATTCTGTCTCAGGTTTCAGGTGCGGGAGCCCTGACTGTGGATTTTTCTAATTTTGTCCATCAGGAAATTAAAACACTACTCTTTTTTTCCTTACATTGCCTTAGCTTCTTCAGATTCAGCTGATAGTATTCAGCATGACAAAGATTTTGATCGTGTTTTTTTCCTCCTCCTGAGTCTGTTGTTCCTTTCCAGTTCCAGCCTGATGTTTCACATATGCTGTCCTCGGCTTTCTCAGATTTTGTATCTCAGGTTTGTGATGTTTTGTCCCTTTCTCCTATATCTTATTCTATTTGCCCATCTTTGTTCCATGAACATTCTTCTCAATCATTTTTAGTATTTCCTCTCTCTCTTCATATTCGGGTCTGTGTAGACAGATCACTTTCTATTTATCAAACTTGTTCACTATCCCTTAGAGGAGTTTTACTCCTGTCTTTTCATGGTCCCAAAGAAAACAGGATTGGTGACCATTCATCAATTTATCATGCCTCAACCACTTCATAGCACTCCCCAAGTTCACTTTAGTGTTCTTTCTGACCCTGAGATAGGCACTTACCTTGGTATTGTGGATGGCAAAAATGAATGTCTCCAGTATCTCTTTCCTGGGCCCTATAGCTCTTTAATCCTGACTTTATCTTTATGTAGTTTACTAATTTCAGGCTTTTCCCTTCAGTGTTGCCTTGGCTCCATACATGTTTATTTACATCATTCATGACTTTGGATTGTAGTTTTATAATTACACTGATAACTGGCTACTTCTAGCTCATTTTGAGCAGAAGCTGACAAATCACTCTCACCAACTCCTTTCTGTGGCAGCTTGAATGGGCTAGTTGATAAAATTGGAGAAGTCTCCTTTAACCCACCCAATACTTAGTGTATTTAGGGGTCTTCTTTGACTCCAGCATCAGTCAAGCTCCCTCTTCTCCTTTATACCTCAGTTCTGTGGAACTTTTAGTTCACTTTACCCTCACAGTTTGGTTATTTACAACTTGAGAGGTTCTGTTGCTTTTGGAGATGTGATCTTCTAGGACCACATTAAAACTAGTTCCCTGTGGTTGTGCCCATTTGAGATCCCTACAGTGGACACTTCATGAATGATTGAACCTTGAACAGAATTCTTTTTCTGCAACTATTTCCCTTCCTTCTTCCTTGGGAGTTGATGTGCTGACAGAGCCCATATGCTAGGGGGTGGTGCTTCATCTTTCTTCATTTATTCAGAAATGCTTTCCTTCAGGGATTAAGCTTCAGGCCATTGGGCTGCAGATGAACTGTCTTGCATATCAATGTTCTTAAATTTCTGGCAGTTTGTTGATCATTATTTCATTTCCCTTCTCTTGCCCGTCACTGTCTGGTGATGGTTTATTTCGATAGTTCTGCAGTGGCAGTTCATATTAAGAACCAAGAGGGCACCTAGTCCAGAGATTTTTGTTTTGGGACTTTGGATCTTTTTACTGGTTCCAGATACATCACATTCATCTTCTCATATATCATGTGTCAGGTGCCTTTAGTCAGATAGGGGATTTTCTTTCATGTGTAGAACACATCTATCTCATGGAGTGGTCATTAGATCTTATAGTTTTCAGATATTTTTGTCTCCATTGGGGTTTTCCTCAATTGGATGCACTTGCCACAGGCCTCAATACAACTTTTATCCAGTCCTTTGTGGAGGAGATCCAGCTTCATGTATTGAGTCACCTCTCTGTTAACTATTTCTATTTGTCCATCTTCAATGGAAGTTTACCTGTATGAGTGGAAAGTCTTCTGCTTGATTGTTACTTTCTCCTCAAGACTGAAACTGCTTGGGAAGGTTGTTCCTCTTTTATTTTTTCCCTTTTATCTCCCATCTTGACCCTCATATAGACCTTGACAGATTGCTGTGTCCCATCAGGGCCCTACAGTGTTATATTGCCTGTATCTTGGCAGTCCTCCTTCTTTTGTGATCTTTCCCCTTTTACCCTTATGAGTTGGGTTTGCCTTCTTGCCCATTTGGCTGCACTCCTTTTTGCCTTCTTCCTCCTGTACCTTGTTTCATGTGTCCTCCATTATATCACATTTTCCTTCACTTTCTATTATCTGTTGGAGGAGATTCACCAAGCTGGCATGTGGACACTGTGCAGCACATTTATCTCCCATTACCTTCATCACATTGCACTTTCATCTGCATCGTCACTGTGTTCCAGCCTTTGGTGCAACTTTAACTTGTAAGTTGTATTCCTTTTCCTCTTTTTCAGGAGCCTTCTTTCTTCCCTCTCAAATATTTCTTAACTTAAAATCTGCACTGTGAGCCATGTTGACTTGTGCTTTCTCATCCATGGTTCTGTATGGTCATCATAGATATAAGGTATTGCACAGGATCACTGGAAGCTTATCTGCCTTGCAATAGTTCCTTGATAAATATGTTTCTTCCTGACTGTACCACCCATGGATTGCATGGGTAAAGTAGAAGGGGAAAGATGGTCATCCCTGAAATGTCTTGAGTGAATAACTCAGCATGGTTTGCTTTTACAAATAGGATATTGTAGTCACCCTTTGCACTGTTTGTAGTGGCGACATTCCTTCTGACTTTCTAGCAAAGTCTTTATCCCTTTCTTTGAGTGGAATATGGGAGTCCTTTCTACTTTTCAGTTCTAAGCTTCTGGGGTGGTTGACCATAGAGGGATCCTCCTGAATGCGTTTCCCTAAAATGTTGGTAATAACCATTGAAAGTAGAGCAGTGTTGTAGATGTCATGTTGCCTTCACAAGAGGTGATCTGGTCCCTTTCTGGTGAACATGGCCTCCTGATCATATTTACATTATTACAGGAGTTCATCTTTCATCAGCTAGTTGGCATGGCCTCCTTCTACTTATTTAAACATACAGTTGAGTTAGTCTCTCAACTTAGTGGTTAACATGGCCTCCAGTTACATATTCTATACCACCTTGAGTTGATCTGTTGCACATGCAGTTCACTCCTATTGATTGACTTTCATCCTACCTTTGATTGGATGTTGATTCCCAGCATTAAGGTATTGAATTTAAGTGACTCAATTACCACATGTCCACATACAAGATGAATCCATTCTCTTGATGTTGGATGGTCAGTGCAAGATTGCTGTAGGATGTTGATCCTTGTGTAATACCCAGGAACTGGAGCAGATCTTATTCCTCAAATCTTGAATTGGAGGTGAAAACGGTATGATTATCATCCATGTGTGGATGTTAGTATCCTGTAGAAGAAGTGAAGGATGTAGTTGAGTTGCTGAGTAAGGCCTGATACACTAACAATTTCTCATGTTGTGTTTTACAAATTCTATAAAAGAGAAAAGAGTATACCTGGCTCAGAAGGAGTACAGTTTCCCTCCTCTGATCTTCAGATCTCCTCCTCTCATGGTGAGGGATAACCTTGTAGGTTATAACCTCCTCCTCCTAATCAAGGAGGGATTCTAGCTAATCACAATTTGTGCCCTTCCTCCCCACTACTCTGGTGTGCACATCTTTTGCCAAACTTTAAAAGTGAAAGTTTGGTAGAGGAGTTTAGAGGGAGTATTGTATCTTGTGAACATACTGTTCTACTATTGAGTAACAGAAGATGAATGGTAATTTGTATGAGAGACACATTGGAATTTACTAACCTGAATAAGGGGGAAGTAAAAGGCTTGTTATGTGCATGAAGAAAAAGTTTGCATATAGAAGGCACCATTGAACAAGGATAGTTGTTCTTATTAATGGAGGTAAGCATACCCTTTTCTGTATAGGAATATTATAACTTCTAATCTTGAAGGTTATTGGAAAAACTGAAAGTACTTTATCAGAAGTTGCTTGTAATTCAAATGTCAAACAACACTGAAAAGTAAATTTACAAGACTGTGGTTCAGATTAGTAAATTGTATCCTGGTATTTAAAACTGCACTTTTCAACTTCAAATATTGAAATTTTGTCAAAAGTCGCAGGTCCCCAGATGGCTCAATGGCAAACTTGAGAGCTCATAATGTTAAGATCTATGTTTTGATTTGTGTTATGAGCACAATGCAAATAATCCATTGTGCAACTTCATGCTTAAATAAAACAAACAGAATTGTCACATTAAGTTGACCTTAGAATTAGAAGCAAATGGTGATGTAATTTCTGCTTTTTAAAAGTCTTTCTGTAATGTGAATTTCATTGATGTGTAAACTGTTGTAATGTTATGTAACTATGAATCAAGGTTTATAAGTAACTTGTTTAATAACATGAAATAAAAAGTATTTTTTTACTTGTTTTGAGCAAATGCATTCATATAATTTTCTAATGTGTATATATATATATCTTTCACAATAGTTTGTCAAAGAAAAAACTTTGATACAATGTTGAATAACTGAAATTAATATATTTTTGTACTTTTAGTAAACTTCTGGTATGACATGGATTTCGATGTCAAATATGCTTATTTCAAATTCCTGGAGCGGCTTTCTAATGTTGTTTTTTCATCAGAACCTGCCTCTTAGTGATAGATAATGCCTGTAAGTTTTATTAAAAATGTACTGTTATATGAGCTGTTATCCTGCATCAAACCTCATTAACTTTCTTAATATATCATAAAATATTAACTGTATATGGACTGAACTTGCAAAGTTATTTTTATTCATAGTGAAATTACTTTAAAAAGTTTGATAGTTTTGAATAAATTTTGAAGGAAGGATATAAGGAGAGCATGTTTTTTATGGTTGATAAGCTGTAACCACCTGGATATTCTGACATGTTTCACTTCACCATTAGGCATAAAAACTGATTCGAAATTGTTGTATAATTCCAGATTAAAGACTTTGAGAAGGAATTTCAATAGCATTTTTATTTCCCTTGTTTACAATGATTGTGTGTGACTCACCCCAATATTGTACATTATACAATGGAATGCAGTCGAATCACAATATATTCAATATTATTATTCAAACCATACTTAATGGCCTTTCTAGTAAATAGTTTGTTCCTACTTAATAACTACTGCTAAGTATTATTTTGTACTACTTTAAAATAACACCCGTAAGCAATTTTTGTCATGTACATAATTTATATGGTTCATATAATAGTTTTTTTTCAAGAATCTCTTTATGTCAGACATAATGTATAACAACTTCTTATCTACAGTAACATATATATATGTGTGTGTGTATATATATATATAGAACATACTGAATAAATCTATTCCTTCTGTAAGCATTTAATTCAAAGTTACCTATATAATAATAATATTAACAGATAAAAAATACTCCCCCATCCATATATATAATACTACTCTTTCTCTGACTCCTTTTATTATTCATTTCTGAAAATGTAAAACTTTCTTCCGTAACACCATATTACATAAATCTCTTGAGTAGCTGATAACAATCATAACAAAAACAAGTATGGCTTCAATTCGACTTTAGGCTTCACACACATCTTTATATCTACAAATAATATAAAATACATACTTACAGCTCAAACTATATATATGTACTCAGCAAATAATGGTACATAAGTTATGCCTAAATCACAGTATTTGTTAACTTAGATCACGACTATCACCTTGTTACACGGTGTCAGTTTTCTAGTTAAGCTGTTACGATTGTACATCTATGAAATTAATGCTCCAAGAATTCAAAACTAAACACCTTCATAAATATAAAAGAGGGTTAAAATAAAATTGAAAGGTTTGTTTTGATACAGTGAAGGCTAGGTACTATAAAAAGCCCGCTGTTTGTTTTTTCTTTGCTCAGAATTTGTGATTTACATATTTCTGTTCAGTTTTGGAATGCCTGTAGGACCTGAAAAAATAGCGTTTGTTTCTCCTATCTTTTGAAAGTAAAAATCAGCATTTTCTTGTACAAAAAACACGACTTTAGGCTTTGAAACTTTTGAATTTCGAATTTAACATAAGTATCAAATTTAAAGCATAAGATGTTTAAGAGTTCTAACAAACACGCTACTTCTCTCCAAGTCCAGCACATAGTAAACAGTAAAGTAAGAATGGTAAGATGTTTTAAAAGCCCTGTGGACCACTTGCTAAATTGTTTATATATTTCTTTACTTATATCTGTACAGTGTTTACAGTTAGATTAAGTGATTAGGTATTACATTTTTATTGTTTTAACCAAACTTAAATCAGTCTTTCTGTTTTAATCGGTTACATATGTACTGCCTCCACTTGGTTCCCTATATTATGTAATAGCATAGCAAGGATTTTCATTTAACTACAAACCAAATCTGTCGAAAAATGAGTGAGTTGTTCCTTAAGTTGCAGAGATGTGACTGGAGCATACATGACTTTCTGTCACTGATGGTGACAACAAAGAGTAATCTCAAAACAATAAAATATAACAGGATTGTTTATACATTACAGATTGTGAAGTGTACAGTTATTACATGTAAAACCATAAAATAGATGATTTTCTAATATGGATAAGACATCAGTTGCTTCTTCACTGTGTCTAGTGTACAGAGGAGACTAGTTTTTTTTTACAAGAAACTTAAAATATCTGTTTCTTGGAGATTACTTAGTTGACTAGCTTAAGAACTAATAACTGTTCTATTTCAATGAGTACCTGAACAAGTTGTGAATGTCTAGTTTGTTTTTTCTGTATTAGTATAAGAGCAGTTACTCGCAAGTTTTTCTGTATGGTTAGTTGGCTTACAGTTTTTCTATTCAAACTCAAAGCTGAAATGACAGATTTTGAATTAACAAAGATACCTTGCATAGGTTCAGTCTTTGGCTTTAACTGTTATTTTCAGCACTTCCTAACAGTAATTTGACTACAGCTATCAAGATTCAGACAAGTAGGACTATCAAACAGTTGACATTAATTTCATCTAGTATAACAAGTTACAATGAGGCCTATGAAATAAATGTTACCTACAACTAATGCTATTAATAATAGAACTCAGCAGCTTTTGAACATTGATACCAGAAAAAGACATAGAGACAGTTTTTCACAATAAGAATGGCCCTCTAGTGACCAATTTTCAGAGAGCTGGTTGGAATTGTTTGAACCTTTCTTGTTACATAACAACTACCTACCTATGTTTCAGGGACAGTGAGGTCTATGTGAAATAAACCTTATTTAACATGCTAGTGTGTATGTACATATGCATATGTTATAGTTATTTTTAGTGATCAGTATAAGAGTCATTTATTCTTCCTTATCAAACCATACAGCTTTATTGTAAGCAAGAAGGAACCACCTATGTAAATGGAGATGCAATTTTATGTGAAACTTCAACTCTACTTTTATACATGTTGTGGTTGTCAACCCTGCAAATATATTTCTTATGCACATTGTACATACACATTAACATAGTTCATATGCACCTCAACACTTTTGTTATTGCAAGTAATGTTGATAGGCTGTTACTGATGAATGGATAAAAACGAAATAAACACAACAACCTGGGGGGGTCTTTCGATGTGTTTGGTTAATTTTTCTTTGTTTGTCTGTACAAACATCTATGTACAATCTCTAGGACGCATTTTTTTTCTTTCATATTTGAGCAGGAAAGGTTCATGGAATGAGTGCTGAACACAGTGCATCAGTTTATCGCACCCCTCCCACCTGGAGTGTTTCTGTCATGAATTATTGCAGTTCTTCTTTGGAATTACTGATGCTCACCATCCAGAGCTTCCAGAAACTTTTCCTGGATAGCGTATGGTATCACCTTATGTCTGTAGTGAAAATGAAATAAATTAATCATCATAAGAAATTTTAAATTACCTTCTTTCTTTAATTGTTTATAAATGGAATTGTACTTGTGATTTCAAATAAACAACAATTACATACTTTGTGGTCATTTCCAGAAATGTATTGACATTCATTAGGTATTGATGGAACGTAATACACGCGTTTCGACCTTCTGCGATCATTGTCAGGTTCACAAAGGTTTGTGAACCTGACGATGACTGAATAAGGTCAAAACATTATTTACTCCTCTACGTAAAAAGTTTTCTCAACCCAAACAAGCTGTTTTTACATATATATTTTTCTCTACAAGTGGATTTTCTCAACATCACGTACTATAATAGGGTTAAAAAAGGACTTCAAAAAATAATTTCCATAAAAATTTTCTTTTACAGGATGTATAAGTAAAAACCAACAACAGTTATATTCTTCCTTACCTAATAGGTAAAAGTAGAAGTATGATAACAGGGAAGACCATCTTTACATAGGGCCATGGTGAGAAACCAAAGAAACACATAGCAGCCAGTTGAATAACTTGGCATAAGGTAAATACATGAATCTTTCGTTGTGGGCAGCGTCTGATGTAATGATTGGGTGGGTAAGCAGTCTGTAATAACGAATGGAATTTGTAACTACTTTTAATCTATAATGTTACACTTCTATTTCAGCAAAAAATACACACATTTTAGAATTTCGATTGTATTCCCTTTCAGTCAATTGTCTTATTTGAAATTCAACTTTAATAAAAGCACACACTAAATAAAAAGAAAACAAAATGTTGTGGTAACTTTGTAAAAAGAGAATTAAAGATGTTTCAATAAAACAGCTCATGAGAAATAATTTTACTGATCAGTCTCCGTAAAGAGCAAATGTATAAAACATGTGGAAATAAAGGTTGTTACAATAATGAATGTGTCTTGATAAGTGAAAAGGTAAATGGTAAAAATGTAAAATATAAAATGAACTTATTTATAAACCTGCAGGAAGTGATAGAACTTTTTTGTTAATCTGACACGTCACTAACAAGGAGCCATTTGCTCCATCATGGCTGTCCTCTTGTCTGTCATTTAGAAAAGTAAAAATGTGAACTGTTCCTTCAGGTTTCAGGAAATGATTGACTCTTTCCCACACATTTAAACTCCAGTAAGTCTGGTGACTGTAATGAGTACCTATAACATATGGAAAGATAGTGGTATATGGTTGGAGAGAAGAACTAATTTTACTGGAAAGGTGGGAATCAGTACAAGTTTTCCGATCAAGTTCCTCAGAGAAGGATATTTCCGTTATTCAAGCATACCATTTTACTTTGTGTTTGAAACCTATCAGTGCTTTATAAAGAATGCTGATTACACAAACCATTCTCTTTCATTTTAATTCCATCAAAACAATATAATAAGTTTTCTGAAGACAATAACATTATAATAGAACCTTTTCACCTCATATGTTGAGATAAAAAAAAAAAGTTTGATGAGACCTGTACAATCAAATCAAAGAAACAAGTAATACAGTTGTGAAAAAAAAAACGGATAAATGAATTAAGATGGAGAGAAAGGAATGGTAAAGAGAAATAGGGCAAGATGTGAGTGGACACAAATATGGTAAAAATAATGAAAAGCTATTAGAAACAATAAAACTAGAAGTTTCTAAAGTAGCATTAATGAAGAGAGTCTTAAGAAAACATGATGTAAAAACAGTAATGGGAGATTTGGCCACAATGAAGTGTATTCAGAAGAAATGCAACAGTAATATAAATGTGAGCAGCGAAGAGATTCAACACGAACCTGTTCTGTGAAGAGCAGAGTAATTCTTTCAAACATCTGGTTGCCATTCAATGAAGTTACAGCCATGTAGAGGAAAAGTCCATTCAAAACAGCAGTTGGAATGTAACCTAGTGGGTATGGTAGCAGGAACATTGACAAGCCAATCAGGATGTGAGATGCAATACCTGTCAACCGTGTTTCTCGAACTTTGACAATTCTATAAGTACAAAGAAAAATAACACTTCAGAACTGGTATCTTTTGTTATAGCATTGCTTTTAAAGCCTGAATATAATAAATTTTTTATGTATATTTTTTACACATCTCAAGTAATTAGAGATAGAAAAAAATAACTTTGTACCAACATATTAAGAAACTTTTTTTTTTTTGTGGGAGGAAGGAATTCAAGAATAGGACTATGGTTTCTTGGAACACTGGGATACAAACATATTTTATCAATATGTCTTCAGTTAGTTTAAGAAGTAAATATTTTTCATTATCAGTTTTTCTACTTATGGTTTTAATAGCCTGAACATAATCATATCCTGTAGTTGAAACTGTAGATACCACTTGAATAATTTTACATTATTCTACAGCATAAACTAATATGAAACATTTAAAGGTTAATTGTTAAATATATATTTTTCAGCTACAATATCATAAATAAGTAGATAAACATATAAGGACATAATGGTACCTATTCTGTATTAATCATTTCACATTATAACTGTGTGGAATTAAAAAAAACACCAACAGAGGTACAGCACAGTATTTACATACTACAAAATATAACATTACAATTGAAATAGCATAAGAGAGATTTATGCAAGATA
The DNA here is from genome assembly GCA_011833715.1 of Carcinoscorpius rotundicauda. Taxonomy (NCBI): domain Eukaryota; kingdom Metazoa; phylum Arthropoda; class Merostomata; order Xiphosura; family Limulidae; genus Carcinoscorpius; species Carcinoscorpius rotundicauda. The sequence goes on from CM022393.1 coordinate 77,425,876, forward strand.
GGGATGTTTTATTAAAAGAAACATATCAGTGACAATGATTATCATATTATCTTCATGCAACTGATGTAATCTGATAGTTTCAGTATATTTTTGGAGTGATTTCCAATAGCTTTGTTAATCAAGTCAAGTGTGCACCTTTAGACCAGGTAAGATTATCAAACTTTTGGACTTTTGCTTAATATGTTGCATGAATTATGAACTGTGATGTAGGGTGTACATCATTAGGTCAGTTAAAACTGATAATTCAGTTTTTCAGCTGTTTACTACTATTATATGTGTACTATGATGGAGAGACTTCAACACTAAGCCAATTAAAACGTACTATTTGTCCCCTTATGAAAATTTCTTTTGGATAGAATTAACATTCTTCAACTGTTTATCAAAGTACAACAGTTTATGGTATTTTTTTAGAAGCTAAAGTACCCACCCACGATTGACGAGAAAAGGTAAAGTTAATCTATGAATTTAAATTATTTCATGGACTTTAAAAAGGTTAGAATGTGTTGCATTCTTGGTTTCACTCAGAACTAAAGTTCCGAGATACTTAAACTGCCAACTGCAAAAATGTAACTACTAAGCATTTCAGTTCTGCTAAGAGCCACTCAGCAGTGATACACGGTGAATCTACATTTCTATTACTTAAGTTACGTCACATTTTGAAGTGTGAATCATAGTGTGATTAATTTTTAAAAGTTTGCAAAATAAAACTTGGCATCAACAACATTTATGCATGTTGTATTGTCGTTTCAAAAGTGAATGTCGCGCTTTGCCTGCGTGCGCAGCTTTTTAAATGGGAGACCAATGCTCGAAAGACACGAGGATTTGCAGTTTATGTACGGTTTTCCTTACCTCTGTTATTCAGGTTTTGAATCTTATAAATTGGGTTCAATGTGTATATGAAGTCATTAAAGAATTATAACATACATCTCGTAGATGTGTCCTTGTTCAACACGTTCCTCGACGTCTGCTAAACTTCGAACATGAAGTGGAGAGTGTGGTAAAACACCATGCATCCATGGTAGCCCGAACAAGGAGAGAAACCCGTTCAGTATACCCACTACCAATAGATCGAGATGGTAACCTGGGCCTTTCTTCAACCTAAATGTGGGGAAAGTTTTGTTAATACATAAAGTATAAACTTTTATTGGTCAGTGAATCAATACTATTTTGTTATTGTTGCACCAAGGGCTTCACTTATTGACCCATCTTTGTTGTCTGTACACATTCTTGTTGTCTTTATTCTTGTATAATTAATTCATTACAGTTATTAACAGATAACTACATGCGATTTACCAATAATTATCTGAAATACGGCAAAACTAGTCCCTCCTAATTTAGTGATTTTGTTTCGTTATCGTATACCATGCGGAGAAGAATTATCACCACGTTTTAGAACTTGCTGTAAAAAAAAAAAAAGAGGATGAGTGAAACTCACTTATTGCAGGGGTTGTTCACCATGGCAGCTGAGATATTCTGGTCCATAAAAAACAAGAGAGACAACGCGAATCCCAAGCCCATCGCAGCCGCGGCGGCTGTCCAAGAAAGTTCTTCTACACGCCCTCTGGTGAAACTGATGCTGTTACTGTAGTGAAAATGTTCGGCTGGAAAATTAAATATAAGACACATCTTAACTATTTCAACACACTTCTGGAAAATACGAGAAACATCTTAACTATTCAAACATACTTCTGGGAAATACAAAATACATCTTAACTATTCCAACATATTTCGGGAAAATACAAAATACATCTTAACTATTCCAACATACTTCTGGAAAATACAATATAACATCTTAACTATTCCAACATACTTCTGGAAAATACAGTATAACAACTATTCCAACATACTTCTGGAAAATACAGTATAACAACTATTCCAACATACTTCTGGAATATACAATATAACATCTTAACTGTTCTAACATACTTTGGGAATATACAAGAAACAAGTTTGTATGACGAATTTCATTACAATGAACGCTGAAGAAATGTACATATTGATCGTTTTATCTATTCTTGCAAGTTATAAGAAAATTTAGCGGGGACAACAGCGAAATATGAGTACATCACAATTGTTTGGAGACAAATCTAACAACCAATTAATCATAGGCTGTCCTTACTTTTCGAAGAATATTAATTATCGAGTGTTTAACACAAGGTTAAACTTTCATGTATTTCAACAAAGGAAGAAAAATGTTGCAGAAAAGTAATTTTTCATGTCATAGAATGCATTTAAAATATTCATTATTTATAAAATAAAACACGAAATATTAATGAAATTATAATGGTGTAAACCACACTTTTGTTTCACATTGTACTTGTATGTAAGTATAAGCACTTGAAAAGTTGATTTCACAGAATCAGAACAAAATAACATCAGGCTATTTGTTTAGGACTCACCTAAACTAAAAATAATAATTCTAGTTTAGTTTATACCGATGTGAGTCGTATTTCTTTCTAAATAATACTTAAAGGTGCAGTTTCTAGTTTTTATGTAGAAAATTTATAAAGGAAGGTAAAAACGCTGAGGAAACAGGTTCATAGACGAGAAAACAATAATTTATCTTTTAACAATAGAGGTTTAGTACATTATGCTTCCCACAATGTAGTTACAAACTTACATTATCAAAATACGAAACTCGATTTCCTCCAGTGGACGAAGTGGAGATAGTCCATAGTGTAGCTTTGTTCTTAAAAAGCAACAAATTATTTATACTAAAACGGCTTTGGAGTCTCGTCACATACGGTCGTATTCTATTTGACAACAGTGCATTTTGATAACAGTCCTGCAGCGTAGCTTCTAATGTTAAAGGCTCCGTCATATAGCAGTCTTGCTCAAAGCACACCCTCCCTACCTTAATGTTTTCTATAATCTACCTAGTGTAGAAATACTATTTTCCCAGTACTCATTTGAATAATACAATCATGCATAAATTAATAGGCATGGCATGTGGCGACTTAAATAATAGTCTTTTCATTGAATAGAGTGAATACTCTTAATTCTACAGCTGCATGGGCTACACAAAAATTGAACGACTACTTCGTGAAAACAACTTGTGTCGTTTTTTCAAACGGCGACACTTCTTTATTACGTTGCGTATCGTTGCTTGGGGCACATGGACGGCTTTTGCCACTGAAGTGTTTGTGAAATCTCGCCTGTCATAAATTGTCGTGCAATACAAATTGTTAAAGGTCTTTTTCTGGACGTCTCTGCACCCAAACTAGATGTATATTCTTTTTTCCTCCCCTTCCAACGTATTTCCTCTTTTGAAAAGTCTAAATCCCCGACCTGAACCCATTTTCGTGATTTAAGAATGTGAATATTTTACATCGGAGAGGGCAGTTACCCCCTCCCCCTCTTAAAAAGCAATAAATTTTCCGTGGCATCACACTACTTACAAAATAATAAAGAATGTCATGATGCAGTTGTGATAGATTCTGTTCGACCACAACTTTATATAACGTAACCTCTTGATTTGCATAGACAAAATCGTTTTAATATAATGTTATACCCAAACCTCGGTGTTGATGTTTTTATTTATTAACTACTTATGATTACTAACCATCTCGTACTGTTTAAGTGAAATACTATTTTCCACGTGGTTTATATAACGATAACTGGTAATAATAACGAAACATCAATAAAAGTCAGTGTAATGTGTTTTTATATCAATGACTGGTAATAATAACGAAACATCAATAAAAGTCAGTGTAATGTGTTTTTATAACGATAACTGGTAATAATAACGAAACATCAATAAAAGTCAGTGTAATGTGTTTTTATATCAATGACTGGTAATAATAACGAAACATCAATAAAAGTCAGTGTAATGTGTTTTTATTACAATGACTGGTAATAATAACGAAACATCAACAAAAGTCAGTGTAATGTGTTTTTATAACAATAACTGGTAATAATAACGAAACATCAATAAAAGTCAGTGTAATGTGTTTTTATTACAATGACTGGTAATAATAACGAAACATCAACAAAAGTCAGTGTAATGTGTTTATATAACAATGACTAGTAATAATAACGAAACATCAAAAAATTCAGTGTAAAGTGTTTTCATAACGATAACTGGTAATAATAACGAAACATCAATAAAAGTCAGTGTAATGTGTTTATATAACAATAACTGGTAATAATAACGAAACATCAATAAAAGTCAGTGTAATGTGTTTATATAACGATAACTGGTAATAATAACGAAACATCAATAAAAGTCAGTGTAATGTATTTTTATATCAATGACTGGTAATAATAACGAAACATCAATAAAAGTCAGTGTAATGTGTTTATATAACAATAACTGGTAATAATAACGAAACATCAATAAAAGTCATTGTAATGTGTTTATATAACAATAACTGGTAATAATAACGAAACATCAATAAAAGTCAGTGTAATGTGTTTTTAAAACGACAACTGGTAATAATAACGAAACATCAATAAAAGTCAGTGTAATGTGTTTATATAACAATAACTGGTAATAATAACGAAACATCAATAAAAGTCAGTGTAATGTGTTTATATAACAATAACTGGTAATAATAACGAAACATCAATAAAAGTCAGTGTAATGTGTTTATATAACAATAACTGGTAATAATAACGAAACATCAATAAAAGTCAGTGTAATGTGTTTATATAACAATGACTGGTAATAATAACGAAACATCAATAAAAGTCAGTGTAATGTGTTTATATAACAATAACTGGTAATAATAACGAAACATCAATAAAAGTCAGTGTAATGTATTTTTATATCAATGACTGGTAATAATAACGAAACATCAATAAAAGTCAGTGTAATGTGTTTATATAACAATAACTGGTAATAATAACGAAACATCAATAAAAGTCATTGTAATGTGTTTATATAACAATAACTGGTAATAATAACGAAACATCAATAAAAGTCAGTGTAATGTGTTTATATAACAATAACTGGTAATAATAACGAAACATCAATAAAAGTCAGTGTAATGTGTTTATATAACAATGACTGGTAATAATAACGAAACATCAATAAAAGTCAGTGTAATGTATTTTTATATCAATGACTGGTAATAATAACGAAACATCAATAAAAGTCAGTGTAATGTGTTTATATAACAATAACTGGTAATAATAACGAAACATCAATAAAAGTCAGTGTAATGTGTTTATATAACAATAACTGGTAATAATAACGAAACATCAATAAAAGTCAGTGTAATGTGTTTATATAACAATGACTGCTAATAATAACAAAACATCAACAAAAGTCAGTGTGATATGTTTTTATACAATAACTGCAATAGTTTAAAAGAAATCTTGCAAGGTGTATTTATGGAACACAATATTACACTAACAATGAAGAGAAAACAATAAGGAAAAATTCACTGAGAAGAACGCAAATCAACCAAACAGGATATAATAAAATGTGTTTTATTTAGTCGTAACAGATGTAAACCATTGCTGAATACTATGTAATATACTGCAATTCGATGTCTTAATATCATTTAAAGATTTTATAGCATACAACATCAATTCAATCATCTCTTTATTAACGTTTCAACTGGCAAAGACATTCTAAATGACTGACATATATTAAGTATCGGCAATTGGCTGCTGCTAATTAATTGTATCATCTTTGTTCTGAAAGTATTCAAAGCAGCGCCATCTGGAGAATGATTCAGTGGTAATACCATCTGTCCCAGAAGCTTTAAGTACAGTAATATAACAGTCTTTTTGTTTTTGATTTGGTAGAAAGTTTTTAAATTTCGGTCACAATAACAATTAGTGTTTATAACAAAACGGTATTCTAAGACTGGCAATAACACTTTGTTTGTTTGTTTTTTCCTTATCGTCAAATAATACATTTAAAACGCACGAAAACAACATGTTCATACTTTGAATGTCCTGGAAGACGAAGGATCCGACGAAACTTAAGGATATTACAGCTACTGGTAAGGCGTAGTCTGCTAACATTTCCCGTTTACTTGCCTGAAGGTAAGGTCTGAAATATAAAAATGGCAGTTAGCATTACAACCTCACCCTACTTCAACAGAACATAAATATCCGCTTTTCCCTCAGTCCACCAACTTTGTATTAATTATTATTAGATTAAAGTATAATTTACCAACGAATAGTGGGATTGACCGTAAATTTATAACACTCTCACGGCTGTTCGATGCAATAGGGATTCGAACCCGCGACCCTCGGATTATGAGTCGAACGCCTTAACACGCTTGGCCATGTCAGGCCTCAAGGTGATATATGACTTAAGCCTAACAAAAAGTATTTGCAACTGTACGGCCATCCTAAATACAGTAAAACCTGTCTGAGGCGGAATTGCACAGGACAGAGTAAAATTTCCGGCTTAGACAGTGGACATGCATTTCCTTAATTATATGTAAGTTTCGAGAGGAACGTTATACTTGCTTGACTCAAGGAAAGTAAGACGTTTGTGAATAAAGTTATTATACTGTTTACGCTATATTTATTAAAATAAGAACAAAAATAGACATTCAAAATATACATAAGGACACAATATGTTAATCAGATTTGTTTAAAGAAAGTGTCCAATTTGAACTGTTTCGTTTTTTTTAATGGTCTTTCTCATGTGGTTATAACGTTAATTCTACGGTCTTTTCATGAAGTACATTTTCCCCCTTCACATTTGCATACAATTTAATAATGTTAATATAACTTAACACTTGAGATGAAGTAGAAATTTCTATTTCCTCACAATCTTTGCCATTTTGTTCGTCTTCTAAGCCCCCCAGTGGCTCAGCGGTATGTCTGCGGACTTACACGCTAAAATCCGGGTTTCGATACCCGTGGTGGGCAGAGCACAGATAGCCCATTGTGTAGCTTTGTGCTTAATTCAAAACAACAACAACAACAATCGTCTTCTAAATCTCTCACACTGTTACCATCTTGTGATTCTATTATAGATTTTAAATCATTTTCATCAGTTTGAGTTAAAACATTCTTGTCAACGTTCACAAAACTTTGTGTTCACAGAATCATCTGTATCAATCTTCTCAGAGTTTGGATTTCACTAGAATCGTCATAACAAACGACTTCTCTACAATCTTCACCATTATCAAGAACAAATCCACAGTTTTGAAAGCACTTTATTACACATTTGATTGAATGACTTTAAAATGCAATTATATCTAACAGATCAATTTTCATGGTCATTTCAGATGATTACTTACAGTTGTCCATGTTTGTAATAATATGCTGAAGCATCAGTTTTCTGTATTTCAATTTTATACACAGTATAATTCCATTATCTAGTGACTGTAGAACTGATGTTGTACATGGAGGTAGAACATTTGAAAGTTGAACATTTGGGTGACAAGTTACATTATAAAGGAAAAGTAAAATATTCCAATTTATTTTCCATTCTTTTGTTTAATTTGTTCAAAAATTCCTCGAACATAGTACTTGTCATCCAGGCTTCATTATTCGCTTTCCAATCCACAGGAAGTTGATTCTTTCTTAAGTTTTTGAAACAGTGCGGATTTTCACTTTTACTTATTACCAAGGTTTATCTAGTTTTCCACCAGCAAATGCGACCAAAAGTATAGTTAATCGCTCTGTCGAATAGCGACCTCTGGAATAATAACGGCAGAAAAAATAACAATATATTTAACCAATACTTACTGTAACAAAATGTCCGAGAATTGATGAATAAGTAAACAAATTATTAACTGAACAATAATTTATTACTATTTAAAGAAATTACTAATTAAATAATAAATTAATATTTAATCAAACACATTTTTTTCGCCTTACTCGGGTTCTAAGCCTAATTGCCCAATTGTTGATAAACAAGGAAGGTGAAAGATAGTTTTCCGTCCGCGTACGCAGGTTCCGCCATATAGAGAGCCTTTTAAAACAGAAATTTTAAGATTTGATAATGCTACAAAATTTTTATATTTCCGACTTGCACACGTTTTCGCTCTATGCAGTTCTCGGCTTAGACAGGTTTTACTGTGTAACATTTCTGTACAGGTTTAATATAAATAAATAAAATGTTAAAGAAAATCACCCAGTGAGTAGTGAATATCTGCAAGTGTATGAAGTTGTTGCTACAGTGAATATTCAAATACGGGTTACCTTTTAGTTCTGATCTGTATTGATAGTTTGATCTGATTTAAGTTAATATTGTTATATAGGACGATCACAACGGTTCCAATAAAAGTGTTAATAATGAAACAAACAGAACAAAATTGTTAATTAACTAACATAAAATGATTTTCTATTTGATTGTTTGTTTCGGTTTGTTTTTTGAATTTCGCGCAAAGCTACACGAGGGCTGTCTGCGTTAGTCGTCCCTAATTTAGTAGTGTAAGACTAGAGAAAAGGCAGCTAGTCATCACCATCCACCGCCAACTCTTGGGCTACTCTTTTTACCAACGAATAGTTGGATTGACCGTACCATTATAACGTCCCCACGGCTGAAAGGGTGAGCACGTTTGGTGTGACGGGGATGCGAACCCGTGATCTTCGGATTACGAGTAGAGTGCCTTAACCACATGGACATGCCGGGTGCTTTTTTATTTGAATACTTCGAGTTCCTTCAGAGCTGTTAGCTATTGGTTCTTGTTGGTGAACAATAAATTAACTTCATTGAAATCTGGGTTATGCGACATCAAGTGGCATCAAACATCACCTTTCTTGTTTAGGAAATTTACAAACAGCGGAAGAATTGCCTCAATCGATTGTAAAAAAACACGTATAAACCCTTAGAAAGGTTTGTTTGTTTGTTTGTTTTGGAATTTCGCACAAAGCTACTCGAGGGCTATCTGTGCTAGCCGTCCCTAATTTAGCAGTGTAAGACTAGAGGGAAGGCAGCTAGTCATCACCACCCACCGCCAACTCTTGGGCTACTCTTTTACTAACGAATAGTGGGATTGACCGTAACATTATACACCCCCACGGCTGGGAGGGCGAGCATGTTTTAGCGCGACGCGGGCGCGAACCCGCGACCCTCGGATTACGAGTGCACGCCTTAACGCGCTCGGCCATGCCAGGCCCCTTAGAAAGGTGAAAATAGTTATATCTAACAGATAGGCCTTATGCGAGAATTATTATTGGTTACGTTCATCACTACTGTTAATTTATTGTTGGATTAAAACACAACAAAAGATGATCCACATGACAATATGAATGGGTTACTTCAAGTCAACAAATGAACGCGTTATAAAATTGAATGAAAAATTAACGTAAACAAATGTTAATTTTAACCAATAAATTAGACCACCTGTACTATACTAATTACGATAGGCAGCAGTACTTACGTTTTATTGAAGTTGTACAGCGACACTGCAAGCCAGACGGTGCCGAACATCAGTAACAAGAACAGAAGACTATTCTCTCGCTTACAGTCTTGCAACGTTATTAATGCCTGAGAGCTCTTATTGGTGGAGTTACCTAGCCAATCCGAGAGTTGAGAAAGGGAAGATTCTTGTTCCATACACGCCGGCGCGTAGTAATACTTCTGAAAGTCTGTAAGAATGAAGTGTTTGGATAAATTAGTACACCGTTATTAAAACTAAGCATCGAAACCATAGGAACTTAAGCACTTCTAACTATAAAATACACCAATATAATTTTCTGTCCACTTGGATGTGTTATAAAATATTGATATTAAAAGTCTGACACTGAAAATAATGTTACGCACTGTCACATCATAAAGTACAGATTAATTTTCCGAATCACTGATTGTGGACTATTTCTGCTCACGTTCTTAAGATACAATGCTACATGGAAGATATTGCAAATAAAGTTATCTGACACAAAGGATAAAACACCTGTAAAAGAAAATGTTTTGGTCAACGTTTTGGCAAAATAAAAATCCGATTTAACATATTACCACAATCTAGGTGTAATATTTATTACTTCTGTCAGAGCAACTGGGGGGACCGGAAAACCAAGAGGTTACGGTGCTCCACTCGTAATCTGGAGGTCACGGGTTCGACTCCCCGTCATACCAAATATGCTCGCCCTTTCAGCGGTGGGGGCGTTATAATGTTACGGTAGATATCACTATTTGTTGATGAAAGAGTAGCCAAGAGTTAGCGGTGGATGGTGATGACTAGTTGCTTTCCCTCTAGTCTTAAACTGCTAAATTAGGGAGGGCTAGCCCAGATAGCCCTCGAGTAGCTTTGTGCGAAATTCTAAATAAACAAACGAGGCAGTTGATCCTCCCAGAGCCACTAATACACAACCACAACTAAACAGAATACGTGTATACACCCAAAAATACAGAATCAAAATAAATACAGCATAGACACAATAAGTGATATTTTCAAAATCATCGAAACATTAAAAAGTTCAACCTCAGATTTACATGAACGGAGAGCTTCTCCAGACTGCTACATCTGCAAAATATTTAGGACTAACATATGATTCTAAACTTACATGGATAAAACATGTAAAAAACATAAAAACTAAAATTTGGCGAAGAATAAACTATGCTAGGAGTCTAACTGGTAAAAACTACGGAACAACACCAGAAAACATCATTAAAATATACGAGACATACATTAAACCAGTAATAGACTATGCAGCTCCTGCATGGATTAAACCAAGTAAAAACCAACAGCAAACCAAACTACAAACATTACAAAGTACATAAATTACAACAGCATATAGAGTACCCAAAACCACGTCCTCAAAGTTCGTAGACAAATACTACTCTAATACACAAACAATACCAGACAGACTTCTACACAGTACAATAAAATATTTCGATAAAAATTGGTGAAGAAAAGAGCTATTATACGAACTAGACAGATATTGCAGATATGATGAAGAGAGACCGAAACATCTCTCCTCGATAAACTTATACATCAGATCTTTAAGTTGAAAATAAGTATTAAACAAATAAAAACAAAGCAATAAAATAATAAAAAATAATAATAAATATATATATATATAAACACACACACACACTAGTGCTAAATTAAAACAGGCCACCTATATCCCAGACTTTGACAATCTGAAAGAACAATATAGATGGACATTGCCTTAAAAAGGGCCTGAGTTATGCTCATCACTCTGGCCCTCACGTATTTACTTTAAATATACTAATAAGTCACTCTAACAATGAAAAAGAAAGGAGAAAGAGGTCTAGAGTACTTACCCTACCCAAACAACAAGAGAGAGATTGAGAGACCATCCCAGGTCCATCCAAAAGATCTAAATACCGATAATCAGAAACATCGAGTAACTCTGCCACATGGAAATGAGTACGTTATGATAGCTTCGTTTTCACCAACTCATTAAAAAACAGATCAGTAAGTTTACCTGAGTCGTGCAACGCCAATGCCACAAAAAAAGCTTTTGTTTGCTTAAAAATGTCTTCATCTTTTGTATAGGAAAAGAATTCGGTTTCTTAACTCTCCCTGTAGTAATCTTACTTCTGAAACTATATAGTTCTCCGGAGAAATTGGTATATATCCATTTTAAAACACGAGATAAGTAAAAAATAGAGTTTTTTAGTTCTCGAACTTGATGCTTGAAGCTTTAAAGGCAGTGATAATTTAATCTTCACATGTACACTCGCTGGAGTATTTCTCATATGACGAAACGTTTTATAACCAAAAACATATAAAACCAACTCAATACCTTAATACCTACAGAAGAGTTGTGGTGTTAATGAAAAAAACATGACAACTAATAACACACTTTACAGCAGCTCGTGTGATTTTGCTTTAACGTTCGACATCGACACACTAATCATAACAGTACTATGCGTTGCAACTCAACTAAGTAATGAAATACTGAAGTCGCTTAAAGCTTTAAACTCAAATACTTTTGGCAACATTAACCTAAAACACACCAGTATTAAACAGTATATTATACGCAACATTAACCCAGAACATACCAGTATCAAACAGTATATTATACGCAACATTAACCCAGAACACACCAGTATCAAACAGTATATTATACGCAATATGAACCTAGAACATACCAGTATCAAACAGTATATTATACGCAACATTAACCCAGAACATACCAGTATCAAACAGTATATTATACGCAATATTGACCTAGAACATACCAGTATCAAACCGTATATTATACGCAATATTAACCTAGAACATACCAGTATCAAACAGTAAATAAAATGCTTTAACTTCAATAAAATTTTTTATAATAAGACCTCCAAGAAAAAAGTAAACACAATTGTGATTGAGGAACAGATGTTTACTGTAGAAACTAGTCAGTGTCGTATTTTCAAGCAGGGGTTAGACAGCGACCCTTGTGCCATTAAGAAGTAGCTGTTTCTAATTTTGAACTTTTTACAATAGTGAAAACAGCTAGTCAGAAGCGCACATCGCCATAAGGGTTTTGTCAGGCTTTGAGCCGAATAAATGATCTGACTGTAACTTTTATAATGCACCCACAACTGAAAATGCAGAGCGCGTTCAACGGCATCTTACAGCGAACCTTCTGGTCCGTTGTTCGACACATTAATCATTAGGCTGCACTCGTTTCCTATAATGTACACCAAACAGATATTATCGTCATGATCCTCCAGATCTCAGTGGTTATTTTATGGATTTGAAACGATCAAATTCGGAGTTCCTTTCCCTGTGGGAGATAGAGTGCAAATAGCGTAATATGTAGCTGTGCCCTTATACCCAATTTTTCCGCCGTGTCCCAACACAAAACTTTAAATTAAATATTTTCTAAAACTTACTTTTATACACGTCTCTGCCTGCATCAACGCAGAAAGCAATGCTAATGAACAAGGCGAATATCTCTTCGGTTGACCTGTAAGAGACATAAAGAATTAAACAGAACTAATTGTCACAGAATACTTCCGGCTTGTAAAATGCTTTAATTCTTCGTCTCATCTGAATACCGAGTTTCGTTTCATTAGCCAACATAAAACGTTCTCACAAGTACTTCGAATGAAATTAATTACATCACAATATACGATATTTACTAGTTAGAACTTAGTAACAATGTGATTCAACTGGACTTGCACAAGAGCAGTTGTAAGTAACTACAACACGACTCAACTTTCATTACGGATCACGGTTTGCAACAAAGAAGATTTTCATGCAGTGTAATTTACAGAATGACCAATTCTATTTATGTTCGGTTTAACCTGTATGCACACTAATTAATACTTTGGTGGTGTCGTTAATGAAAAATTGATGATAACAGAAACCATTTTCCTCTAAAAATATATATATTGTAGAAATTCAGTCATTAAGCGGACGCTAACTTGGTAATCTGGAAACTAAGTCCATTTTTGAAAAAGAGAGCAATGAACTTCTTGTATAGTCTTGGATACCATTTGATGTGTTGCTATCACCCCTTTTAGGATGTTCCGAGTAAGCCCAGTAGGGTTCGAATCAGGCAATGTCACTGGACAAACCATCTTCTCTGTTCGATATTAGTTGCGAGGAGGACGGACTTTGGCATCGACCAAAATGAAGTTTGGTTTTATTGCATCAGTATATTGTATCGTTACTACAAGTGAGGCTACTGTTCTGGATGACATACACACTGATTTCAAACCACCTCTGCAATGTCCTGAACCAAGAAACGTTTGTGTGTCTACACCTCCACCTCCGTCTGCTTTCTCGCACAACTAGTACATCGTTTGAGTTCATCAGTAACAAGTACAAACAGCCAATAATTGACGCTTCATCTGACGTTATCCATCTAATGTTTCTGGATTTGTCATAAAATAAGTCACCACTGTAGAAAGTTTAATTCCTATTATTTTGTGACTGGAATTTGTCAGTTGAGTAACATCTGAATGCAGGTCATGGCGATCTTCCAGATAAGTTAAAATTTTTCTTTGCCCCAACTATGTCGTCCCATGACCTTTCCACTGCTTAGTATTAACGAGAGACTAGTTATATTCAACAACTGAGTTACCATAACAACGTGAGCGGTATTGATTAGTGGGATGTGCGTGCGTTATTAAAGCGCCATTGGACCTCGTAACAGGCATAAATGGCACTGATCACGTACTAGTCATCAATAAAGTGATTCTTTAAACAATTTGGCTTTGAGTTTTCATAAAACTATATTTCTAGAGAAGGGAAGCCTTGTGTTATCATAAGTGGCTTTATTAATATGCACGCATCTTTAACCACGTATTAAACTGTTTATAAAAACAATGAGTCATTCAATAAATGGCACAGTTAGATGCCTTTCATTGTCGGAAACTGCAGTCCATCGCCAAAGTTGACTAGTGCTGGAAATAAAACACATTTAACACGTTACTTAAGAACATGTAGAACGTCTTAGCCAATATTAATGAATAAAAAAAAGGACATACAGCTACATACGAACTGCTTTCCACTCCACAAACGAGGGTTTTATTCAAACAATGAAAACTGATAACGCATACGTCATACACCAATAAATTTATATTTTAAACGCCGAAAGATGGCGAAGCTTTAAAATCTAAGTAAGGTATTTATCACACTGTGATGATAATAATACACTATAAAATGGAAATATATTTCAAAATCGCGCAATTTATCATCCAGATTTAAGATTATGGTGAGTGCATAAAAAAGTAATAAATGAAAGTTTTTGTTACAACAGAAAAATAACTTAAGCACATTTCAATTTTTATTATTAAAAGCAAACGAGATGTTATCAAAGGAATAACTAATTAATTATTCTAACTGTGCTGTAAGCTGAAATATAAATATTTTATAGTCTAGACAGCAGAACTACACAATTGGACTTTATTAAACATCACATTAACAGCAGTTTCTGTAAAATTTCGAACATTTCTGAGAAATTGTTGCTGTTGTTATAACACAAAAATAAATAGCGTTTCAGACGTAGTGAATAGCAGAAGCTGGTTATGGTTTATTTTACTACAAATAAACTTCTACCTTTATAACAGTCACGAAACGTTCCAATACAGGGAAGATCTGGTCTACAATTTGGATATTTGTCATACCATACATGAACCTAATTATTTACGTTCAGCGTTACATCCAAATATTATACTAAAACTCTCTATAAGTGAGCCACACTTTTAAATGATACAACTTTGATATCATTCAAACATCATTCAAAAAGAGAAGAATTTAACTTATTAAAATCTAATTAATTACAGAGAGAGATCTTATTGAGACGTAAAACGTAAGTACTATCAATACTATAAAAAACAAATTAATTACAGAGAGAGATCTTACTGGGACGTAAAACATAAGTATTGTTATCAACAGTATAGAAACCTAATTAATTACAGAGAGATATATTATTGAGACGTAAAACGTAAGTACTATCAACACTATAAAAACCTAATTAATTACAGAGAGAGATCTTACTGGGACGTAAAACATAAGTATTGTTAACAATAATATAAAAACCTAAATAATTACAGACAGAGATATTATTGAGACGTAAAACATAAGTCCTATCAACACTATAAAAACCTAATTAATTACAGAGAGAGATCTTACTGGGACGTAAAACATAAGTACTGTTATCAACGCTATAAAAACCTAGTTAATTACAGAGAGAGATATTATTGAGACGTAAAACATAAGTACTATCAACACTATAAAAACCTAATTAATTACAGAGAGAGATGTTACTGAGACGTAAAACATAAGTACTGTTATCAACGCTATAAAAACCTAATTAATTACAGGGAGAGATCTTGCTTAGAAATTTCATTAAAATTAGAAACAAAGATCGTTATTATGTAAAGAGATTATAATGTATGCATAGAACCAATCAAACATTACGACCTGCAGTATAAACTTCAGTACGTGTGACACAATACAAACATTACATGTTGTGACATTATGTGAATATTTGATATTTATTACATGGCAAGAAGTTTTTCATCGGAGCTTTTTCATACAGTAGTAAAACCATTTTCACGGTTTTTAAGCCTGATTACTTATCAAGTGATAAAACCTGACAAGTATAATTGTTTATTTTTGGTGATAGAATATCGGGTTTAGATAGATTTTAGGTAAAATCTTAGTTAATATAGAAGAAAAAACTAGTTCAACAAGCTTTTATCCAAAATTTGCAGGTCTTTTTCAATTTAACGAAACAAACCTGTTTTTGGCAAACATTTTTTTTGTTTTTTGTCTTAAACAATTTTCAAAGTCTGACTGCACTTGCCTTGTGTGAAAAAAAAATTAATTTCTCAGTTTGTATTGCTAGGCATATTCTTAGTTTTAAAACACACACAAAAAAAACTGTCTTGGTATTTGTTAACAAAACGTTTGTGTGAAAACATCAATTAAATCTGGAACCGTGACTGATATTTTACCAACATTTATCATTGGTGAGAAAGAATAAGAATAAGTGTTTAATACAAACCGCTTATGAATTACAACAGATTTCCAAACTTCTCACCTGGTGGAAAACATCATAAGCTTGCTGGCGTCACATAGGGCGTATATTATCAAAAAGAAGGTATTCCACAGGCCCACACATGCGTACATAGCGTAGAAATTTAAATGGAAATCTTCGCATATACTGTATATGACTAAGAAACATATAATGTGTGATATGAGCTAAAGGTTATTTGTAAAAAATATAGACAATAAAACTTACTGATATTAACATATAAAACTTTTAAAAATATGTAATGTGTCATATCAACTAAAGGTTATTCATAAAAATATAGACAATAAAACTTACTGATATTAACATATAAAACTTTTAGAAATTGAAACTTTCTTCTCTGTCGCTTTGTTTCAGTTGAAAATATCGTATTTTTAACCTGTTGGACACCAGAGTGTCTTAAAAATAAACACAAATCAAACTTTCACTGAATATTCAGACGGAAGTAGTAATCAAGGCTAAAATCACAGTCTGGATCAGGTTATTTTATAAGTGTTTTACTAGTATGGTCTGCAGGTATAAGAAATAAAGTTTTATTATGTAGTATGTAAGAAATAAATAAACTTTTTAAACATTTTGTCCCGATCTTAGTTACAAGTAGTAAAAGGTATTCTAGCTTTCTGAAAATGAAAACAAGTATACAGTTTGTATATCAAGTGATAGCATAATGTTTAGGGACACAAGGGACGTATTGGTCCATCTCGGCTATTCCGTCCTCTTCGTGGAAATAAAATTATTAAAAGAGATTTAAAGCCAGTCCTTTATCATTCACATACCTTTCAAGCTTTATTGAAACTCATTTATATTTACTGCTTTCACAAAACCCGAAAGCAACCCATTCCATAGACTAACCACTCTATTTTGCCTAAATCTATATTTGTGCTGCCTAGTTATATAATCCTCACTGTTAAGTATGAAAGAATAGGGACCGTTGGCAGCGGTGAAGAGTTTAGCCTATGACCAGGAGTTTTTCCACCAGAGCTCTCTCATGCAGCAGTATAAACAGTTCTACAGTTCTTAAGCCTGATTTCTTATCAACTGAAGTCAACATTTATTTCTTTTGAGAAATGCAGTTCCGTCTGCGTTTTTGGTTTCTGAATTCTACTTACAGCCACTCATGTATGACTAAATAACATGATCCAACCACAAATTTTGGAACATATGTGTACTGTTTGACACGCTAACCACTAGGTTACACCCGTCTTAAATACCGTTATACAAAAATAACACGAGAGATCAGTAAAATATCCTTAAGTTTGTAGAAATGTATTAAATAAGGCTTATACAACACAAAACTTCTTTACGTATATCTTACTATTTGTATCAAAATTGGCCATATAAAGTTTCTTTTAAAAACTGAATATATCAAATGAAAACGAATCGGAATATTACTTCTGCGCAAGTCCTTACATATCAATATATATTATCACAGAAACGTTAATATACTAACCGTTAAGTATTTTACTTAATTTTACCTCATGTACATTGCAGTAAAATAGTTTATTGTATTTATTTAAGGCATTGTCTGGTAAGCAATATTAAATTTATGAAGTGTACTATGTATACAGTAATATTTAATTTGTTATATATATTGAGGTATAAATGAATTGTCATTAGGTTTACGATCCTGAAAAATAGCATTTGACCGAATCTTTAACAATTAAATTTATATTTATGCTAGACTTGTATATTAAAACTCGAATTACTATAATTTAAAAAAATATTTTTTATACTGTATTATATACTTAATTGTCGCTAGTGTATTATTGTAGAAATACTTAATTATTTAAAATCGCTGACAAAATAGTTTATTACCGCCAGTTCATTCCAGTGAAATACTTAATTGTCACCAGTTAACGTTACTGACGAAAAATTTGATTGTGGTCATTTTTAATACTGTTGATGAAATACTTAATCTGTCACAAGTTTAAGATTGTTAACGAAATGCTTAGTTGTCGACAATTTAATATTGTTAACAAAATGATTAGTTGTCGATAGTTTAATATTGTTGACAAAATGCTTAGTTGTCGACAGTTTAATATTGTTAACAAAATGATTAGTTGTCAACAGTTTAATATTGTTAACAAAATGATTAGTTGTCGAAAGTTTAATATTGTTGACAAAAACACTTAGTTACCATTTTTGTAGTAACGTCTTAAAATACAACCGAAAATACTCCACGTTTTATCAAGGTCTGATTTCTTGTTTTAAAATTCAAAATAAAGAAGATATGTTTTAAAAGTTAATTTTCTAAGCATAGCACCTGATTTAATTAATATCATAGTAATGTATTAGAATGAGTTCTTCCACATTTCACATACAGTTCCATATTTTTATCGAAATATGTCTGTTACACAATGGCAGAAAAAATTTAATAATTGTCATAAGTGATAGAAATTACACTAATAACGAAAAAATACTGTATTATTTGACAAATAATATTAAAAGAGAAGTTAATGCTCACGAAAAATATCAAACATTTATTTGTCTGTATATATATATATATATTATAATACATTAAACAGCTGAGTGATTCATTAGAAGCCCCCCAGTGGCTCAGCGGTATGTCTGCAGCCTAACACACTAAAATCCGGGTTTCGATACCCGTGGTGGGCAGAGCAGAGATAACCCATTATGTAGCTTTGTGCTTAATTAACAACAACAGCTTAAGTAAAGAAAACAAGATGAGGGTTGATTAAAAGAAATAGCGAATATGAAAATTACACAAAATTTCTCCACTGATTATAAATATTCCATAATATCATAAAGGGAGTTCATTAGATTAATGTTTCAACTTGTATAATAAGCAATATAACGTTTGCTTCTGAGTCCGTGAAAAGACTTAGGAAACGCTAACGTATTGTTCTTGGTGGGTGTTAACTTTTGGGATATAACAAGAAGGAGTGAAGGAAGTGCGAGATGATAGCACTTCCACACATGCGCTGTCTTCAACAGATCCATTGGAAGCGCTACTCACACAGTGAATCGCAAGGCACGAGAGCGAACAAAACATAGGTTTTGTTTGTTTGGTTGATTAGAATTAAGCACAAAGCTACACAATGGGCTATCTGTGCTCTGCCCACCACGGGTATCGAAACTCCGTTTCTAGCGGTGTGAGTCCGCAGAAATTTCGCTTTGCCACTAGGGGTCGTAAAATTAGAAAATGCGATTTGACGACACAGTAGGAACTGAAAGACAGACGATAATTACGAACACTGTGAAATGTTTATGAGATGGTTTTTATATCTAGTGATGCAGGTAGTAAGTAAAATTCTTCGTTAAAGCATAGTAGAAAAATAAGACATTAAATAAAATGCAGTTAATAAAAGAATGTTTTATAAATAAAACATAAATTAATACAGTAAATAAAGACAGTGAAAGACAGAAATGAAGATAGAACGTAGCTAGCGGACTGACAAGATTAAACAGGGAACTATTTGTTTTACACTTTTCTTTTATCAACAGCGATAAGTAAAGAGATACATTAGAAACAAATCGCAGGTCCTACCAACTGAAAGTGACTTACCACGAAGAAAGTGAGATACAACAACAACTTGAAATGCACGTGAGAGGGATTGTGTTTAAAACTGTTTCATCTACCGTGTAATAAAAAATAAAGCCGATAAGTCGTACATAGCTCACCAAATTCTATTCAGACGTGAGTCTAAAGTAAGTTTGTTACGGTGATGGTGCTTGGAACATCACCAAATGATCACTTCTGTAATAATAGTTACAATGTTTTTAATCCATAACCTTATTCAACAGCGCTACACTTTCCAATTTAACATGAAGGTAATTTTAGATAAAGTTAGAGTTTATGTGGTAAAAAACAGAACCTTTGATTTCGGATTCTAGAAAAATGGTTTTTGCTCTTTCTATTTCAAAATAGAAATCCCGAAACTCCACATATTACAGTAATTTAAACATAAGTAACGCACGTCGTTGCTAATGTCTTATTTTTTGTCTCTAAAACATAAACCTTTTAGAAATCAGTTCACAACTATCAAATACTTACCTTTAATGTATAATGCTAGTGGTGCTGTGGTCATTATGATAACTAATGGCTGTCCACCAAGAAGGGCAAAGAGCAGACCTCCAAGTGTTTGACCAATGATGCTTTTTCTAACATCTGAAGAAAATAAATGTTGAACTTAGTTCCAGATACGACAAATCAGTTACCACCTTTTACCTGTTACTGTTATAGTCTATTTGGGAAGAGTTCCTAAACTAGTGCTTCTAAAATACATAATTTTTCCATATTAATGTCCAGCAGTAGCGAGAGAATTCCAGTACTTGTATTTTTTCTTCATTTTCTCTTCATTAACCCTTTCACCATTGTTGTTTGTAATTAAGCGCAAAGCCACACAATGTGTTATCTGCGTTCTGCCCACCAAGGGTATCGAAACCCGGTTTATAGGGTTGGAGTGTTTGTTTGTCTGCTTTGAAATTCGCGCAAAGCTACACGAAGACTATCTGCGTTAGCCCTCCCTAATTTAGCAGTGTAACACTAAAGGTAAGGTAGATAGTTATCACCACCCATCGCCAACTCTTGGGCTACTCTTCTACCAACGCATAGTTGGATCGACCATGAAATTATAACGCCACCACGGATGAAATGGCGAGATTGTTTGGTGTGACTGGGATTCGAACCCCCGACTCTCAGATTACGAACTGAGCGCCCTAACTACCTGGCTATGTTGAGCTTCTAGGGTTGGAAGTCCAACGACATGCCACTGGGGGGCTAACACTTTAAAAGTATTGCACGCCTGTCTTATGACGTCAGATAGTTTTGCAGCCTAGAATTGTTTCTAAAGTCTTCAATGTGAATATTGTTGAACAAAAAAAATAAAACACGACAACAACTAACCAAGTTAGTTTAGATAAAAAAATAACAATAAAAAATGTAACTTAGTTTACATACCTTAAGCCTATTTCTAATTTTTCTCTCAGTAATATAGAACTAACATAATTAATTAATCAAAAGGTGAGTAACAAGACACAATACTGACCGCGCTGTCTCAAGCCTTGTAAACTGTACATATATATATATATATATATATAGAATTAACATAAATCTCTTAATCGGCCGGATTTTGGGAGACATTATTGGAATCACGGACAAAAAATATCAGCAACAGAGAATTCAAGCGATGACACAAAGTAATGCAAACAGTTTTGCTTGTTTGTTTGTTTGTTTTGTTTGTTTTTTGGAAATTCGCACAAAGCTACTCGAGGGCTATCTGTGCTAGCCGTCCCTAATTTTGCAGTGTAAGACTAGAGGGAAGACAGCTAGTCATCACCACCCACCACCAACTCTTGGGATACTCTTTTACCAACGAATAGTGGGATTGACCGTCACATTATATTACCCTCACGGCTGGGAGGGCAAGCATGTTTGGCGCGACGCGGATGCGAACTACAAACAGTATGATGTAAAAAGTTGTCTTCATTAAATTACAAGTTACTTAGTTGAGATCTTACTTGTGACAGCAGAATTTTCGTAATACACCGACATAAAGATATAATACACACTACAAAAGTTACAATAACCAATTTGGGATCACAGAAAAGTCTTCCACGAATACTTATTTGTTTACAAAAAATTTTTGGTTTAGTTTATAAAGTTCACGCAATGCTAAACAACGGCTATCTGCGTTAGGCATCCCTAATTTTGCAGTGTAAGATTAGATGGAACGCAGATAGTTATCGTCGCCTATCACCAACTTTTGGGCTACTCTTATACTTATGAACAGTGTGATTGATAGTCATATTATAACGACCCCACCGCTGTAAGAGCGAGTATGTTTGGGTGAGTTGGGGATTTGAACCCTAGATCCTCAGATTACGAGTCAAGCGCCCTAACCACCCGACAAGCCGGTTGCAAGTTTACAGAAGGTCACCCAGAGACGTGTCTTACCAATTTTTCATTGGAAAAAAAATCCATTTTTTGAAGCTTTATATATTGACGTAACAAAATTTTTAATATAAAACGTTTCACATTTGCCACACAATATGCTATTTATATTTTCATATTAGCAATGTGGCTCGGCATTGCCAGGTGGTAAAGAAGATCGACTTTTAATCTGAGGGTCACGGGTTAGAATCCCTGTCGCACTAAACACGTTTGTCTTTTCAGCCGGGCTGAATTATAATGTGACGGTCAATCTTGTTATTAATTGGCCAAAGAGTTGGCAATGGATGGTGATGACTAGCTGCTTTCCCTCTAATCTTACACTGCTAAATTAGAGACGGCTAGCGCAGATAGCTCTCGTGTAGCTTTGTGCAAAATTAAAAAAAATAAAGAAATAAACACATTAGCAAAGTTTGTTCCTTTTTTCAGGTAACACGAAAAACTGGGTTTCAGTACTTGTGGCAGGAACAGTTGTGCAACTTTTTGCTTAACATCAAAGAAAAACTTTTAAATTAATTCACGAAACATTTGATTTCACTCTTTGACATCTCCCCTGTTGACATCAGTGTTTTTATGGGATAAAACAATACGTAATTCATCAGAGATAAAAAACATGGCGATCTGTGCGTTTTCTTCACGAAGAACTTTAAAGAAAATGCGATTTCCATCTCAAATATGTAATAAAGAGCTTCATTTTCTCAACACAGCTTTTATTGTAAAACAAATTTATGTAATAAATGAAAAATGAAAAAAAGAGAAGCAGTAAAATAATATTAATATAATAAACAACATATGAAGTTTGCAGATAAATATTTGTATGAAACTGTTTGTTTTTTTCTTAATCCCTTCTTTCGGAATTTTCAAGTCCCTTGCGAGCTCAGTCAAGAGGCACGTTAATAACCCGAGCGGCTTGCACGAGCGGTATAATAGTCACAAGTTTGACGTCACCAAAGATTTATGACGTCACTGATGCCTATCGATTTGGAATGAAAGTGTGTGTTTCAGAGTAAGCTCAGAAGAAAAATTGCTGCACGTTTTCCTCGATGAACACGTTTCTAGAACCGGGTTCTCTGGTAACACATGTCTATATGGGAATATTTGATTCACCAAACAGTATTACCCGTTGTATGGATATATTTCCTGAACCGCATACGCTTCTCATGTACCAGGATAAATCATCATGGTCGACTTCTGCTGACATCATATTCGACAACATCTGATGCTGGCTATTTCAGAACTCAGCTCTGGGAAGTTCTGGTTTGATATATATTTGTGACAAATTATTTTTATAACCTACTCGTTTATTTTGTTACATTACCTTCAGGTTCAATATGTGTGATTTCAAATTATTGCTAGCTAAGCCATTCCAGCTAAAATTACAGAAGCACGCGGTTCTTCGGAGACACACTCACACGACTGTTTTCATTTTTTTTTCCCTGTTTAATACGCAGTTATGTTTTGTGAATTAACAAAAACGCAAAATGTCACCCATAATACCCGTCCAGCATGTTGCAACGTAAACTTTTTATTTATTTTTACACGAATGTTATTCACATGTTCACGAACAACTGATTTTAATTTTGTTTTAAGTGCGTACAAGCAGTTGTTATGTATAAAGATCTTTTTACTTTAGTCAGCCCCCTAGTAGCACAACGGAATGTATTCGAACTAACACCGTTACAAACCGGGTTTTGATACCTGTCGTGGGCAGAGCACAGATTGTCCATTGTGTAGCTTTGTGCTTAATTCTAAACAAATAAATAAAGAAAACTTTAGCCAGTGGAAGTGACTAAAATCTGGTTTTCGCATCCCCACGGTGGACCCAACAAATAGTCCAATGTGGTGTTGCTCCAAGACAAACTATTTACTTTAACAGTCACCACGATAACAAGAGATGGAAAAAATAGGTTGCGTGGTTGTGATCCTGAGGAGTATTTTGGTAAATCCTAAAAGCGCACGCGATGGATTATAAGTTAATGATATCCCTTTTATCAGCTTAAGTTAAACCTTTATTTATTTTACGAGTGTCTCGCGTGCTGTCCAATAGAAATTAATGCAGCAGAAATAAGATTACAGAAGCAGGTGATAATAGAATATATAAACTATGAAGTAAAGATAAGCTTCTAGTAATCAACATTAGCATGGAAAGGTTTAAAATATGAATATATACATTCACTCTTTCATACTTACGAAGATTTCATTTCAGCTTAAATGACGTCACGAGTTTTACGGTGTCTGTCGTATTCCAGCATTTGTCTTACTGGGTTAAAGACTTTGTAAACGCTGAATATAGCAGACAACGCTTGATTGGCATATTGTTATATGCATATATTACTTTCATTTTGTTTGTTTATTTGGAATTACGGTATCGAAACCAGAGTGGTGAGTCTGTAGCACGTACTGCTGTGGACGTATTGGAGAGGGGGCTTTCATTTTACGTTTACTTACTAATTACAGACATTATTTGATTACGAGTTACAACTGTTTATAGTAAGGAAGAGTGTTACAAGAACAGGCACGACACTTCGATCACTCTCGTGATCTTTCACTAGCACACTTGTGTTCTCAAAATATTCTTCCTTATAGTAAGTGCTGTAACTAGTAAACAAATAATACCTTTTAGCCTTTGTTTATAACCTTTAAGTTTGTTTGTTTGTTCGTTCTGAATTTCGCGCAAAGGTACACGAGGGTTATCTGCGCTAACCGTCCCTAATTTAACAGTGTAAGACTAGAGGGAAGGCAGCTAGTCATCACCACCCACCGCCAACTCTTGGGCTACTTTTTACCAACGAATAGTGGGATTGACCATCATATAATAACGCCCTTTTAGGTGCATTTATTTTTTTATGAAACTTAAATAATTACAAATTAATGCGTATTTTCTTCTTTAAGCTTCAAGTGGACTTCTGGAGCAGTTAAAACACTAGTTCCAATAAAATAGTTTAGACAGAATATGTAAACATTGTGAAAAACCGTTTTAAGAACTATTTGAAATATCTTGATTAAGATACTTGTCTCTCGAGGAAGTGTTCTCGGCTGAAAAAAAAAGCTTTTTCGAGGAACGAAACGAAATATCTTATATTTGCACGTGCTTTTCGTAATAAAAACTGTCAAAATTAAATGTTAACTTAATTGTAGATTTCTTCAAAGAATAGAACAAATTTACTTCTAACTTCATTATAGAATTGTAACGTGCATCTTGGGTTAAAATAAGAATATATTTATTACAGTGGTCTCACCTTTTTTATGTTAG
Source organism: Carcinoscorpius rotundicauda (assembly GCA_011833715.1). Taxonomy (NCBI): domain Eukaryota; kingdom Metazoa; phylum Arthropoda; class Merostomata; order Xiphosura; family Limulidae; genus Carcinoscorpius; species Carcinoscorpius rotundicauda. Next base: position 77,451,408 of record CM022393.1, read on the forward strand.
AATGAACTGTTACGAAGATAATCCTTCCAACAATATCGGTACACTGGAGATAATAAATACACATCAACAAAGAAAGACGGTCTACTGTCAAGATTAAACAGGAAACTGTTTGTTTTATAGTTTTCTTTTATCAACAGCGATGAGTAAAGAGATGCATTGGAAACGAATCGCAGGTCTTTCCAATAGTTATTCATTAAATAACCCGTTCAGTTCAAACAGACGTTACGGTGTTATAACAAAAACTATCATACTGTCTAAGACTAAACATACCGACTCGGCATGGCCAGGCGATTAAAGCACTCGCCTCGTAATCCGAGGGTCGCGGGTTCGAGTTTCACCGAACATGCTCGCCCTTTCAGCCGTGAGGACGTTATAATGTTACAGTCAATCCTATTATTCGTTAGTAAAAGAGTAGCCCAAGAGTTGGCGGTGATTGGTGATGACTAGCTGCCTTCCTTCTAGTCTTACAATGCTAAGTTAAGGACGGCTAGAGCAGTTAGCCCTCGTGTGACTTTACGCGAAATTCAAACTAAACATATTATTGTTTCTTATTTTGAAGAAACGTTTTTAAAAATCAAAAATAAATAAATGATTAATTTAAAAAAAAATGTAAAAAAATAATAAGCTAATCTGCACTCCGCCCACTACTGGTATCAAAACCTGGGTTTTTGCGTTTTAAGCTAGCGGTCATCCTGTTGAACTATTGAGGAACCAATAGCACACAACTCAACAATAAACTGGCCATTCAGTGTGTGTGTTTTTTTCATAGCAAAGCCACATCGGGCTATCTGCTGAGCCCACCGACGGGAATCGAACCCTTGATTTTGTGTTGTAAATCCGAAGACATACGGCTGTACTAGCTGGGGGCTGGCCATTCAGAGTGACCCCAAAAATATCCCCAGAAGAAATAATGCTCATTTCATATATTTTTTGAACATGTAAAAAACTGATAACACAAGGCTAAACAGTTTTAAAGAGTAAATTTTACTAGATTATTAGTTTTATTTTTAATAGTTTATTTGTTTTCTTGGTATCACAAAAAGATATTTATTACTAAACAAATAGGCTAAAACTTACCTCCTGCGATGAAAAGCCACAAAGAAAGCAACAAAAAAGTGAAACCCTTGTTTTAAACACAATAATACGTTTGATATAACAGTAGACTAAGAACAATATTTCAACTGTTACATTCAAATCACACACATAAAAATACGTTATTCATAAAGTTTATAAGCTGTCCTCTCACGTGTTATTGTTAATTAATACTTAAGATAACGCGTGTTCTTGAACAATCTACCAAAACTTATAAAATTCCACCTCTGTAGAACTTATATAAACATTGGCGCCTTGTTACAATCAACCGAAGTAAGATTACCTCTTAACTTAGTTTTCCATGTGACATGATATATATATATATATCACAGATACGTAGAACAGCATGTCAGTGTAAGACTGGCAAAATTAATGGCAAAGGTCAGGTTTAGTATTCAAGTAGTAGATATCAGGTCAGATTTAGAGTTCAAGTAGTAACTGACTGAAAAACATGAAAGTAATAATTTTTGGTGCCAATTTCAGGTCAGTGGGGTGAACAGAAACAACGTGGTTTGAGGTTATATTTTGTTCGGAGAAGGAGCTATGGTTACAAAAGATGCTTTTCTATATGCAAATAAGATAATTATGGAAAGCCATTCGAGCTTGTTTACATCCTAACTTTTCGAGAGTTTCGCGTTTATGATAAATATACTTGAATTTTGTGATTCTTACAATATTATTTATGAAAAAAATAAATACTATTAAAAAAAAAGAAACAAAAAAAGACATCCACTATTTCTTCAACATTTATTGTAATAGCAAATCCATAATGTCCTTCTTGATGACGAGAAACCCACTTGAAATAAAAATGTATCTCAGAACGGCTGGTATGGGTATTAACATTTTTGTTTATAAGGAGATACACAATGTGAGTATTCGAAATAGCTAACAAATAGACATCTGTTTTACACGCTTTATTACACATCAAAATATGTAATAAATACAGGCTGAGGGTCAAGAAATCTATGAGAGAAAAACGATATGTTAATGTGATATCAGAATTAAATTTCTATTAATTGGGAAAGGTTTTCTGTTTTATTTTTGTATTACATGCAGGTCAGGTGTTTAAGGCACTCGATTTGCAATCTCAGGGTTGCGGGTTCGAATCCCCGTCACACTAAACATGTGCACTGTTTTAGTCGTGGGAGCGTCATAATGTGACGCTCAATCCTACTATTTGTCAGTAAAAGAGTAGAAAAAGAGTTGGCGGTAGGTAGTGATGACTAGTTGCCTTCCCTCTAATCTTACACTGCTAAATTAGAGATTGCGCTAACGCAGATAACCCGCATGTAGCTTTTTCGCGAAATTCATAAAATAAACCAAACTTGTTACATGTTCTATAATAGATAAAACCAATTTCGTCAGCGGATACCTTTGGGTTCATAAAAGTCACTTTGACTAATCACGTTTTTGTCCCGTTTGTCTTTGTCTCATTTGTTTGGCTAGTATTTCCTTTTGTTTGTTTTTAAATTATTATAAATAATGATAACAAAATACGTTTTTCTTATAGCAAAGCCACATCAGGCTATCTGTTGTGTCTATCAAGGGAAATCGAACCCTTGATTTTAGCGTTGACTTACCGCTATCACAGCGCCACAAATACTTTACTGAATAATTTATTTTTCATAAAAATAAAAGAATAAATGATTACTTTTAAAAAAATGTAAACAATTAATAAATAAAGAAGAGGTCAGTTAGGTGTTTTTGTTTAGCACAAAGATATATGTTACCTGCTTTCTCCCCACCACGGGTATCAAAACCCAATTTTTAGCGTTTTAAGTCTACGGACTTACTGCTGAACAATTGGGGAACAAATAGCATGCAACTCAATAAATTGGCCATTAAGAGTGACCTCCGTGACCCCAGAAATATCCTCAGATAAAATAACACTCATTTTACATATTTTAAAAAAATATAAAAATGATAAAACAAAACCAAATTAGCCTTAAATAGACAAAATTCGTCTCTTATGTCATATTCAAAGTGCTAAATCCTTTTGCCTTTTTGTGCTGGCATAGATTTCCTGACCACTGACCATACATTAACCTTATTAAACTTGTAATGCTCGAATATTTTAATATGCCATGAAATACTGTTAGAAACTAGTTGGAACATTTCAATATTAGTTATAAGCAAAATTATTAAAGCTTACATGATAACGTTTAGTGGAACGTTCCTGGAGAGGCTGTAAAGCGACACGTTGAATGTCCAATTAAAAAAAAGAATAACAAATTTGATATTATGAGGTCGTTTATTACAATTATTCAAACGTGTTTTATTCACCATTGTACAGTAAAGAAGTTAAAAGAAACTGGTGCAAAGGCTCAGAGCCGTAGATTTGGCGTTGTGGTAAATAATGCTTCTGGTGTGTTCTTCGTTAATTAATTAATAGATTCATTTTTTTCTTTGAGAAATAACATAAACAGATAAAAATACACCAGAACAATAATAAACAAAAATGTTAAAGTCCCACTACTTTGTTTCTATTGACTTTATAGACCTGAAATTCGTGTCAGAAAACGCAGTTTTCCTTACTGTGAGACATTGACCTCTGTCTAGCCTTGTCGGTTCAAGATATTCAAATAGTATAATCAACATCTTTTGATAAAACAGTTTTTAAGTGAGAAAATCTAAATCAACTACTTCTTTTAAGATTCGAGGAAGGAGCTGTGGTTGAAATAAGGTCTTAGTTTTCAACAAGCTATATTGTTATGAGAACATTTAGAGACATGTCTACGAAATAAAGATGTTTATAAGAAGTTGTGACAAAAGGAGTTATTTAAGGATGTTAGAAACTGACACCGATGAAGGAAATGTTACTAAGAAAGGTTTCTAGAAACTGGTTTTTACTTTATAAAGCGTTAAATATTAAGAAACTGACAATGGTAAGGAAGTAATTATTGTTAAGGATTGTAAAGACTGTTTTTGTTTCGTAAAGTGTTAATTATGGGTTACAAAAACTAGCAAAACAATGCAAAAGGAGTTATTTAATGATATTATAAAGCAAAACTGGTGAAGAAAGCGTTGTCGAGTAAAGTTCTAGAAACTGGCTTTACTTTCAAGAATGCTAATTGCTAAGCAAATGACACAGATAAGGAAAGTGTTATTAATTAAGTGTCGCAGAAACGGGATACATCAGAAAAAGTTAACTAAGATTCAATAAAATTAATATTGAAAATAACTTGACTTTCGAAACGAAGTTTTCTGCATAATAAAGAAATGTTATCTCCTGTAACCGATCTGTCTATGACTATACGAAGAAAATTTTAAACGTGTTGTAAGGGTGATGGGCTTTAAACCCTTGCTAATGGCTTGATATATTGTTCTTTGAGGTATGCTTTGGTGTAACCACGTGTTTAATTAACCATTACATCCATATATACATACGTCTGGGACACTTGAGGTGAACTTATTAAAGTCTCTCTGAACAAAAAGAAAGTTTCTCAGTTGGATGTAATAATTGAAAATTTTAAAATGAATCAATGATACTAGAGGTAATTTGTCATCAGCAAACAGTAATATAACGATATATTCTTCATTGTCAAATCCTACATATCTTCTCAGTAAAGTAGTAAAACACATAAAGTTTTAAACTGAATTCTCTAGATCGAAAAATATTTAAAAATTCAAAATTTGATATCCAGATAAGGAAAGACACAAACAAAAATAATACCGTGTCAGAAAAATATGCTTAGTGCGTTGTATTCACAATGTACAACATATAATTATCCTAAACATCTTAACGACAATGAAATAGATCATAGTATATTGTGGAACTAAACGCCCTATCGGTCGGATAACAATAACAACTGTACACTCTGAGATTAAACATCTGAAAGTTTGGTAACAATACAAACTGTATTGTCTTAGACTAAATATACTAAAAGTTCGATAAAAATTGTCGAACAGACTAACAATTTGTTTTTGATAACGAGAAGTAGCGTATGTCTAAAAACTAGACGTTCTTACAGTGCGAAGACAAGATGTAGCACACAGTTTGAAAGACTAAACATCCAAACAACAGCGTACTAATGAAGAGTTACTGTACGATATGAAACTAAACATTCCAGTAACTCTTCATTAGTACTCTGTATTGTAGTCTGAAAGACTAAACATCCTAACAACAGTGTACTAATGTATTGTACAGTCTAAGACAAAACATCTTTGCAGTGTTATAACAAGAAATAGTGTACAGTATATGACTAAACATTTAATAATGTAATAACCCTGAATTCTGTAAGTCTAAGACTAAATATTCTAATAATGTGATGAAAAATACTATAAAATCTGAACTTAAACATCTTTATTGAATAAAGTACCACAGAGCCTGAGACTAAACATTTTTACAGTGTTATAAGAAAAAAGTACAAACAATGTGACAAAGAGTTGTAATGCAGCCTAAAACAAAACATCTTTATAGGGTTATAACATGAAGTACCATATAATCTAAGATTAAACAGCATAATAATGTGGTAACAAATAGCTACTGTTTAATCTAACACTAAACATTTTACTGATGTGAAGAGAATAATAAGTACTGTACAGTGCAAGATCAAACATTCTAATAATGTGATAACAATAAGTACTGTACAGTGCAAGATTAAACATTCTAATAATGTGATAACAATACGTACTGTACAGTGCAAGATTAAACATTCTAATAATGTGATAACAATACGTACTGTACAGTGCAATTTCAAACATTCTAATAATGTGATAACAATACGTACTGTACAGTACAAGATTAAACATTCTAATAATGTGATAACAATACGTACTGTACAGTGCAAGATTAAACATTCTAATAATGTGATAACAATACGTACTGTACAGTGCAAGATCAAACATTCTAATAATGTGATAACAATACGTACTGTACAGTGCAAGATTAAACATTCTAATAATGTGATAACAATACGTACTGTACAGTGCAATTTCAAACATTCTAATAATGTGATAACAATACGTACTGTACAGTACAAGATTAAACATTCTAATAATGTGATAACAATACGTACTGTACAGTGCAAGATTAAACATTCTAATAATGTGATAACAATACGTACTGTACAGTGCAAGATTAAACATTCTAATAATGTGATAACAATACGTACTGTACAGTGCAAGATCAAACATTCTAATAATGTGATAACAATACGTACTGTACAGTACAAGGTTAAACATTCTAATAATGTGATAACAATACGTACTGTACAGTACAAGATTAAACATTCTAATAATGTGATAACAATACGTACTGTACAGTGCAAGATCAAACATTCTAATAATGTGATAACAATACGTACTGTACAGTACAAGATCAAACATTCTAATAATGTGATAACAATACGTACTGTACAGTGCAAGATCAAACATTCTAATAATGTGATAACAATACGTACTGTACAGTGCAAGATCAAACATTCTAATAATGTGATAACAATGCGTACTGTACAGTGCAAGATTAAACATTCTAATAATGTGATAACAACACGTACTGTACAGTACAAGATTAAACATTCTAATAATGTGATAACAGAACGTACTGTACAGTACAAGATTAAACATTCTAATAATGTGATAACAGAACGTACTGTACAGTCTAAGTCAAAATATCTTTACTTCAGTATGTAAATCTGTAAGTGAATGTATTCCAGGGGACAATGGCCTGAAATAACTTTGACAGGCACTTTCTTCTAAATACATTGACACTACAGTAGAATGTGAAGGGGTGTAACCCTACTAGTGCACCAAAGCAGATTCTCCAGTTTTTCTTGAGATGGTGTGCGTATGAACAATTCTAAATCCTGACCATCGTCCCATGTAATGAAAGAAGTCTCGAGGATAAAAACACCCGCATCATCATAATGATGGCGGCCTTCAACTTCCCAGCGTGACTGGCATGCAGAACCAAACGTGTGTCTGTTTCTTTTGATCAGAGCACAGCTCCTCCATATACCAGCTGTTGGTATTTACACTGTAGCCGTCTCTTCAACTGGAAATTTCGATATTCTACATTGTTTTCATGGATGTTCCCGACAGGCTCTTCAAAACGCCTATTGTCAAAGTCATTATTCTGTATATTTTTTCCTGCCTTTGTGATTTTTTATATGACTACCGTTTCACATAAGTGAATGTATTCCTTCATGAGATTTGTCTATCTCAGCTGGTGGCTTAACAAACTTATTACAGGACTTAACAATGTCAGGAACCTAGTATAAATCTTATAGTAGGACGTAACGATGCCAGGCGCCTAGTATAAACCTTATAACAGGACTTATGGTACAAAACTCCTTTCGCTACTAGGTCAGTATGTTTAATTTTCTAAAGCATCTTATACTGCTTCATATCTGCAACTCTATTCTTGGCAGGTGTAGCTTCATATATGTGTCAAACTCTCTGATTTATTTTCATGGGTTTAGACAAATTTCCTGGAGCCTGTCAGTCCTACACTAACAGCACGTGGTTTAGCAATCTCCTGGTGCCTCTCAGTCCCTATACTAACAGAACGTGGTTTAAAAATCTGCTGGTGCCTGTCATTCCTATACTAACAGCACGTGGTTTAGCAATCTGGTGGTGCCTGTCAGTCCTATACTAACAGCACGTGGTTTAGCAATCTCCTGGTGCCTCTCAGTCCCTATACTAACAGCACATGGTTTAGCAATCTGGTGGTGCCTGTCATTCCTATACTAACAGCACGTAATTTAGCAATCTGGTGGTGCCTGTCAGTCCTATACTAACAGCACGTGGTTTAACAATCTGCTGGTGCCTGTCAGTCCCTATACTAACAGCATGTGATCTAGCAATCTCCTGGTGCCTCTCAGTCCCTATACTAACAGCACATGGTTTAGCAATCTGGTGGTGCCTGTCAGTCCTATACTAACAGCACGTGGTTTAGCAATCTCCTGGTGCCTCTCAGTCCCTATACTAACAGCACATGGTTTAGCAATCTGGTGGTGCCTGTCATTCCTATACTAACAGCACGTAATTTAGCAAACTGGTGGTGCCTGTCAGTCCTATACTAACAGCACGTGGTTTAGCAATCTGCTGGTGCCTGTCAGTCCCTATACTAACAGCACGTGGTTTAGCAATCTGGTGGTGCCTGTCATTCCTATACTAACAGCACGTGGTTTAGCAATCTGGTGGTGCCTGTCAGTCCCTATACTAGCAGATTAGCATCACGACTATTTCCGGTAGAGGGCAGATCGGATGGTCTTTTTGATCCTAGCGCTGATCATAGCAAAGGTTTATAATTGGGTTGTTCCAGTCCTGTAGTATCAGAGCCACCAGTCATCTTCTGGATACTGGTTCCATTCTTAGTTTGTTTGTTTCTCGAACCATTTTCTGGCATTTTCTATTGCTGTTACATTTCAAGGCTTTTAAAACATGCAACTCAGGATGTGTTATCATGGTTAGAGAATGGGATTATGTGATCAGGGTACTATCCTATATATATTTAAAAACGGCTTGTTTGGGCTTAGAAGATATTTTACGTAGAGGAGTGAACAACGTTTCGACCTTCTTCAGTCATCGTCAGATTCACCGAAGAAGGTCGAAACGTTGTTTGCTTCTCTACGTAAAATATTTTCTCAACTCAAACGACCCGTTTTTACATATATATTTCTCTACAAGAGGGCACTATCCTATTTCCCTAAATAGGTTTCTTGAAACCTTCTAGAGTAACTCCCTTCTTCCACAATAACACAAACACAGCAGCTTGTGGACGCTGCCACGTTGAAATAACCCCTCAGTATGATTAGTTAATTTGTGATCCAGAGTCGAGTATGTAACTAGGGTTGATTACTAAACGAAGACTTTATATGGACAAAGAACAAGTATTTCGAAATGCCTATAGTAATTAACGTGTACATATTTTCCCAAGGAAACATTATATTTTGGCAACATCTGGCAGATGCTCTACTTATTCTAACCTAAAGATATTGGTCCCCTCAGTTATTAAGATATAGTTAACATTTTCGTATGTATGATCAACGGATTACTATTTTCACCTAATTCACGGCTCATCTGTTTTGCTTGGAAGAATTTTTTTTAAGCCTGTTCATAATATTTTCTTTACTAGAATCCATGGTTTAGTGAGAAGACAAAATAAGGAGATATATATATATATAACCAGTTGGTATACCGAAATATTATGGATAATTGATTGCGATGATGCATCACATGTTATTTAAACACCTAAAACACTTTGGGTTATTTGTGATGATTAAAAGACATCCAAACTACACAAAACTAGTTTTAGACACCATTTATACCAACTAGTCTTCGTTACTAATTGTAGTTTAATAGCAGATATTTCAAGCATTTAAAATAAATCAGTTCGTTTAATTGATGGTAATGTTTTCATAAAGCTGCATTCTTCCATTACTTGAGCTAGTTACTCTGTTATTTCTTTAACCAAACCACTTTTACGACATCTTCTAGTTTATATAATAAAACAAAGAAATGCTGAAAAGAATCTCACCGATTTTTCCGTTGGTGTTGTTATCATTGAGGGCTCCAAAAGCAATCGTTGGAAGAATGCAAGCAAAGTACAGGAAGAACGTAGTGGACACTGTCTTATGGATTGTCTTACGACCTTTGACTCCTAGTAACAAACATGAAGTTTCGATGTTTAGTAACTCTCACATACAAAAAATCTCATACTTTGTGTTAAACAGTTTTTGCTCGAATTTTAGGTTCATAAACACGTTTAATCCACGTGCATTTCAGAAGTTAGAGTTGCAGAATGAAAATATCAACAACACAAACTCTACTGCCTGTTGGTGATTCGATGAAATAAAATATATTAATTTTGGCTTTGGTAACGTTCAATAAGCGACTTACTAAAGAAGCATACTTATATACAATACGAATATTGGAAGTTAATGATAACTATTCCAATCTTGAGTTGTTATTTCAACCTACCATCCGTGAAATCACTGATATAATGAGAAGCTCTTCTACGGATATCATCCCATAATCCTTTGGCACACCAACATTTACGGCTGGACTGAAAAGTACAAACAAAAAAGAGGTTCTTGACATATCTACAACATGAACCATTATTGCAGGACTGAAGTTCAGACAACAATAGATTAGTTGCTACGTTTAGGCTAGTGCTGTTAATTTAGCCTAACAGATAACTTGAGTGAGTATATATACACTTGTCACTTAAAAGTAAGCTAAAAGGTTAAAACTAAATGACACAATTGAAACCTTTCCACGTATTATGAGTATGATAATTAAAAAAAGCAAAACCTTTATTTCTCACCTCGTATATTTACATAATATTATAATATTTCATAATTAACTACGATTATAAAACAATAATTTTTAGTTTCTTAAACTTCTAATAACCTGAGAACTGAAAACCAGTTTTCAAAGAGTTACAAGCAATTTTATGACTTGTGTTTCAAATTCCACCATCAGCTACTAATCTTGTTATTATAAAATGGCAAAATAAATACGTATTTCTAAGGTCACTAAATTTTGGTCCGGTATGGCCAAGTGTGTTAAGGCGTGCGACTCGTAATCTGAGAGTCGCGGGTTCGCATCCAGATCGCGCCAAACATGCTCGCCGTTCAGCCGTGGGGGCGTTACAATGTGATTGTCAATCCCACTATTCGTTGGCAAAAGAGTAGCCCAAGAGTTGGCGGTGGGTGGTGATGACTAGCTGCCTTCTCTTTAGTCTTACACCGCTAAATTAGGGACGGCTAGCACAGATAGCCCTCGAGTAGCTTTGTGCGAAATTCAAAAACAAACAAATAGCTAAATTTTTATTGCGCATTTAAGCAGCATGACACTATGTTAACATTCTAATAGAATGACGTCACACATTTTCGAATAATCAGTTTATTGGTTTTATGTTAACTTCTAGTCGAAACAATTACTGATTTTGTCACCAGTAATTTGAAGTTTATTGTTTGTACATTTGTATTATTAGTTATTAAACTATTATAAAGGTTTTTTTTAAGCATACGAATTTGTTGGTAGAGACGCAATTTTCATTCGACTTCTCTTTCAATAAAACGTTACTTATTTGCAGTGTTCAAACCCAAGGGTTTTGGTAAGGTTTTTAAGAGTGCTTCGTCGGATTGTCTGAAGGCAAAGAGAGCTTATTTTATCAAAAGCGCATTTCAAACTAAATGGAATGTGCTCGTGACGAAGCAGCCGAGCCAGAGGTAAACTTTATTCAAGAGGGCGTCATTCCGGAAGTTATTGGTCGAAGATCCACCTTAGGGACGACACATATTTGTCCTGACGATGTCCTGGAGTGCGACGGTGGAGTTGCAACACGCGCTACTCTCTGTTCTTATTTTGTTCGTCGGTTGAGCCTTGAAAAACTGCTGACAAGAGTCGTAACTTCCACTCATAATCTTCATTTTTCAGAGCATTTCATTTCATGTTGCCCGTTATATTTTTCGGTATTAATGCCACAACCAGACTAGGTTGGAAACACGAGGAGCTATAAAAACAGTAGTTCAGTATGAGGGGGGGATAGAACAGTAAGAAAAGGAAGAGGGTAGTGGAAGTGTATTAGAATACAAAGGACAATTAGACAATTGAAGGAAAACAATGATGTGAATTAGAGGGAGCATACAGCAGATAAGACGAATCGCTGATGCAATAGCCTAATGTCATCCATTCAGACAAGGATAGCAAGGTTTTAAAGCTGCAAGCGAAAAATACACCTAATATTGCACACATTTTCAGGTTTGTTGAAAAGTTTATCAAATAGCCCAGCCAAAAAACTTCCAAGCCTTAATAGCAGAAAATTAACAGACGCACCTAAATTGTATCAAATTAGAAATTTATTATGCAGGATTTAATAAAATCATTACCAAAATGCCAATTAATTTTAGACTATAAAAAGTAAGCAGTAGAGGCGGAAAATCGAAAAAAACAAATGTCTGTTACTTTGACGTAGTACCTAAACACCATTAGGTTTTGTCCTAGCTCACACTGAACGATCTCTGATTTACACTAATACCCTGACTTACTTTGCCCTAGTCCACAAAGAAGGGTTATGATTTACAATAAGACTGTGCTTGTCAAGTATAAATAAGATACGTAAAAAATGAACAGGGCGAAGTAAAAGAGAAAATAAATATAAGGAAAATAATGACAAATGGAATTAAAGAAGAGATAATAAAGGTCAAAAACAGAGAGAAAAAGAAAGGAGAAAATAAACGATAGAGAAATAAAGATAGAGAAGAAACAAAAACAGCGGGACAGGAAGTGAATGACATTAGAGTCTGTGAAGAAGAAAAATAAAAATGACTGATGAAACAAAGGAAAGAAAGATCAAGCTTGTTGAACAGAAGAATATGACAAGAAATAGAGAGAGTGAGAAGTGAAAAATTAATAAATCAGAGAAGTATCAAAGTGTTAAAAAAACCGAGAAAAAAGGAGGGAGGAAGATATACAGAAAGTATTTAAAATTGGTAACATAGGAAAGTGCAGTATGAAAAACGATGTGAACATGAGTGACAAATAGAGAGAAATTGGTTTAAGGTAGAGAAATAAAAGTATGACAGAGAGATGAGGGAGTGAAAAAAGATAAAGAAAAAAGGAAGGGATAGTTGTGGAAGTTATAAAAAGCAGATAAACTAGGAAAAGGAAAAAATATATGAAAAGGGAAAAAACAAGAGAAGAGAGACAGTTTATAATGAGAAACAAGAAAAAATGGGAGAAACAAATACAGTGAAGATGTTGCAGGATTCGTAAACAACACTGTATAAAAACAATGAAATAAAACTATCTGTGTTACTCATTCCTAATTTTGGTCTGATAGATTATAGGGGAGACATCTAAGTTAACACCACTCACTGTCAATGTTTGAGCACTATTTACCAACAAAAATTGGGATTGATCAATCACATTATAACGACCACGCAGGCGAAAGAGCTAGAACGTTCGGGAAGAAGAAGTGTTTATAGTTTTAGTGACTTTGACCCGTATAACACATTCTAAACACAATGAAACGAGAATGGAACAGCTTCATTGAAAGAGAAACAAAATATGTATTTTATCATAACGCAGTTGTTTACAGTTATTACAAATATTATGTGTAACAAAGTAGTTCAAACGTTCGAAATGCCCTCCAATTTATATGCGTGGTGTGTCACACTTCCCTGCATTGCTTGTGTTATGTCAATACCACAAAGAAGAAAGATATAATAACAACTACGATAACTGATATTTACAATGCAACAGAGACCTACCACTTAGAGGACCACTCTAGGTGATAAATATCTTGTTTGGTTTATTCAGATTTATTGAGCATAACTCGGTATTTCTCAGGAGTCGAAATTCACGATACAAACGACTCGGGTTGAACTTTATGTTGCTGACAAAATTGGTTCTTGATAAGAAATATATTATGTGAATTATGTTTCATGCGGGATGAACAACTCAAGTTTTATGTTGTATTGACAGCTTCAGTTCATCTTATTCATCCAATAGTTTCCGAGTATTTCTGATAACATTGAAGAAAGTAAGTGATTATGACATGGCACCTCTTTGGTATAAAACAAACAAACAAACAAAGCTATTTCTTCCCCCCTGTGTCACTATATAAAGACAAAATGCCCTTTTCTTTATCATTACTACATCATTGGTATGTATTACAGATGTTTGGAACGAGTTTCTAAAGTATATAATTACATTCATTAACTGAAACACCTGTATAACACTCGGAGTTTCCTGTTTGAAAAAGCTATTAACACTTAAGGGTTTTCTGAGTGAAATATCTATGTAATACACAGTTTTTCTGTATTCAACGGATGCATAACAGTCAGAATATTCTGGTTGAAATATCTACTTGATAATGAAAGTTTTCTGACTTAAACAGTTAATTAACACTCTATAGCTATTCAGTATGAAGTAAAACAATGCGTTTAAATAAGATGTAAAAATTGTGTTTAAAAAAATACCTTCAACTCGTTATACTTTACGGTTCAAAAACTTTCTTTAGAAATATTATTTTCTCTTCCAAATAATCTCGTGGTATGATTAATGCCATAAAATTGTTTTTGTGTGTATTTTTCTTATAGCAAAGCTACATCGGGCTATCTGCTGTGTCAATCGAGGGGAATCGAACCGCTGATTTTATATTTGTAAATCCGAAGACATACCGTTGTCCTCGAGAGGGGACAACTGTTTTTTTTATATTACAATTTAACGATATCTTGTTGTTGTGTTGCTTTTTCTGGACCAGTTTCGTAATTACTATGTTGACAACAATTATAAAAAAAACATTGTAGAATTCCAGGCTAAAACTGAGATTTTATGTTATCCACGAAATTTGTGTTAAAGAAGTGATGAACCTTCTCTTTCTTTATGTTTTAACTTATTGTTACGTGTTTAACTTTGCAGCTTGCAAGTTAACATATTTTGTTGTTATAGTGAATAACTTAGTAATTTGTTGCTCATACTTTTTGTTGTATTGGTTAGCCTAGTAACTTGTTAATCAACGCACTTGTTGTTATAATGGTTAACATAGTAATTTGCTGCTTATAGAGTTTTTGTTTTGTTTTGTTGGTTACCGTAGTAACTTGCTAATTAGCGTACTTTGTTGTTATGGTGGTTAATGTAATGATTTAATTTGCTACTTAAAGTGTTTTTTTTTCTTGCTTTGTTGTTTAACGTAGTAACTTGTTAATTAACGCACTTGTTATAATATTTTAACCTCGTAATTTGCCACTTAAAGTAATTTTTTATTTTGGTTTTTAACCTAGTAACTTACTAGTTAACGTACTGTGTTGTTGTGGTGGTTAACCCTGGAACTTGCTAGCCAAAGTATCATCCTCTTTTTGTGGTTAACTAGTAACTTTTCACCATTCGAGTTTTCCCTTTTATTAACAAGTTTTTATGGGACTGGAAGGACACGACGTCGATGCACGATCTTCGAGGTACTGATAACCGTATAATACAGCAGAAACAAGAACCGAACAAATCACTCATTCGTCTCGTATAGCTAATTTTTTCCTACGTTTATTATCATTTCTTCTTTCTTGAAAGCCTTCTCATAGTTAGGGCAACCAATTTTACGACTCGCTGCAGCTAAAGATAAACTAAATTCCTAGGGTAAAGCGAACTTCGTTCAGCTCCTATATAATAACTCATACAATCGATTATACTTTCTAACCAGATACTACAACCATGAAACTAATAAAGTTAAGTATAATATTTCCCTGAATTGAGAGTTTTACAGTAAAGTCCCCAATTTGACAGAACTTAACACAGTATTCGTTATCATTTCAAAAAATAATTTTGGCTTTCGTACTTTTTACTTCACTTTCAAACAATAATGCAAGGAAAAACACACAATCATAATATATGTTCTACTGCGAGGAGAAACACACAATCATAATATATGTTCTACTGCGAGGAGAAACACACAATCATAATGTATGTTCTAATGCGAGGAGAAACACACAATAATAATATATGTTCTAATGCGAGGAGAAACACACAATCATAATATATGTTCTACTGCGAGGAGAAACACACAATCATAATATATGTTCTACTGCGAGGAGAAACACACAATAATAATATAAGTTCTAATGCAAGGAGAAACACAAAATCATAATATATGTTCTACTGCGAGGAGAAACACACAATCATAATATATGTTCTAACGCAAGGAGAAACACAAAATCATAATATATGTTCTAATGCAAGGAGAAACACACAATCATAATATATGTTCTACTGCGAGGAGAAACACACAATAATAATATATGTTCTAATGCAAGGAGAAACACAAAATCATAATATATGTTCTAATGCAAGGAGAATCACACAATCATAATATATGTTCTAATGCAAGGAGAAACACAAAATCATAATATATGTTCTAATGCAAGGAGAAACACACAATCATAATATATGTTCTACTGCGAGGAGAAACACACAATCATAATATATGTTCTAATGCAAGGAGAAACACACAATCATAATATATGTTCTAATGCAAGGAGAAACACACAATCATAATATATGTTTTAATGCAAGGAGAAACACATAATCATAATATATGTTCTACTGCGAGGAGAAACACACAATCATAATATATGTTCTAATGCAAGGAGAAACACACAATCATAATATATGTTCTAATGCAAGGAGAAACACACAATCATAATATATGTTCTAATGCAAGGAGAAACACACAATCATAATATATGTTCTAATGCTTTAGCAGCAGCAAAGTTATGTAGAGCGAACTATTTCTTGAGGCTGTATGTATACTGCAGCAACTCCTGTGGTAACAAGACCCCAAGCTTATTTTCTCCAAACTTAAATTTAGCGAAGAGATGAAAATTTAACAGCGCCAACTAACAGGATAACCAGACACTTTCTCGACAATTGTAATCACTTTTTTTCCAGCAAATCGTTCTTTTATATGAGATTGGTTTCTCTACAGGCTATTTTTGCCAAACTAAAGATTTTCAAATTTACTGCTTGATGTCAATACCATTTTGTTATCGGTTAACGCCGTATCGTTATCGTTTGATGTTAACTATATATATTTTTGTTTCATAATTTTAAATTTCGTGACAGGTGAAAAATCTCGATAATTTAGGGACAACTGAATGAGAATTTAAGATTACATTATCAAGAGACTGAATTATAAACGATAACAGTGCGTCACGTTTGGAGTAGATTGTGTTTCAACTCACACGCGTGTACTCCTGTATAAAGACGTTTAGAGACATTTTGACACGTAGTTGTGTGGTGGTCGAATGGGAAACATAATGGAGAACAAACCCATAACGTCATGAGCTGAGAGATCCAGGATTTGGAATTGTGATGACACTTTTATCAGTCCCACTGAATCAATATCACGGAATCTAACTTTGTATGTCTGTAAGTGTGGGAGAAAACTTCGTTCAATTTTTATTTCGTTTACAAACGTAGTAAAGATTACCACTCACCTAGTACAAAGTTACTCGAAGGCTATCTGCGCTAGCTGTACCTAATTTAGAAGTTATAAGTTAGAGGGAAGGAAGCTTGTCAACACCACGCTCAGCCAACTCTTGGGCTACTTTTTAAGAACGAATAAAACATTCTTAAGACTAAATATTGCAGAAAAACTTTACAGTCTAACTGATAAACATGCAAGACAAAACAATCTTGTCCAATTTCTAGTGTGACGCTGATCTATGAATTCGAAACGTTACAATATCGAGGAAAGATACGAACCCTCAATTTAGAGCCACAGTTATGAAAGTTGATTGTTAACTGCTTCAAATTGTGTCTTCATAGTTGGTGATAAGAACCAAGAGACAAGGTAGACCACGTGTTAATAAATCACGGCCACTTTTCGAATCCCATTCATTTGTTCTTATCTTGTGCGTTAGGTCAGACTCGTGTCTGTTTCAATTCATATTAATGTATAAACCTATATATCTTTTTCTTTTGGCTCAACAGTGATTTTTCAAATTATTTCTACACATGTCAAAAGAAAGAACAAGAAAAAATCGATGATCATAAATTATTCCGAAAGAAAAATGCATTTACATAAACAAATGCCTATCAGCCAATATCTATCAGTGCTTTCTTAAGACAGTGGATACGATAAATATTGCTCAATCAGAATTTCTAACACTTCAGAGTTCGGCTATTAGTTACACAATACCTTAAATGTTCTATATGTTTTAGTATTCAATCTCGCACAATAGTTAAATCAAGAATACACATTGTGATAAAACCTCCCAGCAGCATATATGTTATAAAGTTAGCTAATTTACTTGAATAGGGAAGCACATTATTTTAATACAATAATAAGTTGTCAAACTGAAGAAGACAGACCAAGGTTTTGTCGAAACTTATGTTTCACCATAAATAAATCACTTTATTATGCTAATAAATCGTTGTTCGTTTACTAATTATAGTCGTACGGAACAATACGTACAGTACGTATCAAATGGTCAACTTATACTAATTGTTTGTTTCAAGTTTATGTCATATAACCAACCTGTTCTCATTATTTGCATTGAGTTTATGTCACATAATCAATTTTTTCCCATAGTTCGTTTTGGGATTATATCATATAATCAACCTATTGTAATTTATTTCAAGGTGTTTAATTTCAGCGTATATAAAATGGTCAACCTCTCGCCCGGCATAGCCAGGTGGTTAAGGCACTCGACTCGTAATTCGAGGGTTGCGGGTTCGAATATCCGTTATACCAAACAGGCTTGCCCTTGTAGCCATGGGGACGTTATAATATGATGTTCAATCCCACTATTCGTAGCTAAAAGAGAAGCCCAATAGTTGGGGATGCTTTCCCTCTAGTATTACACTGCTTATCATTGTGTCTAGGTTGTTTATTTTAAGTGAATATCATATAATTAATTATTATTGTTGTTTTTCACTTATTTGTTCGTTTCAAGTCATTATAATCAACGTTGCAACCAAGGCACGTGCTTATTTAAATTTAACTCACGGTTCACTTCGTTCTCTTTCTTGCTTTTCAAGCCGTTTGTTCGTTTTCACATACCTCGTAATCAACTTCGTTTTCATTGTTTCCAAGGCGTTTATTTGGACTACTCTGCTCAATTGCCAGATCCTGGGCGTGTTTTAACAAAACACTGTTAAACTCATCTTCGCTGTGGACCTCTAAAAGACGTTGTCGGAAGTCCATGTCAGCAAATATGGTGGAGAAAGTTCTTCCGGTCTCAAGAGCGTTCTTTGTTCCTTTCTGTGTGCGAAACATGGAATAAAGCAGGTGTTATTAAACAATACTATAAACTGTGAACGTTTAGGAAGATATTGTTTCTTACCAACAAATAGGTTCGTTGGTAGAAAATAACAATAAGTTGTGCATAAACCAATAGTTACGTCACTTCCGGCATCATGACACTGTTCAGCAACCAACTAACTTTATGCAAGTTTAACATTAAAAATTCAAAAATACATTTTTTTCAACTTTTCATGATATTAAATTTCTAGAAAGATTTGTTTTTATAGAACATTAATTCTATTATTTTAGCTATCCAGATCAATCTCTCTATCGTTCTCAAAACTTAATTAAAATTTAAATCTTTCCTTCTTCGTATTATCCATTTATGAATTTTTTTCCAGATCTTAAAATACCTGAAATTTGTAAATGTTAACTTTACGTTTCATTTCGAGTGACGTGTTTGTTGATTTAAACACTCTTTGATAAAAAAAACAGTGTTGCTGTATCTCTACAAATCGGGTTTCGATACCCGTGGTGGGTAGAGCACAAATGTGTAGCTTTCTGCTTAACAGACAAACGGGCATACTTTGCTAAAAAAGAATTATTAAAATATTTAGATATTTGATTTAAGAATAAATACCTTGTTTTATAAAACTGGTTCTAAAATTATTTTTTATAATGAAATAAATATATTTTATCTCACGTATTTTACCACCTACTACACGAGCCAGACCGACTTCTTGATGTGGATAACAAAAAGAAACAAAAAAGAGAGTCATTCCGAAAAGGTTTGGATTGTTTTGATTGAACAAAAAATGTTTAGCATTATTTTCGGGGTCTAGGTTACCAGATCAGATCTCTGACCATGAGAGCCTAAAAGAAAAATTTAACTTGTAAGTCTAAATTAAAATGATATAGCAATGAATCATGCTTGAAACGTTCTGGCTGTTGTTGTGAATGTGATGATTTTAGTGTGTAGCGAATAAGCTAAAAATCTTGGATCCAAGTCGGATGACGAAAGATATTTCAATCGATTTGATATACCAGCTGAATCAGTGATTTGTCAGTTGACTACTGCATTGACAATGAAACATAAAACAAGGTGCACAAAAGTATTGCTATCTTCAAGAAGGGGGAGAATGGAATTATATATGAGAAATCATTAGTTTCAATAGTCTTTGAAACTGACGACCCAAAGATGCAGCATCGATTTTGAAACAGATGCAAAATGCATTAGAAAATGATTTCCCTAGCGAATTCTTAAATTAAAAATGTCATTTATACGGTGAATAATAAATATAAGGTGGACGGTATAATCTATATAGATTTCATCATGTCATATTTTCATTAATATATATATATGTTATAACCATACGTTTTTAAGCCATAAACAACACGCTCTAAAATACGCTGCAAATTTTAAAAAGATCCTAGGGGGTAAAAGTTGCAACGTGGGATTATAAAATATATCCTAGATTTTGGAGATAACTGAAGAAATAGGGCCCACATTGCGGTGGGGATACACCCTCACTCAGTCTTAAGCCCAAATTCGCTAGTCTCACACAAGAAGATTCAAATTTTAGAGATCAGGAGAGCGAGATGTGGGTGCTCAAGCCCACAACGTCCCACATCTATATCACCCTTCACTCTCTGCAGACAGATGTGGGAAGATGACTTCTCTCCCATGTTAAAACAATAATAAGAAAAGATAAATATAAAAAAGATGAAAAATAAGTAAAATAATATGTAAAAAAGGTACTATCATTTAGGGGTAGATAAGATACAACTTATCTCTTAAAATTATCATTCCTACCCCCAATATGATAGAGACACTAACATGACATCAGTAAAGTGATAGTTTACTGTGTAGCTCAAGGTGTAAATCCGCATAAAGTAGTGCCATGTTTTTAAATGACCTTATCTTTAACTAAAAATAATTATTAGTAATTACAACTGAGCAGTTTACTAATCGCTCTCCTAATCTCTAAATCTCTAATCTCCTTATGTGAGACGAGCAAATTGTAGGTTAAGACTGATAGACAGTGTATCTCTACCGCAATATAGGTCCTACTTCCTCAGACACCTCCAAAATCTAGGATACATTTTATAATCCCACGTTGCAGCTTGCATCCTAGGATATTTTTCAAAAGTATGCAGCGTATTTTGTTTAAGTGTATGATTATAGTATAATTAATCATAGGTTGGGATTTGATGTTTTTAACGCAGTCTTTCCTGATGATTTTGTTCACTTATTTGGCTTCATTTGGATGTATTTATTCACTATATATATATATATGTGTATTCGTTTCAGAAGTTGTATTAAGATTCACTGATGGAAACCTATCGAAACAACCCTGAACAACTCGTGTTTGGAATGACTTCCCTGTTAACCACCCAAGGTTAACAAAATTTCCTTCTGGGTTAATCCTTTCACTGCATAAACAAACTGTTCCTATTCTAATAATATTCACATTCTGTCTGTCTTGAAAATGCGCACGTACTTATGCGCACTTCATTTCAACCGACGTAAACAAAAAGCAAATTTAACTATTTTAGTTGACGTACACATTACTGGTATACACTTAAACACTGCTCAATCGCTCAAACTTATATTTTATTTTCATCCAAGTGAAAGCAACAACAAGGATTTATTGCTAGCGTTTTATTACTTTTATCAATTTCACTTTGGCACAGTATACCAATTTGAAAGGTTTTCGCTGCTTATGGCTGACACAGTAAATGGTGTATTCCTACACGTTCTTCTTATTCGTTAATAATATTTTAACTGCAAAACAAGACAGTGTTTCTCTATCAAAACTGCATTTCAACATTTTAAGAATTGCAGGATTTCATTGCACCTTAGTTAGTCCAGCTCTGAAACATTTCAAACATATCACTACCGGTTTTTTTTTTAAATCCAATATTTTTCTTTTCTTTTTACGGTTGATGTGACGCAACATTTAAATTGTTTCAGTTTTGTTTGTTTGTTTTTGGAATTTCGCACAGAGCTACTCGAGGGCTATCTGTGCTAGCCGTCCCTAATTTAGCAGTGTAAGACTAGAGGGAAGGCAGCTAGTCATCACCACCCACCGCCAACTCTTGGGCTACTCTTTTACCAACGAATAGTGGGATTGACCGTCACATTATACGCCCCCACGGCTGGGAGGGCGAGGATGTTTAGCGCTACGCGGGCGCGAACCCGCGACCCTCGGATTACGAGTCGCACGCCTTACGCGCTTGGCCATGCCAGGCCCGTTTCAGTTTTAATTTACCGACGAGAACGTACTTGCCTGGTTGCTCAGTAACAGACAGACAGACACCTGACAGAGGGCCTAAACCTGCTTGTCTTTCATTCTGATTGAAGAGTTAGCACAAGGGATCATACACAAAAGACGCAATGAATTAAGAAAAAATAAATACGAAACTCGAATGTTTTTTGAACAGTAGTTAAAGAAAGTTGTCTTCGGAAGGAGAAGAATAGTAAACTATCTGAAAGTGCTTGTGTTTTAGGTTTGATCCGGAAAATTCATTGAATCTTTGGCCAGTTGATCAGTAACACAAACCTTGTGTTATGAACAACCAAACAACGCAAAGTCCCGAATTTATTGCTTTTCTCATTAATAGCATTATAACCTCTCCGTTTGAGGAAACTGCTGTTATTTAAATTAATAATAAAGCAGTTACGTTCACTCATGGAACCACATTCTTATCAGCTCGTACCACAGAAGCCCAGCCCTCTAACGGTGCTACGTACTGTGTGCTTGATGTTTTGTACAGATAACTGCACCACAAAGTTGTCTGCTATTACTTAAGCACTTCAATATATTTCCTGTTGGTTATGTCACGGACGGTTGTGCTAACAATACAGAATGCACAGTGTTTATTCTCGCTCACAACAGTTTCTTGTATGTGCATCTTACTTGAAATATGAAAATCTAGAATATCTTATATTCTAGTTTTGAAATATTAACATTTCTCCCTTTGAAAGGACACTAACATTTGCTTTGCTTTATTCAATCTTTGAGTGTAAGTCAATATCAAATCCCACCTTCTTTTAAATGTACGTGTGATATAAAATAAGACATTTCTAACTTCATACAAAATGTTATCAGATCACAAACAGCAACAGAGAAGAACGTTCTTTCTGAAGAATAAACACCACTTCACCTTGATAGCAGCGCACGAGAAAGTAATAAAATGACAAAAAAGAAAATATTCAAGGAATTATTCGAAACGTTTTCTACAGATGTTTTCCTTCCACTTCAAGACACACAAAAAGTGACTTTAAAGTACCTTCTTTTCTGGTAAACTTTTCACCAAACTCTGCAGCCAAAATATTACAAAACTGTGGCAAAAAATTTTACGTTTTTATTTAGCGTCTTTTTGACACTCTACAGTTCATTTCCCACACATAAATTCTTTGATAATTACTTACGATTATCTCCGTTAACAGAAAGAGCATTTCAGATTGGACGGCTTTGTTATTGTTCCTCCTATTATTAGCGGCAATTAATATCAGAACCTTTTTTACATTACTGCGCTGGTAACTGGAGCATAATTCATATTCAACTTTAACCAGGGAAATCAAACTATCATTCCATAAGGAATGTTCAAAAATTCTTAAATGTTACGTTCTTTTCACAATACTTTTGAGGAAATATTTCCAAGAAAGCATCTCCGAGGAAATGTTTGCTTGTAAATAACAAACACGTTAAAAATGATTACGACTTCCTAAAAAATGTGAAAAATAGCATGATGTTACACTGGCGGAAGCGTTTTCTGGAAGGATCCAATGTCACTGAGAGACGACTATCTCTTTGTTAAACCTTTACAGATATATTTGTTAGAAAATCTTAAATATATTGAAAAATGACATTCATATTACCATACTTTCGAAGAAGTGTTTTCTCGAAAACAACAACAACGGGAAACGAAATAAATTTTACAATACTTTCGTATAAATATTTCCCTGAAAATATAACAAATTATTTTGTTTTTTTTGGAATTCAGCACAAAGTTACATACCACGGGTATCGAAACCCAGTTTTTAGTGCTGTGAGTCCAAACACATTCCACACTGCGGCTGTGGAACTAACAAAGTTTTAAAAACATTTGTTTGATTGATATGTGTCATGACATCACTTTGTTTTGGTGTGTAAAATATTACTACTGATTCACACAAAGGTTCTACTTAAGGTCTTTTTGTTTCACGATATTTTTCTTGGGACAATAAAAATATATTTTATAGACTCTCACCATTCTTTTCACGACAAGTCTAATATTTCTAGACGAAAATCATAATGTCTTCAGTGTTTATTATACTTTAATGTCCTAACTATAATTCAGAGTTGAGCTAAATAAAATAAAAGAAATCAATTGCACACTGTATCAGTGGATTAGATGTTTATAAAGGCAGATAAACAGATAGATAGTAGATGGATAGGTAAGATTAGTATACAGAAAAAGAGTAGGCAGCCAAACAGATGGAAATGACTAGTATAAGACAGGCAGTAGACTGATGGGAAAGATTAGTATGCAGATAGACAGTAGACCGGTGGGTAAGATGAATATACAGATAGAACGTACACAGATGGGTAAGACAGGTACACAGAGAGACAGTAGGCTAGTGGGTAAGATTAGTATGCAGATAGACAGTAGACCGGTGGGTAAGACTGTTATGCTGATAAACAGTAGACCGACGGGTAAGATGAATATACAGATAGAACGTACACAGATGGGTAAGACTGTTATGCAGATATACAGTAGACTGGTGGGTAAGACTGGTATACAGCAAATAGTAGAGAGATTAGTAAGACCGGTACACAGTCATACAGTACACAGATTGGTAAAATTGGTATATAAGCAGAGAGTAGATAGCTGGGTAAGACTGGTACACAGACAGACAGTACACGGTGGTTAAGTCTGGTAGAGAGACGAACAGTAGATATATGGGTAAGACTGACAGATAACTAGTTGCATGAAAATCCTAATATAAAACAGTTTGACAGTTTAATGGACTGAAAGACAGACAGACAATAACCTCTTTTCAGAAACACGTTCACGGACAGTTAAATTATTATTATGGAACTTTCGAACTTAATTACGACCACATATATAGACAGAAAAAGTCATTTAGCTGAACTGTCAAACACTCACTTTTTCCCAATAATCTTACTTCATCTATTCTTATCTATCTTACTGTTGCTTCCACATACACTGAATTCAAGTTAAGAGTGAAAATAGTAACCTTCACGAAGAGGTTTATACCGCTGTAATGTAATATTCGTTATATCTATATATATATATATATATAAAGAGAGAGAGAGAGAGCACGCATCTAAATTCCACGGTATAAACAACTAGAGACAGCCACCCTAGATAAAAACAAATCAATTTCCCAGAACAAGGTCACACAAAACAACAAAATCAGTGGACGTTGAGGAGCCAAAAAACACCCCATGGCTATAATTTGTCACTAAAGTTAAAAGGACATCGTGACAAAAAATAAATTAAGATTCTATGAAAAAAGCATCACAATTTCTCGTTGTCACTTGAAACAGATTACCACACAAAATGAAAAGATAAACCACGTGTTTCGGCTGAAGAGGAAAGCATAAAAATAATTCTGTGACATATTTAGGACGATAAAAATATCAAACGCAAATGCAATAACAAATTAAAACCTAGCAGAATACAACTACAAATGTAAACAAGCTTTTTTTTTACAGAATGAAAATATAAACGCTGATTATTTTAGAAGATAAATGGCTTTCTGCGCACGTCGATTTAAGTTGTGTTGTTCGAGGAGGCGTCACACGCACATCAACCACCAACGACGTGAGATCTCTAACTGTGTTAGTAGAACATTCTTTTCTCAGCTTTGTACGTTACAGCAAGAGGAAAATATTCACTCGGTACGGTCTGATAGTCGAAGTAATAATCTGTAATCATAAGGTTTAGATAACTTATTCTTATAATCTAAACATGACGAAAAATGATTAAACCAAAAAGAAAAACGAGCGATTGGTTTCACACGAATCACTGCTCAGAATTTCTTGGAAATTTCTTGAAACAACTGAATTCATTACCTTGAAAATTCGAGATATAATACTTAATAGCAGAGACACGCGATAACAGTTAACTTATATAAGTAGGAGTCAGTAAACTATTTAAGCACGAAATGAATTAAACTCACATACTTAGGAGTTATTGAATGATTTAAGCGAGCTGTACATTGTACACAGCAAACTTACATTCAGCTGTCAGAGGTTGATCATACCCTATACAGCAGCTATTGAGCTAAACTCAAATATTCAGAAGTTATTAAATGACTGACACACGTGATAAGAGATAAACTCGTGTAACTAATAACTTTTAAAATACTTACACAAGAGATTAATTAAACTCATATATTGGGGATTGATTAAACAGTTTTACACGAGCTACAAAAGTTAAACTCATATAACTAGGACTTATTAAACGATTTACACGAGTTACAAAAGTTAAACTCATATAATTAGGACTTATTAAACGATTTACGCGAGCTACAAAAGTTAAACTCATATATTTAGGAGTCAATAAAACAATTTATACAGAAGATGAATTAAGTTTATGTACTTAGGAATCAATAAGCGATTTAACATAAGGATAAATTAGACTTCTATATTCAGGTTTCGTATGCTATGAATTTCGCGCAAAGCTACTCGAGGGCTATCTGCGCTAGCCGTCCCTAATTTGGCAATGTAAGACTAGAAGGAAGACAGCTAGTCATCACCACCCACCGCCAGCTCTTTTACCAACGAATAGCGGAATTGACCGTCGCATTATAACGCCCCCACGGTTGAAAAGGCGAGCATGTTTGGTGCGACCCCGCGACCCTCATATTACGAGTCGCACGCCTTAACCACTTGGCCATGCCGGGGCCGTATATTTAGAAGTTAGTAAACAATATACGCATGCAATAAGAGTTAAATTCGTATAATTAGTAATCAATAAACAACTTATACAAATGATGAATTGACCTCATATATTGGGGAGTTTAAGCCGTTTACATACACAGTAATACTTAAACTCCTACATTCAGGAGTCATTACAACTGTTAACGAGGTTGCGGGTGTAAGAAATAAATACATTTTTAGTGTCAAAAATATGTGCATACTGTAAATACAAAACATCCGGAAAAAAAGAATACCACCGAAACTGTGATAATGCTAAGTTGGTTTCAGAAGAGATTTAGTATAGGAAAAATACGAATTAACTGGGCCAGACTTAAACAGAAAAATCGACATGTGAAAATTTAGAAAAATCTAACAGAAAAGAATATTATTTTACAAGAAAAATAAAACAAGAATGATTTAGTTACATTCATCCATAGCTGTCTGAAACAATGAAGTTTGAAACAGAATGGTTTAGTTATATTCATCCATAACTATCTGAAACAAGTAAGTTTGAAACAGAATGGTTTAGTTATATTCATCCATAACTATCTGAAACAAGGAAGTTTGAAACAGAATGGTTTAGTTACATTCATTCATAACTTTCTGAAACAAGGAAGTCTGAAACAGAATGGTTTAGTTACATTCATCCATAGCTGTCTGAAACAATGAAGTTTGAAACAGAATGGTTTAGTTATATTCATCCATAACTATCTGAAACAAGGAAGTTTGAAACAGAATGGTTTAGTTACATTCATCCATAGCTGTCCGAAACAAGAAAGTTTGAAACAGAATGGTTTAGTTACATTCATTCATAACTTTCTGAAACAAGGAAGTCTGAAACAGAATGGTTTAGTTATATTCATTCATAACTTTCTGAAACAAGGAAGTCTGAAACAGAATGGTTTAGTTACATTCATCCATAACTATCTGAAACAATGAAGTTTGAAACAGAATGGTTTAGTTATATTCATCCATAACTATCTGAAACAAGGAAGTTTGAAACAGAATGGTTTAGTTATATTCATCCATAACTATCTGAAACAAGGAAGTTTGAAACAGAATGGTTTAGTTACATTCATCCATAGCTGTCTGAAACAATGAAGTTTGAAACAGAATGGTTTAGTTATATTCATCCATAACTATCTGAAACAAGGAAGTTTGAAACAGAATGGTTTAGTTACATTCATTCATAACTTTCTGAAACAAGAAAGTTTGAAACAGAATGGTTTAGTTACATTCATTCATAACTTTCTGAAACAAGGAAGTCTGAAACAGAATGGTTTAGTTACATTCATCCATAACTATCTGAAACAAGGAAGTTTGAAACAGAATGGTTTAGTTACATTCATCCATGGCTGTCCGAAACAAGAAAGTTTGAAACAGAATGGTTTAGTTACATTCATCCATAACTTTCTGAAACAAGGAAGTTTGAAACAGAATGGTTTAGTTACATTCATCCATAGCTGTCTGAAACAATGAAGTTTGAAAGAGAATGGTTTAGTTACATTCATTCATAACTATCTGAAACAAGGAAGTCTGAAACAGAATGGTTTAGTTACATTCATCCATAACTTTCTGAAACAAGGAAGTTTGAAACAGAATGGTTTAGATACATTCATCCATAACTATCTGAAACAAGGAAGTTTGAAACAGAATGGTTTAGATACATTCATCCATAACTATCTGAAACAAGGAAGTTTGAAGAGATTATTTATGTTATTAAAAAGTGAAATTCCAAATAAAATAACACTAAGGAGTGAAAAGTAATCAATATATATATATATCGTCTCATTCCTATTAACACTGTTCACAATCAGAAAGGTAAAACATCATTGCAACATGATAAGCACTAACTGGAATTGAAGGTTCTCTGTTACACAGAACTAATTCAAGTTTCGATGTAACACTACTTGCAACTGAAAAAACCACAAATCACTTGTTGTGATTTAAGACTCACATCACTACTAATAATTTATGTTTTAAAGTAAGGGTAGAAAAATGTCAAGATTCAGTGAAGTGACAGTAGTAATTCAGGGTTCACTCTAACGCTGGTACGTAACGGTAGTTGTAATTCACTATTCTGTTTAATGCTGGTTGCTATTCAAGATTATACGTAACACTAGTTCTGGTGCAAGATTCTGTGTAACGTTACTTCAACCCAAGATTCCATACGTTACTGGTTCACATGCGATATTTACATTTTAATTCAAGATGGCACACACTACTGGATTACTTTTAATATCTTCAGAGGGGTATTTAGAGTCCAGATAATTAACTAAAAATACGTTCGTTCTACACTTTTAACCATCTTTCTCAATCACCAATAGTGTTTTATATGATAGTACGGGTTATGTTTGAACATTTGTTATCGTAGTTTCCACTGTGTATTATATGATAGTACAGGTTATGTTTGATCTATTGTTACCACAGTTTACACAGTGTTTGATATGATAGTACGGGTTATGTTTGAACATTTGTTATCGTAGTTTCCACTGTGTATTATATGATAGTACAGGTTATGTTTGATCTATTGTTACCACAGTTTACACAGTGTTTGATATGATAGTACGGGTTATGTTTGAACTATTGTTATCATAGTTTCCACTGTGTATTATATGATACTACAGGTTATGTTTGAATTATTGTTATCATAGTTTCCACTGTGTATTATATGGTAGTACAGGTTATGTTTGAATTATTGTTATCATAGTTTTCACAATGTTTAATATGATAGTTCGGGTTATGTTTGAACTATTGTTACCATAGTTTCCAGTGTGTTTAATATGATAGTATGGGTTATGTTTAAACTATTGTTTCCATAGTTTCCACTGTGTGTTATATGGTAGTACGGGTTATGTTTAAACTATTGTTAGCATAGTTTCCACTGTGTTTAATATGAGTACGAGTTATGTTTAAACTATTGTTTCCATAGTTTCCACTGTGTGTTATATGGTAGTACGGGTTATGTTTAAACTATTGTTACCATAGTTTCCACTGTGTTTAATATGATAGTACAAGTTATGTTTGAACTACTGTTACCATAGTTTCCACTGTGTATTATGTTATTATATGGTAGTACAGGTTATGTTTGAATTATTGTTATCATACCTTCCACTGTGTTTTATATGATAGTACAGACCATGTTTGAACTGTTGTTACCATAGTTTCCACTGTGTATTATATGGTAGTACAGGTTATATTTGAATTATTGTTATCATACCTTCCACTGTGTTTTATATGATAGTACAGACCATGTTTGAACTGTTGTTACCATAGTTTCCATTGTGTATTATATGATAATACGGGATATGCACGAACTAATGTTGGCATAGTTTCCATTGTTTCTTTATTTTAACAGTACAGGTTATGTAGGCAGAAAAACTATTTTAAGTATAGTTTGTAGTGCGGGGTTTTGAGTAATACACGGAGATTACTGTTGTCCACCCCTCTTTCAAAGTCCACCAACCATCACTTTCGAGGTTATGTTTGTACATGTTAAAAGTATTGGAATTTATAAGAGATAAAAGAAGTCTGATAGTGATACAAATCCAATTTCTGGTTGAGCTGTAAGCTTGCGGAAGAACTAACATTTTAATTTGGGTGTGCAGCAAGATGTTTTGCCTTGATGAAGTCATATTTGGTGTCCTGTCTGTATAGAAATGGCATTTCCTCTCTGCGTAGCGGTGTTAACACGATATCCTTGTTTCCTTGTTGTTGTTTTTATTTGTTTATCTTATTTTTAAACTAATCATAGCAACTGTAATATGCAACTATTAAAGATACTCGAAGAATGATTTTGCGACCTCTTATGTATCACCTTTTTAAGTGTCGTATCACCATATGACCTGAAAAATTTGCCAGACTCTTCAGTGGGGAATATCGTTCATACAGCTTTCGATTGGTGTTTTTTTTTTGTTGGAGCATGTGCATGGGAAGACACTTGTGAACCTGGTTATTTTTGTCGGCTTCATATGATTTAAATCAGCGTAAATTATCTTGCTTAAAGTTCTAAAAGTTGTTCCCACTTTAGTTGTAACGGACATATGCGTTTCTGAGTGACTTTCGGTTGCAATTCATTTAACTTTCTTCCACTTTGGTATGCGAATGGTGTCCCCCCTAGTGCGGTAGTTTGTTTCCCGGCTGGAGTCATCCCTTCTCCTATTATCTCTATACGATATAATACTACAGGAACCAAATACTTCGTACTGTCCAGTAATAGCAGAACCCTTCTTATCCTGTGGTTTAACCCTTTCACAAGGAGTCAGTTTTAGATGCCTCTTTATTTTGTGAATCACCACACTTCGACTGAAATTCGACAAAGTGGTAAAGGCTTCTAATTTCGTTTCTTACAGGCTGTGGTGATTGAATATTCAACATGAGCAACACCTTACGTTAGTGCTTAACATACAGATTTCTTTTACACATGTAAATACGTTGTATGTACATGCATGTGTGACTTTCTAACGTTGTGTGAAAACGTGCACATGTGTGAGATATGTCACAGTAAAACAAAGAATGAAAATAAAGGAAAGTCTAACTTTTGTTTCTTTCCTTCTACCTCTCGAACATACAGAATAGATGAGTTGACTGTTAGTTACAGCCAGTTCGAACTGCCGAGTAATTGTCTGTTCAGCTCAGTGGGAATGTTAACATTTGTAAATTCATTTCATGTCTTTCTCTGTGGCTTTATCGATTTGGACGAAATAAAGGCATTGCTTATTCAGATAACACGAACCTACCTCTTTATGTAAACAGTACTCATAGCTACAACAAAATAACATTATCCAGATAACACGAACCTACCTCGTTATGCAAACAGTAGTCATATAAACAACAAAATAACATCATACAAACAACTCGTACCGACCTGGTTACGTGAACAGTACTCATAGCTATGAAAATGTAACGTGAAAAATGAAATCTGAACTTTACAGATAAATTAAAAAACAAACAAAGATAAATGAATTTTCGTGAATGGTTAAATTTATGCCTCCGTATTCCAAACAAAGTTTAAATATGTTTAACTTCTAAAATAGGCATGTAGGAATCATCAGCGTCGTTGAACTGGTTCACACCACTAGACAAGGTTACTGAAGCGTTACCAAACAAACGTTAAAGAACTAAAAATTAACAGAAATACGTATATATAGTGTCTATCTAATGTACAGGTTAATTGTTTGTTTCCCGTTAGCTCAACGGTACGTTTGAAGGCATATAACACTAAATGGGACACAGTGGAAAAAAAAAAAGTCCACTGCTTATCTTTGAGTTTAAGGAAAGCCAAAATAATGTTAACAAATAATTTGTCTCAAGTCGAAAACTGAAAACCATTGGAAAGTTCTCAGTTCACGGATATGTTAAGCTGTAAACATTATTGTGTCACTAAAAATTAAAAGTGTTCTTAAGACAGTTCTTGATTCATCAACAAATGTACGTAAGCATGAACGGATACAGGATGATACAGGTTTCTGAGGGTTGCATGTACATCTCGTCAAGTCTCGTCGATGTAAAAAGACTATTAACAACCGATTTGGCCAGGCATAGCCAAGCGTATTACGGCGTTCGACTCGTAATCCGAGGGTCGCGGGTTCGAATTCCGGTCGCACCAAACATGCTCGCCCTCCCAGCCGTGAGGGCGTTATAAGGTGACGGTAAATCCCACTATTCGTTGGCAAATGAGTAGCTCAAGAGTTAGCGGTGGGTGGCGATGACTAGCTGCTTTCCTTCTAGTCTTACACTGCTAAACTAGGGACGGCTAACAAAGATAGCTCTCCAGTGGCTTTGTGCAAAATTCAAAAAACAAAACAAACAACCGAAAACACAGAATTAATTAAGACTTGTTTCCAGACGAAGCTCGTAATATCGGTGACTGGTACTTATTCGACTACAATTAGCTTCGAAAAATGGGAATTAAAACGTGCTGTTGTGTTTCTTATGTTTCACTTAAAAATCGTGTCCATAGCGTTGAACTCGTTTTACTTTGCTATGGCCAGCTGCTAAGTAATCTTTATCTTCTGCTGATAAAGATTGAAAGTAAAACAAAATTAGGTGTCATTTAGCAGTGTAGTTGATATACATTCCTTCATGAAAACGGGTGATTGTACGAAACCCACAAACTTCTGTTGCTGAGGTTATGCGGTTCAGTGAATAAGCTCAACATGAAGGAGGTAATTCTTTACTAATCTCATCCAACACAACTAGTACCAACTTTACAGGACTGTATACAGGGACACTCGGGGGACAACTAGTAATGACTTAAAAAAACAAACAACTGAAGAGAATTACTCAATAATTGTCAACACTTATTATCTGTTAAACCTGACGCGGCCAGATGGTTACGGTTCTTCATTCGCAATATGGGGATCGTGGGTTCGAATCCCTCTAACACTAAATATGCTCGCTCTTCCAGTCGCAAGGGTGTTATAATGTTACGGTCAATCTCACTATTCGTTCATAAAATAGTAGTCCAAGAGTTGACGATGAGGACGAGTTGCCTTCCCCCCTAGTCTTTCACTGCTAAATTAGGTACAGGTAGTGCAGATGGCGCCTGTGTAGCGTTGCGCGAAAATTCAAAATATTTTCTGTTAACTTCAACTGTTCATTAACAGATCACAAGCTGAGCTCCAGTTTTGAAAAAAAAAATATAATTTTATTTTGTATTAGTGATATGTAATTACTCAAATTAAATTACGTATTTTCATATCAAAGTTTCAGCTGACTTAAAACATCAGAAAACCTGAATCTGAGGCTAGACTAATGCGATATTGAGAAAAACTAATTTGTTACAAATATTGAAAGTTTTGACTAAAATATTAGAAATCGAATAGAAATTTGCAGGGGCTGACAAACAAAATTTTGTGTGTGAAGAGAAGGGCACTATATGGTTTGAAATAAATACATAATGGTATTTTAAAAGTGTATAACATACTTTACAACCAGGCAAAATTTATGCATGTGTGCATATTTTCATCAGTGTGACAATTTCACTATGTACTATCACCGTATTTTGTTCTACTAGCTCAATATACAGCTATTATTCAGGAACTTGTACAGTTTTTACAAATGTTACCGTTTTTATAACATTTCGCTGGATTTAACAATAGAGTTCACAAAAGGAATTACATTATTAAGATTAGACTTAAGTGATAAAAATCAGCGGACGTGGGAATATGTAAATAGAAAATAGTCAAAGTCGTACAGCTCCAATATTTTCAGAATAAAAGATTTATAAGGACAT
This sequence comes from Carcinoscorpius rotundicauda, assembly GCA_011833715.1. Taxonomy (NCBI): domain Eukaryota; kingdom Metazoa; phylum Arthropoda; class Merostomata; order Xiphosura; family Limulidae; genus Carcinoscorpius; species Carcinoscorpius rotundicauda. The sequence continues at coordinate 77,485,369 of CM022393.1, forward strand.
GTGTAAAATACGAGAACTAAGACTGGTTACAAGTTTACGTCTATGGACTAATTTTGTTCTTTTATTTAAATAACACTCGTGAAAGATATTTATTTACCGCCGATTATCCAGTTTCGAAAAGGAGAGCAAACAGCAGGATATAAAAACCACATACAGCAAGGGGTTAGAATCTCTTATCATTGTGTGTATTTTTCTCATAGCATAGTCACATTTGGTTATCTGCTGTGTCCATCGAAGTGAATCGAATCCCTAATTTTAGTGTTATAAATTCCGAGACTTACCGATATCAAGCGGATACCATCCGGTTATAACAATGGGCTAGAATTCAATAACCTTGATTAATAAATATCTCGGTTGTCAGTTATAACAATGGCCTGGAATGCAATACTCAAATTGTCTCAATATCCAGTTATAATAATGGACAAGAACCTGATATTCTTTGTTAACGGTTTCAGTATCCAGTTATAACAATGGTCTTAATATCCGATACCATGATTAAGATTTACACTTCCACTTGTGACACTAAATGTTAATCTGATATCCCTAACTAACGGTTTCATTGCCAGCTCTAACAATTGATTAGAACCTAACTGTTGGTATCAATATCCAGTTATAACGATGGATTATAACCCAACTGTTGGTCTTAATATCCAGTTAGAACCTGACTAGCGGTCTCAGTATCCACTTAGAACAATGGATTAGAACCTAACTGTTGGTATCAATATCCAGTTATAACGATGGATTAGAACCCAACTGTTGGTCTTAATATCCAGTTAGAATAAACAGTTAGAACCTGAATAGCGGTCTCAGTATCCACTTAGAACAATGGATTAGAACCTAACTGTTGGTATCAATATCCAGTTATAACGATGGATTAGAACCCAACTGTTGGTCTTAATATCCAGTTAGAATAAACAGTTAGAACCTGAATAGCGGTCTAAGTATCCACTTAGAAGAGTGGATTAGAACGTCGTACCTTGGACTAACAGTTTCACTTTTATTTATAACAATGGACTAGGATCTTATACATTTATTAACAGTTTCACTTCCAGGGGCGACGCTAAATAAATCTGATGCTCTACAGAAATAGTTTTGTTGCATTATGGTTTGAAACAGGATACACGATAATAAAAGTTTTGTTAACCAATCAACGACTGTGAAAAATGATGCAGTTTCAACAAGTAAATGAACGTTGCAGTTAGGAAAAAGAAGAAAGAAAAACGAACAGGTTTCATTTCCTTAATTTAATATTTAAAACGTTAAACGAAAAAAAACAAAACATTTCTGAATGAAGTTGGAAGTACGTTAAACGTATGGAGTATAATTAAACGTGTGGAGTATAATTAAACCGCGTAGAAGAAAGAATGCTGATGGAAGATGCAATCATTTCTATACGAGCTGGTGATGAAAGATACTTTACTAAATAAACTGTGAACAAGTTTGACATAAGATAAAAGTAAAGAAAACCTGTGAAATTCATTAGATCAGTGGAAAAATACTTTATCACTATTTTCGTGTTTTTCACGGATGTGTTATAATTTATTAGCAGACGACCTATTTTCATATCGTGACACTTTCTTCTATAACAAATGGATTATATAACTAATAGCCTTCCCACCACTCTATGTTTGGTGTATCCAAACCGGTCTGATGAGCTCTTGTCATTGAAACGTATCGTTGTAAATAAAAGTGATGGACACAGTTTGGTTAAAATACTATTGTGCTCTTTTCCTCTTGACAAAATACTAAGTGGCCAGAAAAAGAGCGTAGTGTTTAAAAATACAACCAGCCTCATACAAATATAATTAGTTATTTTTTCATTTTAGTTTGTTATATACTTTAAAAGCGAATGTTAGTCCCCCTGGCGGGTCAGCGGTAAGTTTCTAACATTCATTTTTTCCACGATAGACAAGAGTGCAGATAATCAGTTTTGTGGCTCTGCATGAGGGAAATAACAAGAGAATGTTAACATGTGTGTTTTTTCATGGAATTTGTTACAGTATATTTAACAGGCATCGCACGTGTTTTTCGTTTCGTTAGATCGGATGACGGGATTCTTACTAGTACCTTTGTCGTGGACTGTAAAACAGTTTATTATCAGACATCGTGCGTGTACGTTTTGTTACATCAATTTATCAGGATGTTAACGCAACCGACGCGCTTTTTTGTACGTGTGTGTGCGTGTGAAACGCGTTCCAATGTTTTACGCGTTATGTGTATGTTTTATGAAATTTATACAACGTATTAACAGGTATTCCATATATATTTCAACGAAAATAACGTAGTGTATATACTAAATAAACCTTATAAAAACTTTATTTTTCATGCAATATGTATCTTTCTAGGAAGGCTTTCACGTTTTCTTTAGTGACATAAGCACAAGGAATACGACAAGAAGTCTCGAGTTTTGTTATATTAAATTACAATCCTATAAATGGTTGTGAAAAGTACTTGAAGAGTATTCTTCCAAAGCACGTGGAGAATTTTTTGCCGATTACGTGCGTCGGCAACAAGACGGCCTGTCAATACTAACAAAACAAGTCGTATGCTTGAAAATGCACTATGATAGAATAACAAGTGAATACATTAGCTGCAAGAGAACGTGAAATAAGTAGTCAAGATTTTGGCCAAATGACCTCCACTGATATCTAGATTCTTTGGACTGTTCGTTGATCAGTTTGACCACTTTTTAATACCCATCGTGTTTTTAAGGCAAAACTACACAATGGGCTACCCGAGTTCTGCTGATCGCAGGAATCTAACTCTGAATTATAGTATCGTAAGCCTATAAACTTACTTCTGACCTACCAGATATATTTTAGCATCTATTTCTATTGTTGTGGCAGCGAACTACATAGTGGATAGTGGACTATCTACGTTCTGTCCAATGTGGATATCGAACGCCGGATTCTAGCATCGCAAGTCCATAAACTTACCGCTGACTTACCAGGAGACTGTTAACGTCTATTGCTTTAGCTCTGACAGACGATTTTGCACCTTTTGACAACAAACTATTTCTTCACTGTGGCCAAACTTATTTCATATTTTTGTTTGCATTTCCAACTTTCTACAATATGTTACTTAACATACGTAGTAAAAAGTGTCTTTAATTTTTTTTTCTTTGTCGTACTTTTCTTCTCGTGTTTAGAAACAACAAAAGAACGCGTCAAGACAATGACGATATACGTTCACATGATTACAGGTATTTGTTGATATTTTCGTAAAGAGCTGAATAACTGTTCTTCCTCAGAAATACGATACCAGAGGACAATTTGAAAACGTTAATTGTTAGTCAGTCCATTAACAAATTATACGGTTAACAAGCCAAAAGAGTAAACTTTACTTTCTTAGGAAAGTAATAAAAATTCTTTTTTTTTGTGCTTTAGTTTTCTCTGATGAACTATATAAAGACAACTACAGTCGTAACACAGAAAGAACTTACATACCAAATACATAAGAAGTTAATAAAAAATTGAAATAATGTTTCTTATTTACACGATTATTTTAGTCAAATTTCAATTTCCCATTCGAAGACAGAAATATAAAAAAACGAATTTTCTTTACGAAAAATTGTTGAAAAATAAAATAAGTTGAAAGAAAAGACTTGTGTACACAGTGAGCTGAGATATTTTCACAAGACGTAAATTGGAGTTCACTTTAATAATCAACCACTTAGGATAACTCTAGCACGAAAAAAGAAATCAAAAACTAAGATTATTTAACCAATAAACCTGAAAATAGATAAGCATCTAGTTATTGTATTTACTTAGAACGTATAAAAATTGAAATTAAGCTGAAAGCAAACATTTATCGGCTGCGACTCGTCAAAAGCCGCTTATAACGAATAAGATTTCTGTTTACCCAAACTATAACTTAATAAAACAGTTTATAAAACATAATGTAGTTAATTACTTATCTTGCAAAAACAACAAGAAATAATACAGTAGAGTCAACTAACAGATATAAAACAAGGACCTCCTTTACATCAGGAAGTTGTTAAATATTTTACAAAACAGATAACACAAAAATCTCATTACTACAGCCCCCAGTGGCTCAGCGGTATGTCTGCGACTTACAACACTAAAAACCGCGTTTCGACACCGTGGTGGGCAGAAAACAGATAGCCCATTGTGTAGCTTTGTGCTTAATGCAAAACAACAACAACAATTAAGTTCTACATTTTACGAAACAGATAACCTCAGACAGTGCTTTGTGCGTTGTCAGAAGTTTCATAAAACAGATAACCTAATACAAGAACCTCCTGCAGTGAGGGTGTTATTAAATATTTCACAATACAGAAAACCTAATACAAAAACATTCTGTACTTCTGGGTGTTGTTAAAAAAATTCATAAAACAAATAACCTAATACTAGAATTTCGTGTACTTTAGGGAGTTGTGAAACATTTCACAAAGCATTTAAAATAATACAAGAACCTTCTATTTCAGAGTGTTGTAACAATTTCACAAAAATAGATAGTTTAACATAAGAATCACCTATTTTAGGGTATTGTTAAATATTTAAGAAAAGAGATAACATAATAGAAGGACCTCTTGTACTTCAATACTCCAGAGTGTTGTTAAATATTTCACACAACAGATAACCCAACAAAAGAACCTTCTGTCCTTCAGGGTGTTGTTAAATATTTCACAACACACATAACCTAATACCAGGACCTCCTGCACTTCAGAGAGTTGTTAAATACCTCATAAAACAGATAACCTAATAGAAAAACTTGCTGTAATTGAGGGTGTTATTAAATATTTCATAAAACAAAAAATCTAATACAAGAACCTCCTGTACGTCAGGAAGTGGTTAAATATTTCATACCACAGATAACCTAACACAACAACCTTCTGTACTTAAGGGGTTTTTAATATATCACAAAACATATAACCTAATACAAGAACCTCTTGTCCTTCAGGGTGTTGTCAAATATTCCACAAAACAGAAACCTAATGCAAAGACCTTCTGTCTTTCAAGATGTTGTTAACATTTCAAAAAACAGATAACCTTGTACACTTCACGGTGTTGTTAACTATTTTACAAAACAGATGACATAATACAACAACCTCCTGTACATCAGGGTGTTGTTAAATATTTCACAAAACAGATAACACAATACAAGAAACTTGTACCGTTGAGAATGTCGTTAACTACATTACAAAACAAATAACCTCATACAAAAACCTATTGTACTTCAGGGTGTCGCTAAATATTTCACAAAACAGATAACTTAATAAAAGAACCTTCTGTACTTCAGGATGTTGTTAAATATTTCAGAAAACAGATAACCTAATACAAGAACCTCGTACACTTCAAGGTGTTGTTAAATATTTCATGACACAGATAACTTAATACAAGGACTTCGTGTACTTCACGGTGTTGTCAGATGTTTCAATTAACAGATAACGAAACACAGTGGTACCTAGGTTCTCGAACAATTCGGTTTTCGAACGTACTGTTTGAGAAAAAAAAATGTCTCGGTTGTCGAACATAAACTCGGTTCACGAACCAAGCTGTCGTGGCCTGAACCCTCAAAATAACCCGACTGATGACCCGAATGACCCTTCGACCATTTTCGGCCCACGCCAAGCTTGCCCAAAACATTTTACCCATATCTGTGGCTCAGTCCACACACCCCGCTAAAATCTGCTGTAAACGTTTTCGTTTCTGTTGTTTTTCTAAATATTCTGATTAAATAAGCCACCATGGGGTAAAAGAAGGATAATGAAAGCAGCAAACCTATTGTGTTAGAGCCACAATAGAGGTGAAAAAAGATCTCATAGTGAAGTATGAGAGTGGTGTTCGCATGTCTGATCTTGCTACACAGTTTGATATGGCGAAGTCTACAGTCTACACCATACTGAAAAATAAAGAGATCATCAAAGGAGCTGATGTTGTAAAAGGAATGCTTACGAAACAATGATAACAAACAATGGAAGAGGTAGAAAAACTGCTTTTGATTTGGGCAAACAAAAAACATTTAGCTGATGATAGTATTTCTGAGACCATCATTTGTGAGAAAGCAAAGCAGTTGCATGTTGACCTCCTGAAAAACACCCCTGGAACGAGTGCTGATACAAGTGATGCCTTTAAGGCGAGTAGGAGTGGTTTGAAAAATTTAGGAAGAGAAGTAACATACATAGTGTGGTGAGACATGGGGAGGGTACCAGGCAGAAACAAACCTCATTAGACAAGTTTTTAGTGAGAAATAGGTCTAGTGAGTCTCAAACAGGTTGTAGAGGTGTAAAGAGACAGAAAAGAGAAAGAACCCCAGAAGGAGAGTTACTTGACGCTTTTATGGAAGGTGACTCCCCTTCCAAACATTAATAGCCCTCCTACTCTCCATGTTTCTCACCACCTTTCACTTACGCCATCAGCTCTCCTCAGAACAGGTAAAGTGCAGTTAAATTTTCATTTATTGTTTTTTATCGTATTTATAATTTTTGTGGTTGACTTTATGCATGTAAGTATTATTATACAGGTATAAATAAGCAATATTTTTACCTAAAATGCTTCATAATGCGTAATGTTTGGAGGTCTATAACGGATTAATTTAATTTACAGTATTTCTTATGGAAAAAAATTTATTCGGTTTTCGAACAGCCTTCTGGAACGGATTAAGTTTGAGAACCGAGGTACCACTGTACACAAAACTGTTGTACCTGAGGATATTGTTAAATATTTAACAAAACAAATACAAGGACAACCTGTACAAAACAGATAACCCAAAACAAGAAAGTTTTATACTTCAACATGTTCTTTTAATATTCCACAAAACAGATAACCCAAAACAAGAAAGTTTTATACTTCAGCACGTTCTTTTAATATTCCACAAAACAGATAACCCAAAACAAGAAAGTTTTATACTTCAGCACGTTCTTTTAATATTCCACAAAACAGATAACCTATTACAAGAGCCTTCTATACTTGAGGACGTTGTTGAGTACTTAATAAAACTGATAACATAATACAAGAACCTCGTATAATTCGTGGTATTGGTAAATATTTCATAAAACAAATAACTAAATAAATTTCACAAAAGAGATAACCTAATATAACGACCTCCTGTATTTCAGGGTGTTGTTTGATATTTAACAAAATAGATAACATAATACAAGAAACTCCTGTAATATAGGGTGTTGTTAAAATTTCTCAAAGTATATAGGTAACCTAAAGAGAACCGACTGCACCTTAAGATGTTGTTGAGTATTTCATTACAAAGTTCACTAAACACAATAACCTCCAGTGCTTCAGGATGTTAATAAATATTTCTCAAAATATATAACCTAAAAACAGGACCTCGTGTACTTCAGTGTGTTGTTAAATACTTCACAACAGAGATAACCTAACACAAGGACCTGCTGTACTTAAAGGTGTTGTTTAAGTATTTTACAACACAGATAACCTAATAGAAGTACATGTTGTATTTCAGAGTGTTATTAAATATTTTTCAAAACAGATAACCTAACACAAGAATCTCCTGTACTTCAGACTGTTGTTAAATATTTCACAAAACAGATAACCTAACACAAGAATCTCCTGTACTTAAGGATGTTGTTAAATGTTTTACAAAACAGATAACCTAACACAAGAATCTCCTGTACTTTAGGGTGTTGTTAAAAGTTTTACAAAACAGATAACCTAACACAAGAATCTCCTGTAATTAAGGATGTTGTTAAATGTTTTACAAAACAGATAACCTAACACAAGAATCTCCTGTAATTCAGACTGTTGTTAAATATTTCACAAAACAGATAACCTAACACAAGAATCTCCTGTACTTAAGGATGTTGTTAAATGTTTTACAAAAAAGATAACCTAACACAAGAATCTCCTGTACTTTAGGGTGTTGTTAAAAGTTTTACAAAACAGATAACTTAATCCAAGGACGTCCTGTACTTTAGGGTGTTGTTAAATATTTCACAAAAGAAATGACCTAACAGAAAGATATTTTAGTACTACAGAAAACTGTTAGAGTTCTTACTAGTGTAGCAACTGTGAAAAAGTCTCACCTGGAATAAAATTTCCTTGGAGAAATACAAAAAATAATGGCTTAAATAATGAACAACAAACAATATTGTTTTTGTCAATTAGTTAAAAACCGTAGTTAATAAAGCTGTGATAAGACTTACAATTAGGGACAGCAGGTTCATGCGTCTTGTTTAATGTTTCACAGTTTATTCTACATATGTCATCGAACCTTCAATGTTGTTTTGCAGATTTATTCTACATATGTCATCGAACCTTCAATGTTGTTTCGCACATTTATTCTACATATGTCATCGAATCTTCAATGTTGTTTTGCACATTTATTCTACATATGTCATCAAACCTTCAATGTTGTTTTGCACATTTATTCTACATATGTCATCGAACCTTCAATGTTGTTTCGCACATTTATTCTACATATGTCATCGAATCTTCAATGTTGTTTTGCACATTTATTCTACATATGTCATCAAACCTTCAATGTTGTTTTGCACATTTATTCTACATATGTCATCGAACCTTCAACTGAGCAGCTTGTTAAGTTTTCTCGGTTTGTCTTATATCTTAGCTTGTTTAAATACCCGAACATGGTAACTATACCAAAACCTTGAAATTAATAAGATAAGCTTAATAACGTTGTTGTTGTTGTTTTTGAATTAAGCACAAAGCTACACAATGGGCTATCTATGCTCTGCCCACCACGGGTATCGAAACCCGAATTTTAGCGATGTAAGTCCGCAGACCTACCGCTGAGCCACTGGGGGGCCGCTTAAGAACGTCATGTCAGTGATTCACTTCACGCTTTTGGATAACTATGTTGGACAACACTGACTGCAGACTAAGAAAAGAAAAGAAGAAGGCGTAGGCACAGTGATAGGTATGGGAAGTATTATGTTACATTTAATTCACTTACTGTTAGACAAGTGCTCTCTTTTAATTACACAAAATAACCTCACGATCTCTCATACGTATTACCCATCATTCAACGGTCAGTAACAGTGACTGGTAGAGAGCTTTACTGCAAGACTTTAACTACGATCGCGTCCTACTAACACCGTTTACTTGCTGTTCGTTCTATCTGTGTTATTATTACTTCTCTTGTAGAAAAAAAGTGGTTTATAACAATTCAACAGAGTTTTGTAACTAATTCATTTTGCCTCAGTAGGTTACCTGGGTAGTGAAAATGGATTTGGTTTGTTTTGAATCTCGCGCAATGCTACACGAGGGCTATATGTATTAGCTGTCTGTAATTTACCAGTGACAGACTACAGGGAAGACAGATAGACATAACCGCCCACCGGCAACTCGTGGGATACCCTTTTACCAACGACTAGTGGATTTGACCGCCATATTATAACGCTTCCACTTCTGAAAGGGCGAGCATATTTGGTTGGACGGGGGATTCGAACCCACGACCTCCAGGTTGCGAGTCCAGCGCTATAGTCACCACCACAAAAACAGATTTAAGACTATTCCAGTAGGTTTTTCTACATATATTAAGTTACCTGGAAAGTAGAAAGCAAGGTGGTAAGTTGGCTAACTAAATCAGAGTAGTTTTCATTGTTTCTCTTTCGGTTCATCAAAATTTAGGCTCATGCCTTAAAAAGTACAAACATAGCAACGGGTTACTAAAACCAAGAAGCATATGATTAATAACTAATATTTCCTATGTGCTCTGAAAATGAAACTTAATTTCTTACCTCTTTACTTGGTGTCAAGACCAAAATGAAGAAGCGAACCTCGTGAGACGTGCGGCCCATGTTTGCTGGAGTCTTCAATCTAGCTATAGCCACGTGTCTTCTCTGCAGCGAGGGAAGGTTACACCTGAAGATAAATATGTGAGAACGGGTTAGCTAACCGCTAAACGTCCCTAATTTAACAGTGTAAGACGAGAAGGAAGGCAACAAGTAATCACTAGCCACTTCCAACACTAGAGCGACTCTTTTACCAACGAATAATGAAATTGATAGTCACATGTGTGATGTGACGGTGAATCAAACCCACAACTCTCAGATTACGAGTCTGCCTAACCACCTTGCCATGCTGGGCCCAAGGTCGTTAAGCATGAGTAACTTAAAGTTGAAATGGTATCTGTGTTTTACAGCACGTGAGAAGAAATAGATGATAAATCGTTGTATCTGTAATTGTTATATTTGTATTAGTACTTGTGAAACCAGGGTTATGATTCTGATGGGTTCCAGTAGGCTTAAAAATATAAAAAGTACTACTACTCATAAACTGTAACCACAATTCCTGTATTAAAAACGTATGAAGAAATAGTGGAAAATAGTACAATCGTTTAGGTATTACATCAACTATTCTACCTCTTAGGAAATGGTTTAGGAATAGTACAAAAATTATTAATATTGAAGCATACATTTTAGTAACGATTTCTTTTCTAAGCAAAGTATGGAGACGTAAAGTAAAAATTAGTATTATAGTGTTATTCAAGAGTTGTAACCATGCTTCTTCTCTTCGAAAATGATTTGGAATGGTTTGAAAATACTAATTTTCAAATATTGTAACCACATTGTTCTCTTAGAAAAAAGACGTAGGAAGAGTAAAAAAAGTAAAGATTTTAACGCACTGTCAACGTCTTTCTTTTCAAAGAGTTAATCAACCGTCCTCGAATAGTCCTTAAATCAGTTTTGAAGTCGATTTTAAATCTGTGAATTTCTTTAAAAATTACAGATGTTCCAACAAAATCTGTCAGTTGGCGTTTCGTTATGTTTTTTTATTTAGTCGAGCTTTGTAAACAAACATCTGTCTGTCTCGTAGGAACTCTATTTAGTATAACTTAACCTGTGAAGTCTGTAACTTAGCATTTATAATGTTATTCGCTCTTCCTTTCCCTTTACGCCTCATATAGACGAACATTTTCCAACATATTCGCGCAATTTTCCCTATTTCGTTTTACACCACAAAGAGCAACTGATATAAAATACAGTCGTAACAACTTTAATTAAGTCGCATGAAAGAGCTATGTCGTTATTCGTACAGAATAGTCACTTCTCTCTCTATATACATATATATATATATATATATGCGTCTTTCTTAATTTTAGGACTTTATCTTTGTCAGAGAATTGTAATATGCTTCTCAAAGTTGTGGTTACGGTTTTAAAGGCGCTGTAATAAAAGAGTCATTAATCACGACTCGATAAACTGTAAGAAACTTAGCTTATTCTAGGAACAGCGGGGAAACTTTTTGTGGTGTGTCGAGTTTTCTTCCGTTAATCGATTCGTTAGAACACAAAGCCACACACACAGCCAAATTTCGTAGCTATACAAAGGTAATGTGGGAACAAGTGTTGCACCTCTACAAATATGCTCCAAATCAGGTCAGCTGCAAATACAATTTGGTAAACGACTGGCAAGGAATGCGTGCTTCAGTGATTGGACTGACATGTCAAGAAACGATAGCTCATGCGAGGACCGTTGTGCAGAAGACGATCAAAATAGACCAACTCAGTTTTCAGGTATTGGTAGGTTAATGAAAGACACCGTCTTCTCTTTCTTTCTCCAAAAAAAGAATGGAAACTGAAATGGCTAATTCCTCACTTTTCCTTTCTACTAAAGTTTTCCACGTTTAAGCATTTACAGAAAACAAATCAAAGGTTACTTTTATATATGAAGGTAAATTATTCCATATTAATTAAGAAATACCATATAAATTCGAACATGTTGTACTGATGAAAAGTGACAGATATCATTTACACATGGTGATAAACTGTAGCTATCATTTACACGTGGTGATAAACTGTGGCTATCATTTACACGTGGTGATAAACTGTAGCTATCATTTACACGTGGTGATAAACTGTGGCTATCATTTACACGTGGTGATAAACTGTGGCTATCATTTACACCTGGTGATAAACTGAAGCTATCATTTACACCTGGTGATAAACTGTGGTTATCATTTACACGTGGTGATAAACTGTGGCTATCATTTAAACGTGGTGATAAACTGTAGCTATCATTTACACGTGGTGATAAACTGTGGCTATCATTTAAACGTGGCGATAAACTGTAGCTATCATTCACACGTGGTGATAAACTGTGGCTATCATTTACACATGGTGATAAACTGTGGCTATCATTTACACGTGGTGATAAACTGTGGCTATCATTTACACGTGGTGATAAACTGTGGCTATCATTTAAACGTGGCGATAAACTGTAGCTATCATTCACACGTGGTGATAAACTGTGGCTATCATTTACACATGGTGATAAACTGTAGCTATCATTTACACCTGGTGATAAACTGTGGTTATCATTTACACGTGGTGATAAACTGTGGCTATCATTTAAACGTGGTGATAAACTGTGATTAAAATTTACACGTTGTGATAAACTGTGGGTATCATTTACACATGGTGATAAACTGTAGCTATCATTTACACGTGGTGATAAACTGTGGCTATCATTTACACGTGGTGATAAACTGTAGCTATCATTTGCACCTGGTGATAAACTGTGGTTAAAATTTACACGTTGTGATAAACTGTGGGTATCATTTACACATGGTGATAAACTGTAGCTATGATTTACACGTGGTGATAAACTGTGGCTATGATTTACACGTGGTGATAAACTGTAGCTATCATTTACACGTGGTGATAAACTGTGGCTATCATTTACACGTGGTGATAAACTATGGCTATCATTTACACGTGGTGATAAACTGTGGCTATCATTTAAACGTGGCGATAAACTGTAGCTATCATTCACACGTGGTGATAAACTGTGGCTATCATTTACACATGGTGATAAACTGTGGCTATCATTTACACGTGGTGATAAACTGTGGCTATCATTTACACGTGGTGATAAACTGTGGCTATCATTTAAACGTGGCGATAAACTGTAGCTATCATTCACACGTGGTGATAAACTGTGGCTATCATTTACACGTGGTGATAAACTGTGGCTATCATTTACACATGGTGATAAACTGTAGCTATCATTTACACCTGGCGATAAACTGTGGTTATCATTTACACGTGGTGATAAACTGTGGCTATCATTTAAACGTGGTGATAAACTGTGATTAAAATTTACACGTTGTGATAAACTGTAGGTATCATTTACACATGGTGATAAACTGTAGCTATCATTTACACGTGGTGATAAACTGTGGCTATCATTTACACGTGGTGATAAACTGTAGCTATCATTTGCACCTGGTGATAAACTGTGGTTAAAATTTACACGTTGTGATAAACTGTGGGTATCATTTACACATGGTGATAAACTGTAGCTATGATTTACACGTGGTGATAAACTGTGGCTATGATTTACACGTGGTGATAAACTGTAGCTATCATTTACACGTGGTGATAAACTGTGGCTATCATTTACACGTGGTGATAAACTATGGCTATCATTTACACGTGGTGATAAACTGTGGCTATCATTTAAACGTGGCGATAAACTGTAGCTATCATTCACACGTGGTGATAAACTGTGGCTATCATTTACACGTGGTGATAAACTGTAGCTATCATTTACACCTGGTGATAAACTGTGGTTATCATTTACACGTGGTGATAAACTGTGGCTGTCATTTAAACGTGGTGATAAACTGTGATTAAAATTTACACGTTGTGATAAACTGTGGGTATCATTTACACATGGTGATAAACTGTAGCTATCATTTACACGTGGTGATAAACTGTGGCTATCATTTACACGTGGTGATAAACTGTAGCTATCATTTGCACCTGGTGATAAACTGTGGTTAAAATTTACACGTTGTGATAAACTGTGGGTATCATTTACACATGGTGATAAACTGTAGCTATGATTTACACGTGGTGATAAACTGTGGCTATCATTTACACGTGGTGATAAACTGTAGCTATCATTTACACGTGGTTATAAACTGTGGCTATCATTTACACGTGGTGATAAACTATGGCTATCATTTACACGTGGTGATAAACTGTGGCTATTATTTACACTTGATATGGTTTCGTAACGAAGTGTAAAATATTAACTTGCATATTTAACATATTTTTTTTCCTTTCTCGGCTAATACAAGCCACTAACCTTCCTCCAGTATTTCATATTCCTCTGTAAAAAAAATATGCATTAACGTTTGTACGAAACAATAATAAATGCACGAATTATAAACTCAGTGCCTGTAAAAGAGGGCGAGAAAAGAATGGGGATAGGAATGTTGACCTTTGTTTTCATTAACATTAAGGACACATAACAAGATTTTAGTCGAATAACGATACTATGATCGAATGCAGAAGCTCGCGTTTCCTACTGGCAGTGGCGACGCCAACACCAAATATTTGGGGAAACGAAGAAATTTTTTTGGGAAAAAACAAGACGTAAGTTTAAAAATATTCGTTACTCCCACTTAATATTAGCGTAATAAATTAATTATATTGAGCCAATGTTGGGTTTGAAGCCTCACAATACTCAGATACCATGGAAAAGAGCCCGGCATGGCCAGGTGGTTAAGGCACTCGACTCGTTATCCGAGATTCTTAGATTAGACGTTGTATATGTGTTTGGGCGAGTATTATTCATAGCAAAGCCACACTGGGGTATATGCTGTGACCACCGATGTGAACTGAATATTTGATTTTAACGTTTAGATCTGTAGACTTACTACCGCCCCACCGGGAGACTAAACTAGACTAGACGGAGAACAGCACAACCCTTGTATTATTACAATTGATTTTCCCTACTTGTGGTTTCTTTGTTTTTTATATTCCAAATTTTCTTTGTGGATGATAATCTATGTGTCCTGCACGAGCCAGAATCGAAACGAATTTTTTGTTTGTTTTGGAATTTCGCACAAAGCTACTCGAGGGCTATCTGTGCTAGCCGTCCCTAATTTAGCAGTGTAAGACTAGAGGGAAGGCAGCTAGTCATCACCACCAACCGCCAGCTCTTGGGCTACTCTTTTACCAACGAAAAGTGGGATTGACCGTATCATTATACACCCCCACGGCTGGGAGGGCGAGCATGTTTGGCGCGACTCGGGCGCGAACCCGCGATCCTCAGATCACAAAGTGCACGCCTTAACGCGCTAGGCCTTCACAGGCCCGAATCGAAACGACACACAGCAGATTGAAATACCAGCCTCTTCTGTTAAACCCGGACATCAGTCTCATAACCCACAAAAAGTGTAAGGCCCAAAAATTATCTGCTGTCTGTAAAATTCCTGATGTGTAGAAAATCTGGACATGTAGCAGAAGAGAGTAGCCTTTTCTACTCGGATACGAAATTACGTCTTCTATAAGATCAGATATAAAAGATGGCGTACGTATTGAGCTGCAGCCAATCAGTTTCTGAGTCTTGGTTGCCGACTAAGTTACGGAGAGATCAATAGATGTGGACTCTCAGAGTAAATCCATTTCTGTGTAACATGCTTTCCAAAATCTAATACAAAGGCTGTGAATAGAGCAGAAAGAACCTGCATTGGATAAGACAATAGTTTGGGTTTCGGGAACAAAGAAATGAATGATAGTTAAGTATATATATTAGTTATATATATATATATATATATATATATATATTAGTTAGAGAGGTACAGGGATTTCTTTCATTCTAGTGATAAGCATAGTTTTTAAAAAACGACAACAACATTCCTGCCATTTAAAAGTGTAGAATATCAAACTAAATACACAAATAACGAGTGTAGTTCAAGAAACAAACAAAGGTAACTTTTATCACAGCTAAGTTACACTATCTAATATTATTATGTACACATCCACACGTGAAAGAATTCGAAAGAAAACGTACACGACTCAGTTCAGAGAATACATTAGCTTTAATTAACATCAAGTGAACATTTAAGTTCGTTTCTTGTTCCTTTTCTGTTGAAGTTAAAGCTCACATTTGTCAAAGATAATTTATGTACATGATGAATTAGAAGTTATAAATTTCTTGGTGAGTTATTTATTTGTTAGTTTTTGTAATTTCGTGCAAAACTACACAAGGGCTTTTTTCTGCGCTAATCATCCCTAATGTATCAGTGTAAGACTGGAGGAAAGATAGGTATTTATAGTGGGACTGATCGTAATATTATAAAGTCTGAAAGAGCGAGCACGTGACAAGGAATTGAATCCGCGACCCTCAGTCGAGCACCTTAACCACCTGGCCACGCCGGACCCGGTCAATAATTTAATGAAGTTTATTACACCTTATTTCAAACTTTAAAAACATATTTTCATAAAATAAACCATATTTATCGTTTAGCCCCCCAGTGGCTCAGCGGTATGTCTGCGGACTTACACGCTAAAATCCGGGTTTCGATACCCGTGGTGGGCAGAGCACAGATAGCCCATTGTGTAGCTTTGTGCTTAATTCAAAACAACAACAACAACATTTATCGTTTAGCTGATTGGATGCTTTGTTTCTGTAAAATACACTGATTTTGGAGGCAAGGTTTCCGAGATCCACTTTCACTACTTAGGGTCTTGATATTAAATCGCTTTGTCAAAATCAACAAACAATTTCTGATTCATGTCTTTACTGCTCCGAAAGTAAAAAGTAGCATCATCGGCATGAACACATCACGACCCTGATGACCTAAACTTTAAGATAATCTTCTGTCTTAATTCTGATTTGCTTAATAGTTACTTTAATCACACGTATTATGTTCTAAGTGGTAAATAAAATGCTACCAGCAGCTTAATGACAGTTAAAACGTTGATCTTATGAAATATATTCCTTCTGGTGAAGTTTGGTTTGATTTGTTTGGCAGATTTTATTGTCATAAACAAATTAACGAATATTACAACCAATGATCATTCAATCAAATGAACAATGTTCGGTCTGGCAAATAAAGCATGGTAAACAATAATAATTAATTTATAACAATGGTCATTCAATCATATGAAATGTGTTCAGCCTGGTAGAAAAAGTTGATTATCTTAACAATTAAATTTATAATAATTTTTAATTTGTATATTGCAATCTCTGTACTCTACCCAAATAGTGCATTGTTCAAAACGTTTTTTTTTATTTTTGACCGCTTTGAACTGTGAATTTTAGAACATACTTGCATCCAAGCTAACCAATTCAGAAACTTTTCTTCCTTGAATCATATTATAGGCAACTTTTCTTGGCCCAAGTCGTGTGAATTTTCTTGTATATTAATGTTTAAAAAATTTAATCACCATGATAAATTATGACCAATTAACAAGACATCCGATACAACCTGACAGAACATCTAATTCCATTACCAATTTTCATCGCGACTTTCCATTACGTACCTTTGAAATGTTCACCTAAGATTAAATTCAAGTCAGTGTTACTTATCAACCTGCTATCATAAGAATGCCAAGAAATGCTGTTTGGTGAGATAAGTTAATACATCTAGTTTTATTCAGCTTTTAATAGGAAATTTTGGCTAATTCTTCTAGAACTCATTCATATTATGAACCAAGTGTATATAGTGCTGGCAAAAACTAAACCCATTTTATTTTCCCTGAGATGTTTAAATTAGTGCTATTATACTGTGGACTCTAACGCAAAAATATACAAATACAATAATTTATTTATTCGTAGTATCACTTATTGTCACAAAATACAGTGAAACAGTTAAAACAAAATACTTTGGGGCCTAGCTGTGGTGAACATAGACAAAAGGCGATGTGCGTTATGAAAGTGACATTCAATTCTATTATTCGGTTCAAAGTCCGACAAAGCTCTTGTGGAAGTGGTTGCTGGTAATTGGGTACTTTCCACCTAGATGGAGGTGGTTGCTGGTAATTGGGTACTTTCCACCTAGATTGAGGTGGTTGCTGGTAATTGGGTACTTTCCACCTAGATTGAGGTGGTTGCTGGTAATTGGGTACTTTCCACCTAGATGGAGGTGGTTGCTGGTAATTGGGTACTTTCCACCTAGATTGAGGTGGTTGCTGGTAATTGGGTACTTTCCAACTGGATGGAGGTGGTTGCTGGTAATTGGGTACTTTCCACCTAGATTGAGGTGGTTACTGGTAATTGGGTAATTTCCACCTAGATGGAGGTGGTTGCTGGTAATTGGCGGGTTTCCATCGGTATAGTATATGGTGACTTTCATACATAAACTGTTAATTTCTACAAAAAAACTTTAGTCTTGGGACATTTTAGGTGTAACCGAGTTAAACAATTTACTGCATTTTTGTGTATTCAATCACAAAATTTAAAATGTAATACGTTGTAGAGCAAATGACTCCAAAGGACCACTTCAACTCTTGACTTGTTTGTTATTAACCAGAAAGCTACACAATGGACTACTTACGTTGTCCTCACCACCCGTATTGAACTCCTGTTTTTAGCATCATAAGCCTTCAGACGTACCTCTGACACACTAGAGAGATTTATTCGTGGTATTAAGCAAATACGTGCTATAAAGTCGTGTGAAAAAACTGGAATATGACGAAACGTTTATAAAAATCTTAGAAATCATTTTCTCGCGAGTGGGAAGAAATCGTCCCATTTGTTTTATCCCTTTAGTTTCGCTATTAGGTCAAATATACATAATTTTAATTTCTTGTAAAAGTTCCTCTATTGCAGTCCTACGTATAAGCTCTTGCAAGCAAAACTGTTTATAACTATGAAGTTAGTTAGTTAGTTAGTTTGTTTTTGAATTTCGCACGAAGCTACTCGAGGGCTATCTGTGCTAGCCGTCCATAATTTAGCAGTGTAAGACTAGAGGGAAGGCAACTAGTCATCACCACCCAACGCCAACTCTTGGGCTACTCTTTTACTAACGAATAATGTGATTGACCGTAACATTATAACACCCCCACGGCTGAAAGGGCGAGCGTGTTTGGCGCAACGGGGATGCGAATCCGCGATCCTCATATTACGAGTCGCACGCCTTAATACGCTTGGTCATGTCGGCCCTACCAATAAAGTACATGTAGTGGCTCTCTGTTGGGACTTTTATTATGAGGAAAGATATATGATGCAGGAATTTCTGGAAATCCACAAGGAATGTTTGGTTTTATAATCACTCGAAAAAGAATGCACTATTGAAGCTATAAGGCAATCACAGAAGATATTGGTTAATGTTTAACAAGCTTCTTTTATGTGTTTATTTTGTAGTTTTAAAATATCTAGAGAAACCTTGTGACTAAAATTAAACCTTTGTTGAAATAGCTATTCTATATTAAACGAACAAATTACCAGTGTTTGCTCAAATCTTTAGCAGTTGGTCAACATCACGTCTGAATCTTTAACAGTAAATGTGATTGATATCTGACATCTTACATTGTTCAACACTGTATCTGTATCAGATAACGTTAAACAGCGCTCAACACTCTGTTTGTATCCAGTAAATTATTCAACAGCACACAACGCCATTTCTGTGCACTGTAATGCTCAATACTTCTGTGTCCTGTGAATAATCCGAAGGCTTTCAGCATAAATTATTTAATAGTGTTCAGTACTGAGTCTGTTTCTTTTAACGGTCAGCATACTGTTGAACATCGTAACTGAATCTTAATATAAATAGTTTATCAGTGGTCAACAGTATGACTATATTCTGCATACAACATGCAACAGTTTTTACACAAACACTAAGAATTTTATTTAAACTCAAAATCAGGTTCGATAATATTAACTGAATAATAAAAAAAAGAGTACACCGTTACCTTAATTAATTTACTGTATTAAACAAAATGTTTACGGAATAAATGAAAACATTCGACACTGGGAACGTACTTACATTGCGCAAATCCAGGACTGGTCATAATCAAAACCTCCTCCCTCACTAATATACGTTCCTTGGATAGTCCTCGACAACATGTGCACTGCGGAAAAAAAATCAACACTGATCAAACGAAGGTTACTATTTTAAAAAATAAAGAAGGGATAAAAATGAGTAAATGCTACCTTCTAATGAGATGTTACTTTGAGTAATACGGTCGACACTATAAATATATTTGAAAAAACTTCATCTGTTTTCCTGATGTTAAAAGTGTTGTTGTTGTTTTGAATTAAGCATAAAGCTACACAATGGGCTATCTGTGCTCTGCCCACCACGGGTATCGAAGGCCGGATTTTAGCGTAAAAGTCCGCAGACATACCGCTGAGCCACTGGGGGGCTAAAAGTGTTGTAACTAATTAGTAACAATCGTTTGTTCGTCTGTTATTAAGTACAAACCTACACAAAGGGCTATCTGTTGCTCTGCCCACCACGGGTATCGAATCTCAGTTTCTGCAGGTATAAATCTGCAGATATACCACTGTACCACTAGGGGGAGGGGGTGAGTAATAACGACACTATTACTTCAAAATATACTATCTAATAATGATTATTTTATAATAAAATTTGAATCAGTAAGCTCAAAACAAACACAGAAACAGTGTACTAAATTTTAAAAACCCCCAAAAATCGTCTTCTTAATACGATGTTAAGTTCCCGTATGTTGTTGAAAAAACTTGGTCAAGCAGCCTCACTGCGAGGGTTTTGTGAACCACAGAACAGCTTTCTCTGCAGTTCCGTGAACAATTTACTGCAGGTTGATCGATTTCAGTAGCACTGCTACAGGAAACGAACCAGCGGGACAAACACACTATTTCTCGTGTGTAATGGGTCATCACTGTTGAGCTAGCATAATGTCCAGTTAGTGGGACGTCATTCTGGGAGCACGTAACAAGTCTTGGGAGTCATTACTTTTCTCACTAGCAGATCCTGACTGGACCACTTGAAATAAAATTTCCTAATTTAAACTTTACTTGTATTACGTTAATTCTATATCTGCCATTATAAGTAGTGTGAATAATTAATTCGCCACTTTTTAAAGCTAGAAGGACGTCTACAATTATGGGTATATTTAACAGGTCATCTTTGTTACAGTTAAAAAATTCGCCTAGTAATTAATAACTGTTACAGCTTATTAGTAGGACTTTGTGAAAACGAGTTTAATTAAGTATACAATTAACTAATTATATTTCAGATAAACAAATTAAGTAATCTGTTTATAGATGCTAGTATAAGAAAAAAAAATCAAAGAAAATTCAATATTATGACATCTTTCCTTCCTAACATTAGTTTTTTGGTTTTGGGTATGTTAATAAGCACGGTGTGTGTGTTGTGGAGATGCTTCCTTTTGCACATATATAAACATCATCTTTACTGAAGTTTGGCTTAGGAATTCCAAGATCAACAACATTATTCCCAAGCCCCAATAAAGTGACTTGAGTTTAATTATTTTAAACTTAATTTATAACAGATGGAAAACGTTATCCAAATATCCCCGAAATGTTTCAGTTGTGATGGTGGAAAACAAAAACAACAGATAAAAAACTTGGTCACGATAAACTGCAGACCTTAATACATAGAGATTAGGGTAAAGGTTAATTTTTATTACGTCCGCTGGAAGAAACAAACTCCACGGACAAATTCACTGTTTCAACAGATTCGTATAAAAGTAGGTAAAACAGAAATCCAATTACAAAAATATTAGAGTATGAAGTACTGAGTTTAAGTTATACACTAGGGTAGATGTATTTCATTTCTTATTGGTTGAAGTGTTTGGAACCTTTAGGTACAGCTAAAGAAACAGTATCATCCATACTTATTGTTTTACTGAACAACACTGTTCACTATCTTTCAGTTGATATCCATCTTGTTACTAACCGATTCGATGGCAAATATCTATCGCTTACGTTTTAATGGTTCGAGTATCTACAACAGTAAGAAAACCGAATTCCTAACATGAGAAATGTTTTTCACACAATATAAAGTTGGAGAGATATAAATGGGATGGATAACAGTAGATACTTTACAAAATGCTGGCCGCTAACGTTTAAACTCTTGAATGTGTTACGTAGAGCTGACGTTGATAGGAGCAACAAGTAATTCGGCGTAGTAACAAGACGCCATTTGCTTTCAGTAGTTTTTAAAGGAGTGGAGATACAGCGTTGCGACAACGATTATCGTATCGTGAAGTTGTGGTACGATTTTGTCTACACATCGTTCAGTACGATACAGTTTATGTATCTTTATGCAATTTGTCAAACTTTCAGTAAATATTATAAGTCTTTTGTAGAGAAAAAAATGAGAATTTCTAATAAAGTATTTTTAATAGAAATTAATGATTCTATAAAGTAAGATGAATATTGAGTACTACATAGTTTATCAAAAACATTACACGTAGAATAACACAACAAATTAACAACAACAAAATATACAAAGAGATATTAATTTTTTTTTTTTACTTCTATTCCCAGGTGCTATTTAGTTGATCAAACATGATACTCTCAGAAACCACTGTAAAGTGTGAAGCCTTTCACTGAGACAATGATAGCAACATACATGATAAATTACAGACAAGAACTGTTGAGCTTTGTAACAAACCGTCGGTAAAACTTTTGTATATATACACATATCGTATTGAATACCACGATAAAATAGACAACCCTAGTAGTTTCAAATATGCGTTTATTACCAGTTCCCTAGAAAAGGTTATGTTGGAGGAAATTCATGCACGGTAAACCTGACATGGTTACTATAACATTAGAATACACGGTAAACCTGACATCGTTACTATAACATTAGAATACACGGTAAACCTGACATCGTTACTATAACATTAGAATACACGGTAAACCTGACATCGTTACTATAACATTAGAATACACGGTAAAAGGGACATCGTCACTATAATAACATTACAATATACGGTAAAAGTGACATCGTCACTATAATACATTACAATATACGGTAGGTGATTATATAAAATGTACTCTATTTATTTATACACTGTGGTTATGAAATAACATAATATAGTACTTGTTACAAGACATCTAAAGGACGGAGTGTACAAGAAACTATGCAATATTAACCAGCTAAAATAAATCATTGAATCTCAATGTAGGAGGTAGGATGTCATTTCAGTGTTTTCCACTTACAACACAGTTTACGATCAACAAGCTACTGTGTCTGAACAAAAACCTGTATTTAACAGCAACACAGTATCAGATGTACAAACTACTCTGTTTGAATAAACAAATCTATCCGGTGTTTTCAACTGAAATACAGTATCAGATATAAAAGCGACTGTATCTGATAAACAAATCTATTCAGTGTTTTCAAAAGTTGTTGTTGTTGTTTTGAATTAAGCACAAAGCTACACAATGGGCTATCTGTGCTCTGCCCACCACGGGTATCGAAACCCGGTTTTTAGCATGTAAGTCCGCAGACATACCGCTCAGCCACTGGGGGGCATTTTCAAAAGTAATAGAGTAACAGGCCTACACGATACTGTATCAAAAAAATACAACTTTTTCTTCTAAATACCTTTCAATGTTTTGTGTAAGTAGCCGAATACTACAATATTAAGAGGAAATTCTGTTTACCACAACACCTCCCTCAGGAATATTTCGATATTCACCTTATATGCCTTCTAACAAAAAAATTATGTGATACATTACCTAAACAGTTACAGTCATTTTACACAAGTAAGCTCACTTGATAAACATCAAATACCAACTTCGTAACATGAACACTTACATATTAAGGTGGTCAAATAGTTCTAAAAAAATGTTCATACAATACATTAACTGCATAAAGTAACGTATCTGAAATTAACGTGCTTATGTGTTTCAGGATGGATATACGTATTTGGTTAGAAACATTTGAAAGTAACATGTGATATTAAATAATATAAGATCTCTACAAACAAAATATATTTTTCTTCGTCTCTACCTTGATTTGTATCCATCTATCTATTGTTGTTTAGTTGTATGTAAAAAACTTATGATATTCATTTATTTTATATCTACTCCTGTTCGTGTGAGAAACGTTCAAATGGCTGACTAATAAATAACTATATACTACCTATATATATCTATTTAATAAATAACTATATACTACCTATATATATCTATTTAATAAATAACTATATACTACCTATATATATGTATTTATTACTTAACTATATAATACCTATATATATCTATTTATGACTTAACTACATAATACCTATATATATCTATTTATGACTAAACTATATAACACCTATATATATCTATTTAACAAATAACTATGTACTACCTATATATATCTATTTATGACATAGCTATATAATACCTATATATATCTATTTATGACTTAACTATGAAATACCAATATATATCTATTTAATAAATAACTATATACTACCTATATATATCTATTTATGAGTTAACTATACAACACATATATATATCTATTTATAACATAACTATATAATACGTATAGATATCCATTTATGACTTAACTATATAATACCTATATATATCTATTCATTACTTAATTATATAATACCTATATATATGTATTTATTACTTAACTATATAATACCTATATATATCTATTTATTACTTAACTATATAATACCTATATATATCAATTTATTACTTAACTATATAATACCTATATATATCTATTTATGACTTAACTATATAATACCTGTATATATTTATTTAATAAATAACTATATACTACCTATATACATCTATTTATGACATAACTATATAATACCTATATATATATATCTATTTATGACCTAACTATATAATACCTATATATATGTATTTATGACTTAACCATATAATACCTATATATATCTATTTATGACTTAAAAATATAATACCTATATATATCTATTTATGATTTAACTATATAATACCTATATATATCTATTTATTACTTAATCATATAATACCCATATATATCTATTTATGACTTAACTATATACTACCTATATATATATATTTATTAAATAACTATATACTACCGATATATATCAATTTAATAAATAATAACTATATACTACCTATATATATCTATTTAGTAAATAACTATATACTACCTATATATATCTATTTAATAAATAACTATATAATACTATATATATCTATTTAATAAATAACAATATAATACCTATATATATCTATTTAATAAATAATTATATAATACCTATATATATGTATTTAATAAATACCTATATACTACCTATATATATATATATTGATGACATAACTATATAATACCTATATACATATCTATTTATGACTTAACCATATAATACCTATATATATCTATTTATGACTTAATTATATAATACCTATATATATCGATTTATGACTTAACTATATAACACCTATAGATACCTATTTCTGACATAACTATATAATACGTATAAATATCTATTTATGACTTAACTATATAATACCTATATATATCTATTTTTTACTTAACTATATAATACCTAGATATATCTATTTATTACTTAACTATATAATACCTAGATATATCTAATTATTACTTAACTATATACTACATAGATATATCTAATTATTACTTAACTATATACTACCTATATATATCTATTTAAAAATAAATATATAATACCTATAAAGAGCCGATTGAGGAACTTAACTAGATAATACCGGTAGAATATACTATTATTACTTAACTATATAAATACCTATATATATCTCATTTATTACTTAACTATATACTACCTATATATAATAATTTATTAGTTAACTATATAATACCTATACATATCTATTTATTACCTTAACTATATAATCCTATACCTATTTATGACTTAACTATATAATACATATATATCTATTTATGACTTAACTATATAATACCTATATATATCTATTTATGACTTAACTATATAACACCTATATATATATCTATTTATGAGTTAACTATATAACACCTATATATATCTATTTAAAAATAAATATATAATACCTATAAATATCTATTTATGACTTAACTATATAATACCTGTATATATCTATTTATTACTTAACTATATAATACCTATATATATCTATTTATTACTTAACTATATAATACCTATATATAATAATTTATTAGTTAACTATATAATACCTATACATATCTATTTATTACTTAACTATATAATACATATATACCTATTTATGACTTAACTATATAATACATATACATCTATTTTTGACTTAACTATATAATACCTATATATATCTATTTATGACTTAACTATATAACACCTATATATATCTATTTAATAAATAACTATGTACTACCTACATATATATGTATTTATGACTTAACTATATAATACATATATATCTATTTATGACTTAACTATATAATACCTATATATATCTATTTATGACTTAACTATATAACACCTATATATATCTATTTATGAGTTAACTGTATAACACCTATATATATCTATTTATAACATAGCTATATAATACGTATAGATATCTATTTATGACTTAACTATATAATACCTATATACATCTATTCATTACTTAACTATATAATACCTATATATATCTATATATTACTTAACTATATAATTCCTATATATATCTATTTATTACTTAACTATATAATACCTATATATAATAATTTATTAGTTAACTATATAATACCTATACATATCTATTTATTACTTAACTATATAATACATATATACCTATTTATGACTTAACTATATAATACATATACATCTATTTATGACTTAACTATATAATACCTATATATATCTATTTATGACTTAACTATATAACACCTATATATATCTATTTAATAAATAACTATGTACTACCTACATATATATGTATTTATGACATAGCTATATAATACCTATATACATCTATTTATGACTTAACTATATAATACCTATATATATCTATTTAATAAATAACTATGTACTACCTATATATATATGTATTTATGACATAGCGAAATAATACCTATATACATCTATTTATGACTTAACTATATAATACCTAAATATATCTATTTATGATTTAACTATATAATACCTATATATCTCTATTTATGACTTAACTATATAATACCTATATATATCTATTTATTAGTTAACTAGAAAATACCTATATATATCTATTTAATAAATAACTATATATTACCCATATATATCTATTTATGAGTTAACTATGTAACACCTATATATATCTATTTGTGACATAACTATATTATACGTATAGATATCTATTTATGACTTAACTATATAATACCTATATATATCTATTTCATAAATAACTATATAATACCTATATATATATTTATTACTTAACTATATAATACCTATATTATCTATTTAATAAATAACTATATACTATCTATATATATCTATTTATTACTTAAGTATATAATACCTATATATATCTATTTATTACTTAATTTTATAATACCTATAAATATCTATTTATGACTTAACTATGTACTACCTGTATATATCTATTTATGACTTAACTATATAACACCTATATATATCTGTTTAATAAATAACTATGTACTACTTATATATATCTATTTATGACGTAGCTATATAATACCTATATATATCTATTTATGACTTAACTCTACAATACCTATATATATCTATTTATGACTTAACTATATAATACCTATATATTTTTATTGATGACTTTACTATATAACACCTATATATATATCTCTTTAATAAATAACTATGTACTACTTATATATATCTATTTATGACTCAAATATATACTACCTATATATATCTATTTATGACTTAAATATATACTACCTACATATATTTATTTATTACTTAAGTATATAATACCTATATATATCTATTTATTAAGTAACTATATACTACCAATATATATCTACTTAATAAGTATCTATGTACTATCTATATATATCTATTTAATAAATAACTATATACTACGGATATATATCTATTTAATAAATAACTATGTACTACCTATATATATCTATTGAATAAATAACTATATACTACTTATATATATCTATTTAATAATTAACTGTATAATACCTATATATATATCTATTTAATAAATAATTTTATAATAGCTATTTATATCTATTTAATAAATAACAATATAATACCTATATATATCTATTTAATAAATAACTATATAATACCTATACATATCTTTTTTAATAAATAACTATATAATACTATATATATCTATTTAATAAATAACTATATAATACCTATATATATCTATTTAATAAATAACTATATAATACCTATATATACCTATTTAATAAATAACTATATAATACCTATATATATCTATTTATGACTTAACTTGATAATACGTATAAATATCTATTTATGACTTAACTATATAACACCTATATATATCTATTTAATAAATAACTATGTACTACGTATATATATCTATTTATGACATAGCTATATAATACCTATATATATCTATTTATGACTTAATTATATAATACCTATATATATCTATTTATGACTTAACTTTATAATACCTATAAATATCTATTGATGACTTTACTATATACTACCTATATATATCTATTTATGACTTAACTATATAACACCTATATATATCTATTTAATAAATAACTATGTACTACCTATATACATTTATTGATGACATAGCTATATAATACCTATATATATCATTTTATGACTTAACTATGTACTACCTACATATATCTATTTATGACTTAACTATATAATACCTATATATCTCTATTTATGACTTAACTTTAGAATACCTATATATATCTATTTATGACTCAAATAAATACTACCTATATATATCTATTTATGACTTAGATATATACTACCTATATATATCTATTTATTACTTAAGTATATAATACCTATATATATCTATTTATTACTTAACTATATAATACCTATATATATCTATTTATTAAATAACTATATACTACCGATATATATCTATTTAATAAATAACTATGTACTACCTATATATATCTATTTAATAAATAACTATATAATACCTATATATATCTATTTAATAATTAACTATATAATATCTCTCTATATATATATTTAATAAATAACTTTATAATAGCTATATATATCTATTTAATAAAGAACAATATAATAGCTATAAATATGTATTTAATAAATAACTATATAATACCTATATATATATATTTAATAAATAACTATATAATACTATATATATCTATTTAATAAATAACTATATAATACCTATATATATCTATTTAATAAATAACTATATAATACCTATATATATCTATTTAATAAATAACTATATACTACCTATATATATCTATTTATGACTTAATTATATAATACCTATATATATCTATTTATGACTTAACTTTATAATACCTATAAATATCTATTGATGACTTTACTATATACTACCTATATATATCTATTTATGACTTAACTATATAACACCTATATATATCTATTTAATAAATAACTATGTACTACCTATATACATTTATTGATGACATAGCTATATAATACCTATATATATCATTTTATGACTTAACTATATAATACCTATATATATCTATTTATGACTTAACTATATAATACCTATATATCTCTATTTATGACTTAAATTTAGAATACCTATATATATCTATTTATGACTCAAATAAATACTACCGATATATATCTATTTATGACTTAGATATATACTACCTGTATATATCTATTTATTACTTAAGTATATAATACCTATATATATCTATTTATTACTTAACTATATAATACCTATATATATCTATTTATTAAATAACTATATACTACCGATATATATCTATTTAATAAATAACTATGTACTACCTATATATATCTATTTAATAAATAACTATATAATACCTATATATATCTATTTAATAATTAACTATATAATATCTCTCTATATATATATTTAATAAATAACTTTATAATAGCTATATATATCTATTTAATAAAGAACAATATAATAGCTATAAATATGTATTTAATAAATAACTATATAATACCTATATATATATGTATATTTAATAAATAACTATATAATACTATATATATCTATTTAATAAATAACTATATAATACCTATATATATCTATTTAATAAATAACTATATAATACCTATATATATCTATTTAATAAATAACTATATACTACCTATATATATCTATTTATGACATATCTATATAATACCTATATATATCTATTTATGTCTTAACTATATAATACCTATACACATCTATTTATGACTTAACTTGATAATACCTATAAATATCTATTTATGACTTAACTATATACTAGCTATATATATCTATTGATGACTTAACTATATAACACCTATATATATCTATTTAATAAATAACTATGTACTACCTATATATATCTATTTATGACTTAACTATATAATACCTGTATATACCTATTCATAACTTAACTATATAATACCTATATATATCTATTTATGACTTAACTATATAACACCTATATATAACTATTTAATAAATAACTATGTACTACGTATATATATCTATTTATGACATAGCTATATAATACCTATATATATCTATTTATGACTTAACTATATAATACCTATAAATATCTATTTATGACTTAACTATATACTAGCTATATATATCTATTTATGACTTAACTATATAACACCTATATATATCTATTTAATAAATAACTATGTACTACCTATATATATCTATTTATGACATAGCTATATAATACCTATATATATCTATTTATGACTTAACTATATAATACCTGTATATACCTATTCATAACTTAACAATATAATACCTATATATATCTATTTATGACTTAACTATATAACACCTATATATAACTATTTAATAAATAACTATGTACTACGTATATATATCTATTTATGACTTAACTATATAATACCTATATATATCTATGTATGACTTAACTATGTAACACCTATATATATCTATTTAACAAATAACTATGTACTACCTATATATATCTATTTAACAAATAACTATGTACTACCTATATATATCTATTTATGACTTAACTATATAATATCTATATATCTCTATTTATGACTTAACTATATAATACCTATATATATCTCTTTACGATTTAACTATATAATACATATATATATATCTATTTATGACTTAAATTTATACTACTTGTATATATCTATTTATTACTTAAGTATATAATACCTATATATATCTATTTATTAAATAACTATATACTACCGATATATATCTATTGAATAAATAACTATATAATACCTATATATATATCTATTTAATAAATAATTTTATAATAGCTATTTATATCTATTTAATAAATAACAATATAATACCGATATATATCTATTTAATAAATAACTATATAATACTATATATATATATATTTAATAAATAACTATATAATACCTATATATATCTATTTAATAAATAACTATATAATACCTATATATATCTATTTAATAATTAACTATATAATACCTATATATATATCTATTTAATAAATAATTTTATAATAGCTATTTATATCTATTTAATAAATAACAATATAATACCTATATATATCTATTTAATAAATAACTATATAATACCTATACATATCTTTTTTAATAAATAACTATATAATACTATATATATATCTATATAATAAATAACTATATAATAGCTATATATATCTATTTAATAAATAACTATATAATACCTATATATATCTATTTAATAAATAATTATATAATACCTATATATATATATGTATGACATAACTATATAATACCTATATATATATATCTATTTGTGACTTAACTATATAATACCTCTTTATATGTATTTATGACTTAACCATATAATACCTATATATATCTATTTATGACTTAACTATATAATACCTATATATACCTATTTATTACTTAACTATATAATACCTATATGTACATCTATTTATTACTTAACTATATAATACCTATATATATTTAGTTATGACTTAACTATATAATACCTATATATATCTATTTAATAAATAACTATATACTACCTATATATATCTATTTATGACATAGCTATATAATACCTATATATATCTTTTTATGACTTAACTATATAATACCTATATATATCTATTTATGACTTAACTTTATAATACCTATATATATCTATTTATGACTTAACTATATACTACCTATATATATCTATTTATTAAAGTATATAATACCTATATAGATCTATTTATTACTTAACTATATAATACCTATATATGTCTATTTATTACTTAACTATATAATACCTATATATATCTATTTATTACTTAACTATATAATACCTACATATATCTATTTATTAAATAACTATATACTACCTATATATATCTATTTATGACATAACTATATAATACCTATATATATCTATTTATGACTTAACTATATAATACCTATATATATCTATTTATGACATAGCTATATAATACCTATATATATCTATTTATGACTTAACTATATAATACCTATATATATCTATTTATTACTTAACTATATAATACCTACATATATCTATTTCTTAAATAACTATATACTACCTATATATATCTTTTTATGACTTAACTATATAATACCTATATATATCTATTTATTACTTAACTGTATAATACCTATATATATCTATTTATTACTTAACTATATAAGACATATATATATCTATTTCATAAATAACTATATAATACCTATTTATATCTATTTAATAAATAACTATATAGTACCTATATATATCTATTTAATAAATAACTATATAATACCTATATATATCTATTTAATAAATAACTATATAATACCTATATATATCTATTTAATAAATAACTATATACTACCTATATATATTTATTTTTTAACAATGTACTATCTCTATATATCTATTTATTACTTAAGAATGTACTATCTCTATATATCTATTTATTACTTAATTATATTCTACCTATATGTATCTATTTAATACTTAACTGTATACTACCTCTATATATATCTGTAGTATACTGTTTTATTTTTCATTTGTCCTTCTAACACATTTTTATACCTCCTTCTCTCTTTACACTTTTGTCTTTTTCAGTCTTTCTATATTTTCGTCAACTGTCTGCGTTGCTGTTTCTCTGAGAAACATATGCTTGACAACGTTACATTTCTTTTTAAACACGGCATAACAAGCGATTTCACGATTCCGAAGTCTCTACAATTAGAATATAGTATTTTCGTGAGATTGTATTTTTTGACGGCGGAAATAACGTTAGAGGTAACTTCCGGTGAATTAACTGTTCAGATAAAATAATAAACCTCGTTATTTGAATCGTTACAGAGTCATTCATTACAACAAACGATGGCCTGGCATGGCCTAGCGCGTTAAGGCGTGCACTTCGTAATCTGAGGGTCGCGGGTTCGCGCCAAACATGTTCGCCCTCCCAGCCGTGGGGGCGTTATAGTGTGACGGTCAATCCCACTCTTGCCCCCCAGTGGCTCAGCCGTATGTCTGCGGACTTACACGCTAAAATCCGGGTTTCGATACCCGTGGTGGGCAGAGCACAGATAGCCTATTGTGTAGCTTTGTGTTTAATTCAAAACAACAAAACAACAACAACAAACGGAAAACAAAAAATAAACTGATTAACAATAGGAAACTTTAAATAATACTAACGCTGTATTAGAAATCTGCAACCATCCGTTGTTGTGTGTGACATGTCGGCTGGAGGCCAGTGTTTTCAACTCAATGTTTGAGTTATTGTTCTATTACCGAAACGTGACAGTGAAAGATGACTTAATACTGATCGATCACTTGATTTCTTGCGTCACTTTAAACGAAAATATCGTAACAAAACTCGAGTTGCCTCGCTTTTTATTCAGACCTTTTACTGTAAATGAAAATATAAAAAAAAGAGAGAGAAGGTGACAAAACATTAGTTGACATAATTTCATTTGCAGTTTCGTTTAAGAAGTGACCGTATTTCATATAGCTGAGAAACGGCGACCATCATCCAACATGTAAGTTCTTGATGGTTTTTACCATCTAGTTTTTGAGATGACATTAAATTCACATCTGGAATCTGGTTTTGGTGAAAAAAAAGAGAGAAAGTTATCTAGTATAAAAGAGTTAAAGTTCAATTCGCATCCTTTGTATTGTTAGAGATATATGACAACTCACTAACTAGAAGAAACCTGACAGTAACTAACAGGAACCTGTACAATAACTAAAAGGAACCTGACAAAAGAAACCAGAAACATGCATAATAATTTGATCTTACAATAATTAAGAGAAACATGCAGACTAAGTAAAAGCAATCTGACAGTAACGAACAGAAACATGTACAGCAACTGAAAAAACTTGACAGTAACTAACAAAAACATGTACAATAACTAAAAGAAACCTTATATTAACTAATAGAAACATGTACAATAACAAAACGGAACCTCACAGTAACTAACAGAATTACATATAATAACTAAAAGGAGCCTGACAGTAGCTAACAGAATCACGTATAATAACTAAAGGGAACCTGACAGTAACTAACAGAATCACGTATAGTAACTAAACGGAATCTGACAGTAACTAATAGAAACCTGTATAGTAACTAAAGGGAACCTGATAATAACTAACAGAAACCTCTATAGTAACTCAAAGGAACCTGACAGTAACTAATAGAATCA
The DNA here is from genome assembly GCA_011833715.1 of Carcinoscorpius rotundicauda. NCBI lineage: Eukaryota > Metazoa > Arthropoda > Merostomata > Xiphosura > Limulidae > Carcinoscorpius > Carcinoscorpius rotundicauda. The sequence continues at coordinate 77,519,836 of CM022393.1, forward strand.
CGTATAATAACTAAAAGGAACCTGACAGTAACTAACAGAATCACGTATAGTAACTAAACGGAACCTGACAGTAACTAACAGAATCACGTATAATAACTAAAAGGAACCTGACACTAACTAATAGAATCACGTATTATAACTAAACGGAACCTGATAGTAACTAACAGAAACCTCTATAGTAACTCAAAGGAACCTGACAGTAACTAATAGAATCACGTATAATAACTAAACGGAACCTGACAGTAACTAACAGAATCACGTATAGTAACTAAACGGAATCTGACAGTAACTAATAGAAACCTGTATAGTAACTAAAAGGAACCTGATAGTAACTAACAGAATCACGTATAGTAACTAAACGGAATCTGACAGTAACTAATAGAAACCTGTATAGTAACTAAAAGGAACCTAATAGTAACCAACAGAAACCTCTATAGTAACTAAAAGGAACCTGACAGTAACTAATAGAATCACGTATAATAACTAAACGGAACCTGACAGTAACTAACTGAATCACGTATAATAACTAAAAGGAACCTGACAGTCACTAATAGAATCACGTATTATAACTAAAAGGAACCTGACAGTAACTAATAGAATCACGTATAATAACTAAACGGAACCTGACAGTAACTAATAGAATCACGTATTATAACTAAACGGAACCTGATAGTAACTAACAGAAACCTGTATAGTAACTAAAAGGAACCTGATAGTAACTAACAGAAACCTGTATAGTAACTAAAAGGAACCTGATAGTAACTAACAGAAACCTGTATAGTAACTAAACGGAACCTGACAGTAACTAATAGAATCACGTATAATAACTAAACGGAACCTGACAGTAACTAACAGAATCACGTATAGTAACTAAACGGAATCTGACAGTAACTAATAGAAACCTGTATAGTAACTAAAAGGAACCTGATAGTAACTAACAGAATCACGTATAGTAACTAAACGGAATCTGACAGTAACTAATAGAAACCTGTATAGTAACTAAAGGGAACCTGATAGTAACTAACAGAAACCTCTATAGTAACTCAAAGGAACCTGACAGTAACTAATAGAATCACGTATAATAACTAAACGGAACCTGACAGTAACTAACAGAATCACGTATAGTAACTAAACGGAATCTGACAGTAACTAATAGAAACCTGTATAGTAACTAAAGGAAACCTGACAATAACTAACAGAATCACGTATAGTAACTAAACGGAATCTGACAGTAACTAATAGAAACCTGTATAGTAACTAAAAGGAACCTGACAGTAACTAACAGAAACCTGTATAGTAACTAAACGGAACCTGACAGCAACTAACAGAATCACGTATAATAACTAAAAGGAACCTGACACTAACTAATAGAATCACGTATTATAACTAAACGGAACCTGATAGTAACTAACAGAAACCTCTATAGTAACTAAAAGGAACCTGACAGTAACTAATAGAATCACGTATAATAACTAAACGGAACCTGACAGTAACTAACAGAATCACGTATAGTAACTAAACGGAACCTGACAGTAACTAACAGAATCACGTATAATAACTAAAAGGAACCTGACACTAACTAATAGAATCACGTATTATAACTAAACGGAACCTGATAGTAACTAACAGAAACCTGTATAGTAACTAAAAGGAACCTGACAGTAACTAACAGAAACCTGTATAGTAATTAAACGGAACCTGACAGTAACTAACAGAATCACGTATGATAACTGAAAGAAACCTCACAGTAACTACGAAAAGCCTGTACAACAACTAAAATAACTCGCAACCATAATCTCTTAAGGTTTGGTTAAACAGAAGGGCACATTTTGTATAGTTTAAGTAAATAAGCTGGCATTTCCGAGATATACTAAATCTGTCAATCTGTCTTCTTCAGTAATATCTCTGAATGAAAAACATCGATAAAAGTGAGGACGATGTGTGATCAGGAATTATCAAAGGTTGACCTAGTTGTACGATTTTTAGTTTCCTAAACTGTTCTATATTTGGTATAAACCTGATTGTAAGAAGGCTTTCTTCTCAGTTAATTAGCACCTCTGTCATTCAATCATTTTGTATTCATTCTGGCTTGTGGTATAAAAATTAAACTCAGTCAAGAGAATTAACAATCTTCTTTCCAATCTCACTAATGAAGTATTTTCTGTGTTTCCAATCTAATTGAAAACTGTCCTGTAAGATTGAAGAGAAGTTCCAGATCTTTCTGTCAAGTTGAAGGACAGTCGATGTTTTCACTTTCTTTGTTGTATATCCTAATAAGAAACAATCAACAAAAGTAAAAGAACTTTGCTGTACAAAGGCAGACAGATGGACTGACAGACAGGTGGATAGAGCAGTTGATTCAGAGACAAAAATATTGTTATGCAGGACGTGTGGGCGAGTTCCAATATTTGATTATGTTTCGATCGTGAAGCCTCAGTTACAGCATTTATCCACAGCATATTCTATTACATGGATTGATACTCTATACACTAAAACTTCTAATAAAAGCAATTCATTAGACAGTCTATTGAATTTAGTAACACAATAACATGACGAAAGGTTTTAAACTCAGACTATAAAAAAGCTATACATATCTCAGTAAAAGTTGTTTTTAGTGGTACAGGTTTTAGAAATATCTTTGTAATCATGATTTAAGTTATAATGTCGGATGCAACAAAATATATTGAAGTTCCCAAACTGTGTTTATTACTAATGTCGATAATTTTACAATGAACTGTAAAAAATTAACAATAAATAAGGTTATGTTATTTAGATTCATACAGGAAAATAGAATACTTATTGTGACATGTATTAACCGAGTAATTTTTTTAAATTTATGCAAAATACTTTCCCTAATTTTCTGAAGAAAAAGACACGAAAAATCTCTCATTCAAATGTTAAAATAATGTCGTTTTTGTTACTGACTATGAAACTTTAAAACATAAGACACAAGTAATGTCCTGATTTTTAAAAATACCCTACAGACTTCTTTCTCTTTTTCTGTTGGTTTCATAAAAGAAAATAGATGAGGGATTGACCTTAAACCTGGCTATTTTATTTGACTTGAAGCCAGAGAAGTTTATTATTCATCGAGAAACCTCGTTTTTTATTTGACTGGAAGCCAGAGAAGTTTATTGTTTATCAAAAGAACCTGGATAATAAAAAACGGTTAATCTACTTTTAAAATTAGTGATGACGTTACAGACACTCATTTAAGTTTTATTTTGTTTAAATTCACTAAGGAAACATTCTTAACGGCCAATTGAAGGTAACTTTTTTTGCCATTCCAAATTCAAGTGAGAACATTTGCTTAATATCATATTCTTCAGTAAAGGCAATCTTTTCCGGACTGAACGACGAATAATTAGGCCTTATCTTAAAAAGATCTTTTTATGTTGTTTTTTTAAATTTCGCGAAAGCTACACGAGGAATGTCTGCGCTAGCCGTTCCTAATTTAGCAGTGTAAGTGCTAATCATCACCACCCACCGTAAACTTTTGGGCCACTCTTTTACCAACGTATATTAGGATTAACCGTAACATTATAACGTCCCCATGACTGAAAGAACGAGTATGTTTAGTGTGACGGAGATTCGAGCCCGCGACCCTCAGTCTAAGAGTCGAACACCCTAACCACCTGGCGATGCTAAATCCTCTTAATAAGAACTAAAATTTTTGTTTTAAAAACGCATGAAGGTACTTTTTATAAGAAATAACACTTTAGTGTATAAAGGCTACTTTATTTACAAAACTTTTATGTACGAAATTGTATGTTGTAATTCTTGGATTACATACAGACCACAGAAATGATCTTCCAATGCAAAGGTGTTTATTAAACTATAGAACAATTAATATTTATATATGTATATTTTTTCTTTAAAGAACACTTTAAAATCACACTTTCTATCAAAATTTAATCACCATTATAAGTGCATGTGAGGTTAAACAGATGTGTACAAAAAACAATAATTTTGTTTACATCCTACGTAATTACTGAAATGTGTTTTTATTTATCTTTGTTATTACCAGCTAATCAATACATGAACCAACAATATATCGAGTTTTCTAGAAGTTTTTGTAGTATGGTTTTCGTCTACTGAAAGTGACTATATACGAGTTATTTTAGTCATCATACTGATAACCTTGGATAAGAACTTACGAAAGTGATTATAGTTATTTTTAAAGCTAGTGTAGTTAGTTGGTGGTAAAATAGTCTTAGTGCGTTATTGCCAGTGATTTCTTTCATAAAACAATTTTCCTTCAAGCTGTTTTGTTTGTAACTCCTGTTTAAGCTTAATATGTTATCAGTTATTATTCTTATTTATTTTTTCTGATTTTGCAGATGCTTTCTTTCAACAGCATTTTTGTAGTTTGTAGCTCGGTTAACGATGCGCTTCATGTCGATTACCTGTCCTATCACGATTCTTTACGAACACAAGGAGTGCAGACAGCCCTCGTGTAGCTTTGCGCGAAATGAAAAACAACACCAACCAAACAAAAAACAAAAACAAGACAGACTGTAACTCAATACTTCCTTCCAATTTCTCCAACGTGGGTTAATTAACTGGAACAGTAGGCCTCAGAAATTATCCTTTTTATTTTCAGATGATTTTACTTCTGCCTTACTCGAATCAAAGCATGGCTAAGAATATTTCTCGGCCTGGCATGGCCGAGCGCGTTAAGGCGTGCGCTCGTAATCCGAGGGTCGCGGGTTCGCGCCCGCGTCGCGCTAAACATGCTCGCCCTCCCAGCCGTGGGGGTGTATAATGTGACGGTCAATCCCACTATTCGTTGGTAAAAGAGTAGCCCAAGAGTTGGCGGTGGGTGGTGATGACTAGCTGCCTTCCCTCTAGTCTTACACTGCTAAATTAGGGACGGCTAGCACAGATAGCCCTCGAGTAGCTTTGTGCGAAATTCCAAAACAAACAAAAGAATATTTCTGCGTTTAAAGTACACCACCCGTAAAAAAGAAGTTGTAACCAACTGCCAAGACACGGAATTCAACATAAAAAATTTATATAATAGAGCCCACCTTTACGGACGCGCTAATTTACCATAAATCATACATCAAGGCTCAAGAACTAATAAAAGGGTATAAATACCAACTTTTAGTAATCGGAGCACAAAATATGATACACATATAAAATAATAGTAGCAATAAAAGGTGAAATGTCAATTAACTTTAATAGCAGTATTTGATTTAAATGTAACACACATTATTGGAAAGTTAAAACATGAAGTTTATTTGATATCACAAGACTATATAAATTTGTTTAGCTTTTTATAATAATCATAAAATTTTGTCACACTCTCTGGCAAGTAGTTTTTATTATGCTTGTAGAGGTTAGCGAACTTTTAATAATGAGTTGTTAAATATATATATATATATGCAACCGTGAGCTCTAGCGCTAAGCGCTATCGTTGTGATAACGTCTGTATTATGTTTACAGCAAGGCTAATCTGATGCGCTTCCGTTGTACGTCCTGCTTTGAACAAAAATCGATCGTTTCTTTTAATACTTTACATTACGACTTCTTCAAGTATTTTCGTTAGGGCTAGAGAAACGACTCACTCAGTTTATTTTCATCCTCCGTAAGGAGTTTCATAAGGAACTGAACAATGCGCCTACAATGTTACTGTCGCCAATGTTTTAATTTCTGTTGCACAAAATAAGTAATTAGTTAATGTGAAAAAATATCAGGGAGGAAAAGATCGTAAACTTTAACCTTATCGAATACAGTGATAACAGATGGCAGTCTTTAAGGGGGGATACAGTCTTTCTTGCGACACATATCACATAAAATATATAAGTAACAAGTGGTAATACGTATGATATTGTTTGTCTGGTGACACTTCTACATAAAATACATAAGTAACAAGAGGCAGTTCTTGAGATGAGATACTGTTTGTCTGGCGACACGTGTCGTACTATATAAAATATATAAGTAACAAGTGGCAGTCCTTGCGATGAAATATTGTTTGTTTTCGGACACACGTCTTACTATACAAAATACATAAGTAACAAGTAGCAGTCCTTGAGATGAGATACTGTTTGTCTGGCGACACATGTCGTACTATATAAAATACATAAGTAACAAGTGGCAGGCCTTGAGATGAGATATTTAATACGTCTTATTAAACATGTCTCAATCGGGATATATTTTTGTAAAACAGAAATAACACACTTAATAATGATTTCTAACTTTAGCACTTAGTGACAATCATGTAGTATTTGCATCTGTCTATCGACCAGACATAATCATTATACATTTCTATACAGTACATACCAGTTATCATCTGATTAGGAAAACTCCCAGGATGAGTCAGTTCCGAATGCTAATTCCATTTGTAACTTCCCACCAGACACTAAGACTAAATTTGATGACAATTGGTCTAGCGGTTCGCTAGTTATAAGCGGGTACACACACACAGTTGTGTAAAATAACAGTTTATACTGGCATGTTGAGTATTTTCAACAGACTGCCCACCAAGTTAATATTTAAAATGTGTTATGTTTACGCATACATTGAGATTTATCGAAAAGAATAAAAACCAGAAAAAACGAGACTAGAGCTTGAAGTCATCTAAAAGTAGAAAGGGCTGGAAGACAGAAACTTCGAACAGAAATATAAATAAAGAAATCAAAAAGTAAAAAGAGAACGGAAGGAAATGGGAAGATATAAGAACGGATGTGCTTTAATGGAAATACATAGATGAAGAAAAATAATGGAGAAAACTGAAAGATACGGAACGAGAAGGTGACTAGATCAAAAGAAATAAAGCTAATGGTGTGCATGTTTTCTTATAGCAAAGCCACATCTGGCTATCTGCTGAGTCCACGGAGGGGGATCAAACCCCTGATTTTAGCACTACAAATCCGTAAACTTACCACTGTACCAGTAGGAGAGAAAGGAAAAAGGAAACGCTGGTAAGAATTGTGAAAAATATGGGAAATTAAACGAGCCAATATATTATGTGTTAACAGACAGCGACAAATACAACCTAAAAAAATATAATCCAAATTAAGTAATCTGTATCAGCGGTAATTAATGAAAAATCAAATGAAAAAACAGAACGATTTGTAAAGCAATACAAAACATCTAATTAAAAAAACGTTTTAAACTGTTCAATTAAGCAATGATTGCTTTTTGAACAGTTCTAAGATATTAATGTTGATTAAGAGCATAAAACACAAAACAACGGGCCCCTGCATAGCCAGGTGGTTAAGGCATTCGACTCGTAACTTGAGGGTCGCGGGTTCGAATCCCAATCACACACAAACATGCTTGCCATTTCAGTCGTGGGGATGTTATAATATGTCCGTCAATCCTACTATTCATTGGTAAAATAGTAGCCAAAGAATTGGCGGTGGGTGCTGATGACTAGCTGCCTTCCATCTAGTCTTACACTGCTAAATTAGGGACGGCTTGCTTTCTTGTAGTTCTGCGCGAAATCCAAAAACAAACATAAAAAAGACGTTTTTTAACACAATGAAAGTTAAAATATCTATTATTAGTTACAACCAAATAGTTTCGGTAACACAATTACCTTCATCAGGACTAATATTTACAGTGTTGACCTTTAATGGGGGTGGAAAGTAGATCATAAAGGAAGGAATGCTCAATTCAAATAAATATTCCAATGAGATATTTTCTCAAAAAACTTCGATTTGGTGTTTCTTATATTTCTCATATGAAAACACAGTCTGCCTGAAAATATATTATTAATGATGGCATTCTACCATTACAAATATTATTAAATGAGATATATGTTACTCTTACAGAAGATAACAACGGTACGTTGTTACTATTACAGAAGATAATACATGAGGTATTATAAATGTATATTTTTACCATTACAGAAGTAAATAAATGAGGTATTATGAATAACGTCATTGTGAAGTAAGCAATGACACCATAGATCAATATTTGTCTTTAAAATACATTTGAAAATAGATTTTTTTGGACAAACATAAAATGTACTTGTAAATTCAAAATATCACTTATATCTTATTATGTTTGTATTATATCTCTGTTATATCTGTATTATGTGTTATACCTGTTTTATATCTGTGTTACATGTGTATTATGTTTGTATTATATCTGTGTTATATCTGTATTATGTTTTTATTATGTGCTATACCTGTATTATATCTATATTATGTTTGAATTATATTTGCTGTATTATGTTTGTGTTATATCTGTATTATGTTTGTATTATGTCTGTATTATGTTTGTATTATGTCTGTGTTATGTTTGGTACTTCAACAGTTTGAATCCTCTTACAGATATGAATTAGTTAAAGATTTTGAAATCACCATGGTAACATTCGTTGTTCCGTTTTAACTACGCTCAAAAATACGACATTGTATTTAGTATTTTTTTTACACTCCGGATTTACAATGCTAAAATTAGGGGTTCGATTCCCCTCGGTGGGCTAAGCAGATAGCCCTTTGTGGCTTTGCTATACGGAAAACAATAACAATAATAGTAATTTTTTACAATATTTCTCACTGTGCTTTAATTTTCTGCGATGGTAATTGGCCTAAATTACATACAATACTGTTGCACATATTACCTCTGTTGTTTTATTTCCAGTTCTACAGAGGCCTGGAATGGACAGATGGTTAAGTATCTCGACTCTTAATCTGAGGGTTGCGGGTTTGAATCTCGTCGCACCAAACATGCTCGCCATTTCAGCCGTGGAGCGTTATAATGTGACGGTGAATTCCACTATTCGTTTTTAAAAGAGTTGGTAGTGTGTAGTGATGACTCGAGTCTTACACTGCTAAATTAGCGACTAGCGCAGATAGCCCTCGTGCAAGCTTTGCGCCAAATTAAAAAAAAAAATCAAACCAGTTCTGCGGAGAAAAAGTTTGCTTCGCATACTTTACGTTATCTCAAAGTTTATTATAATCAAGTGAGCTATGGTATACTCAGAATAAATATTAGTACGAATTTACTTGCAATATTACCTCCTCGCGTTTCCAGTTAGTTCAGAAAACTTAGCTAAGAATAATATGATTTGTTATTTATTGCAACAGCTAATGTTTACTGTTGAGTTAATAAAGAACGTTTCTCGGCATGATGAGAGTATATTTTCAAGAACAAAGTAAAAAAAAGAAAAGAAAGAAGTACGATTAATTTTGGTTTCAGTTTTGCTTCCAGTCAACCCAGCCGCGTCATAATAATGTGTAGGAAACAACGAAATATGAGTGCTAATGATAAAATGCATTTTACGAGAGAAACGATTATAACTCTTGCTCCTTTGACACATAAAACAATTCCACTTTGAAAATATGCCTTGAGGACCTATGTTATGTTATTGAACTGATCATTCTTTTCCTAAAAGATATGTATCTATATAGTTATAATAATACTGACTGTGGTCTGTTGTTTATCCATAGGATTACTTCATAGGATGTGAAAGGACCTTCACCAAGCTTAGTATAATGATTCATTAACATAATAAATTAAATATAAATATGTTCGTGACGGGGTACATCAAAATTTTAAGTTTTGCAATTGCGGTTTTCATAGGCGTTTTTTTTATGCGAGTATTTTTTACCATTACTTCACCCCCTGTTGATGGAACTTCACGAAAATGAAGGTTTGTTGGGTCCACGGAAGGATACATGAGAACTTGAGGTTTCATATTTTGCGGTTTTTACGTTGTTCTTTTTATACAATTATATATAAGGGAAGCAACTTTTCATGTCTTGATTTCTACAACTTCCCGTTAGTACATGCATACATATGTTATAACCATAAATTCTTAAGCGATAAACAAAACACATCAACATGAAACAAAATACGCCACGATAGATTTTAAAAATATGCAGCGCATTTTGTTTCATGTTGATATGTTTTGTTTACGGTTTATAATTATAATATGCTGTAAAAACGCCTTGTTCACAAAAAGACCTCGTATCACCACTATTCGCTTGTTGTTGTTTGTTTTTCACAGTACATCCACACAACAGAATAACTGCTTTGAGAACCAAGTCCAGTATTTTAGTGTTGTAAGTAGGAAAGCATACCACTGTTCCTTCCTAATACAACTTGCACATAATTTTCTAAACCGTATGGAAAAACCTGCAGGGAAGTGTGAAACTACCGATAAAAAACATCCTCAGTATTAGGTCACCTGACCTAGTTCCTATAAGGTCATTTTGAACTATGATTCTTAAGAACTATTTCTGCCACATTTTATCATTTTAACTAATTTACCTGTTAGTTTTTACAATTACTGAAAACATGAATAAGCATAATAAGTATTTTATTTCAAACGTTCTAGGTTTTTCCATAAAGTCTTTGAACATTTATTTCTGAGGTTTCATGTTACAATTCAAGACTAGGGATTACTAACAAGAGCTCAACTTTTTCACCTTTTCAGTTTTATTCTCTGTTACTGTTTTCTTCCACAAACAACAGTTTGACCTTCCATGTTTACCAATATTCATGAATAGCTGTAACCAGTCTATAGCTAGTTAGGAAGTGAGTACAAACTTACTAGAGTCGTGAGTAAAGATAACATCCTTGGCTTCCGTCATGCAGAAAGTTGTTTCCTTTGTATCCAGAACCTATTAATGATAATAAACATTAATTAGTCACGATCCAGAACCTTTTAATAACCGTATACTAGATAGTAATGATCCAGGACCTATTAGCAACCGTACATTATTTAGTCGTGATCTAGGACCTGTTAATAACCATAACTAGTCAGTAGTAATCCAGGACCTATTAATAATGATAACTAGTCAGTAGTGATCCAGGACTTATTAATAATCATAACTAGTCAGTAGTGATCCAGGACCTATTAATAATCATAACTAGTCAGTAGTGATCCAGGACCTGTTAACAGTTATAAATATTAGTTACTCGATTTGTGACTTGTTAAAAACTGTACATATTAGTTACTCGATTTTCGTGACTTGTTAAAAACTGTACACATTAGTTTCTAGACATTCAAGACTTATTAAAAAACATAAACATTAGTTACTCGATATTCAAGACTTATTAAAAAACATAAACATTAGTTACTCGATATTCAAGACTTATTTAAAAACATAAACATTAGTTACTCGATATTCAAGACTTATTTAAAAACATAAACATTAGTTACTCGATATTCAGGACTTATTAAAAATATAAACATTATTAGTCTCGATATTAAAGACTTGTTGAAAAACATAAACATTAGTTACTCGATATTCAAGACTTATTAAAAATGTAAACATTATTAGTCTCGATATTAAAGACTTGTTAAAAACCTTAAATCTCTGTAGCTCAATCTGAATGAACATTTTTCAGATGAATGTCACATTTGCGACTGAAGTCCTCTGTCGCCAACTGTGCACCGACTGCTTACTTGTTTAAGAATACTCTACAAAAATATATTTGGTTACTTATTTATTTAGGCTAGATTTCTTTATTTACAAAGAGTTTCCTTCAAAGGGTGCAGATGATGAAAGATACCCCGTGGGTTGGATCCAGAAAGTCTTTTCGTACTTCTTACTATAAGGTTCGACTGAAAGACTACCATGTAATGTCTTTAGACACGCGTAGAACAAGATTGTTCTTAAACACTAAGGGCGGAAAATGTGTTTAAGGAAAGTATAACTTTCATTACTTTTGTTTCATTAGTTTTTAGTGTAAATATTTATGGGATTGCAAAGCAACACAAGCGAGAATTTATACTTTTAATGTTTTGCATCAGAATACATTCTATCCACAACAAAATAATACTAATGTGCCTACTTAATTATACATGACCTGCGAATGGCCTGTTCCTTGGTAAACTACAGAAAACAAAGAAGGCAGAACGAGACTTCAAACATCTATTATTTATAGGTCTTGTCTGTAAATGTACAATGTTTATCAGGTAGTTTCACAAGGCTCTTAATTCCGTTTAAAGTTCGTGTCTTCTTTGAATTTAATAAAATTAGAAAACAATAATTAAGAGAGACTAAAATGATTTTTTTAAAAAAACACAGAAACTTGCAGTCTACCAATTACCTTGTGCGGATTAACGACAAACTTGAAGCAAACCGTTAATGATGCTAAGTGCTACGAACTTGTACAGTTTCTTTTACCAATACAATGTTTTTCCATTAATTGGTTTTAATATAATTATATATATATTTAAACGAAATCAAAGATGTCCAGCGATAAATTCAAAACTAGACCCGTTACTTATAACAAATTGAAATTGTGTAAACTTATTATAATTTAATGAATAACTAATTACATATGTAATAATAATAATAATAAAAAAGATCATAACATCACTAACTACACAGAGCTTATTCCTTTTGTCATTCGGCCGGAAACTCATGTTTCTCTTTTATGGTACTGCTCAACAATATACATTGTCGCTTAGCAATACGGCCTGGCATGGCCGAGCGCGTTAAGGCGTGCGCTCGTAATTCGAGGGTCGTGGGTTCGCGCCCGCGTTGCGCTATACATGCTCGCCCTCCCAGCCGTGAGGGTGTATAATGTGATGATCAATCCCACTATTCGTTGGTAAAAGAGTAGCCCAAGAGTTGGCGGTGGGTGGTGATGACTAGCTGCCTTCCCTCTAGTCTTACACTGCAAAATTAGGGACGGCTAGCACAGATAGCCCTCCAGTAGCTTTGTGCGAAATTCCAAAACAAACAAACAAACTCTTAGCAATAAGAGTTGTTCTTAGGACAACTGTGGTATTTATGTTGATTTGTTAGAAAGGTTTATTTTTTCTCTTTACATTTTTGATAACTATGGTTATATAACAGCAAAATAGTTTAGTTCAGAACTTTTATGACGTTGAATTGTAACCAAAAGTAAAATAAAACTTATCGAGTAGTGTTTCACCTAAGCCTAGCATTATGTTTACATGTTAAATCAAATTTCAAAAAAGGCTTAGTATTACTAATGTTATAAAATCAATGTTTAAAAAATGTTTAAATATTCTTTTGGCATTAAAACATAAAGAGAAATAAACGTTTATTACCACCAAATATTATTTGATCCTTCGTACAGTTGAAATATGAAAATTTATGTCGGAATGTCCACACTTTGTTTTCTACTTCCTCACTTACAATACAGTGAAAAGGTTCAGTAATGCTATTTAAGTCTCTTTCACAGTGTGCACTAACCTTTCTTTCTTCATTATAACATTTCATTTATCTGTGTAGCTGTTATAAAAATGTGGTGATTAAAGAATTATCTCGAGACTGTTTGTTTGTCTTGGAATTTCGCACAAAGCTACTCAAGGGCTTTCTGTGCTAGCCGTCCCTAATTTAGCAGTGTAAGACTAGAGGGAAGGCAGCTAGTCATCACCACCCACCGCCAACTCTTGGGCTACTCTTTTACCAACGAATAGTGGGATTGACCGTAACTTTATAACGTCACCACGATTAGGAGGGCGAGCATATTTGGCGCGACGCGGATGCGAACCCGCGACTCTCAGATTACGAGTCGCACGCCTTAACGCGCTTGGCCATGTCGGACTGATTAAATAACTGAAAAGTAAGTGGACTTTGGAAACACAGACAAATTCGAATTAGTTAAATTCTATAATTTTCGTTGTTATGTATTACAATTTATTTTGTACAAGACTCCGATTTATTATGTTACTTATATTAACGTATTACTGTTTCAAACAACTGGAAACTTTAGTTTTAATTTAGAAGTTAATTAAACGTTAATATGTATTAAATGTATGATATTTGTCAACAAGACTAATATACACAATATTATTTTTTAAAACATATGTATTTTAATATACAAACAAAAAATACTATTTATAATAACGGTTATCACTAATAAAGTAATAATCAAAACAAATGATGGTTTATGTACATGAGTTTTACAATCTTACAGACAACAAAGACTTACATCAGGTCTAAAATTGAATATTTTATTTATAATTCGGGTCCACGACGTAAAAATTAATTCTGACTTCATATTGTTGCACCTGATTTAAGCTAATTAGTTCCGTTGACCTAACGCCGCTTATAAGCTGACTTTTACCGATGAAGATATTTAATATCCTCATAGAAATAATAACGACCGAAGTGATTCACTGAAGTTAAACGGTTTTTAATGTTCGAAATTTATAAATGTTTCTGATCCAGTTTTGTAGTTTTCTGATTAATAGGCGTAAATAGTTTTTGTGGTCTTACGCGTACTGACTGTAGCTGACCAGTTGTATAAATATTATTTGTCTCTCGGCGCGTTGGATTTTATATACCAATCACGTTTTGCAACAATACTGTCAGTCACTAGTAATACATACACAACTACTACATTGTAGATTCTTACACTCAAGAACCTTCTATAAATTTCGAGAACAGGCAGGACGTGAGAAAAACACAGTCAAGAATATATATCACATGAAAAAATAGACCATTACAGAGTCAGGCACTAAAATAAATGTACAATGATAAATATGTTGCACATTCAACAATGGTTTCCCGTGTCCCCCAGTGACACAGCGAAATGTCTGCTGACTTACAATATTAGAATATGGGTTTCGATAACTGTGGTGGACAGAGAACAAATAGCCCATTGTGTAGCTTTCTGGTTAATTATAAACAAACAAAGAATGGTTTCCTGCCATTTTTGATGGGAATTAATACTAGTTTATCAATAAATTACAAACGTATGTTTTTTTCAAAAGTATCTGCGGTAATCTAACTCCAAAAGCGTTGGAAATATTTATCCATAAAAAAACTTCAAAATTACAAGTGCTAATGAATAACGAGACAGTGTCACAGAAAATCAGTTACATGTTGGGTTTTAACCCTCAACACCTAATACCATTTGTCGTCTGCAACCAGTTGTGGGCGAGATAATCATCACTAAAATTTCTTTTAAGATTTTATAAGTAACATAATAGTAGGAATGAATTTTTATTAAGATCTACTTTTAATATCTACCTTTTTAAACATCCTTTCTCTACACTTTAGGCAATTATCATCAAGTAGTAAGAACTATATATATATATATAATTTTTACAGAACTGTTTCGGCAATGCAATTTTTGCGATTATCATCATACGAATATCAATGGTGCGTATCCAATCACTGAGAATTAATAGACTCAGCAGCGCATTAGCCAAGATGATTAAACGAGCATGAAACAGGAGGAAACATTAATAACGTTTTCTGCTATTCTAACGCGAGAAACTTTTAAATGAACCCAACTTAGAAAAATCTTTGGAATCTTGAAACATCTTAGCGAATGGTTTGTAAACAAATCAATAACTTGAGAGCTAAAAAAACACTTTAATAGTGTGTTATATAACCAGATATTTTTGTTGAAGTTGTTTTCCCAAATAACGTGTTATCTTACATTAGCATAATTGTTCTAGTGTTGTGTGATTGATCAATGTCTTGACCTCGACCTCTCCCCAATAGTGAAGAGGTTTTTAACGTTGCATGAAAACCTTCTGTATGTTGTACTACACCCTGAATTTTTTTCTATTAATAATAATACACAATAAGCCGAAGCATACTATAGTTGTTCTGTTATACACTGAAGAGTAAGATACGCGTTTGTTACCAGTGTGAACAACGCCTTGTGAATGTTCAGAGTTTTGATCTCCAATCGGTGTTGGCTACTTTCATTACAAGTTGGTAAATAATGATATTCGAATTTTACATATGTGGATGTTTGTCCACGAGAACTGAGACGTTGGAAGAGTTTGTAGCTACTGATGACAAGGCCAAAGACCACGACTTGTACTACATTTGACATTTTAAAATACTGACTTCACGAATTTATCATTTAATGGACCGAAAGAGAAAGAATTAAATGCACCAAATCAATGAACAGTTTAAGTTTCTGGGGCACTGAGAAAATTCTCTGTCTATTAACCCTTAGGAATCGTCACTTGCAATTGCAAATATGGAGACATCTTGTTGAAAACATGAAAGTCTTTTAACCTTTTTTCTGTCAGGTAATATTCTTCCGCTGGTCTTGTTATTGTTGTACTAAACATGTTCATCCAATGATGCTGCCAATAGCAAAGCAACGTTTTGAAAGAGGCATCTGCAGACAACAAAACAAAGGGAAAGGACAAGGTCTTATAACTAAGGTCAAGACCATAAAGCTTGGGGAAAATGAAATATTTTAGAAAAAAATTATAATAATTGTATAAAGCCATCTTAAGATTCACCTCAAGGAAACAGAAGAGAATTATTTGTTTTCCATTGCTCCAAGGTCCACCACTGTTGCAAATAAGAGGAAGCTGATAGCCTATGACAAGTCGACAAATATTCATGTTCTGGTCAAACCTTAGCATTCCCCAGGAGATGCTCTCCACCTTTCAACAAAGATGAATCTGTTACTTCAGAAGACTGGGTTGATGATCCTTATTAAAATCACAGGAAATTCATCATCCTTCTAGGGATGGCACTGGTAAATACTGTCCTAGAAGACAGAACAGTTGAAGACGTGTAAAGACATTGTGGAGGTTTACGTGGCAAACTTCGTCAATGCAAATATGGCCATGATAAAGCGAGATTATTCTTTGATCATTAGGAATAGGGTTATTTGAAGAAGAAAAAAGTGCACAGGTGCTAGTGAGATAAAGTACTGTTTTGATGACGGTACTGATTTCAAATGTGTTCCTCTGAAGTAGTTTCTGTCTCACACACAAACAAAAGAAAAGTTGACAAGATACCTGGCTGATGAAACCCTACACCACTTCTCAGTTTTCAATGAAACAGACTTTACTGTAGTTTTTGGTACATAACAAAGAACGATGGTGGGAAACATGTTGAGCATCCACAACATATAGAAGGGAAAGCCTACACATTTATAATTCCTTATGCCATAGATGTCAGTGTCCCAGTGCACATCTGTACATTTCTTCACCTGATACATTTATTCTTTTACCACTTGCCTACTTGTACCCGAAAATATATCCAAACACTAAATTTCTGAGTGGAAATTGTCCATATATCCTAGTCAAGCTCTCGGTATGGAGGAAGTCAAAGCTTTATTAGGAGTTCATACCTTAACTAGAGCAGACATGATTGGGAGATTCTGTGATATAACAAAACAAAAAAGCTTTAAGATATAATTTACCTCTTCCGTGCAGACTCTTTATGTTTTGTTGAGTTTGGGCCATGAGGAAGTTCATCTTCGTAATAAAACGCCAGAAGCATTTGAGAAACTTGCGTGTAGACTTAAAAGTCCCAGAACAACCTAAATAAAAATGTTGACTGTGATGGTACATGTTCTCTCAAAAAGTGCAAATGATAAAAAAACTACAATGAACTCGTGCAAGGTTGAGACAACTGGTATTAAGAGCACATTATGTTGCAATAATATAGACACACACTGATGATTCAGTGCCTGATTTATCGTCCCCAATAAAGTACGGATGGACAGCTGTTGACGGTAAACTCGTTCCAGTCTGTGCTTCCATACTTTATTGTCCACCAAATGTTCTTGTCAGAAGAAAAGCAGAAGAACCAGGTGCCGCTGTGCAATAGCCAACCTATCTTGTGCAGAACTCTGTGGCTACTGTAATGAATTTCAAAATAAAAGACATCGAGATGTTTTCGATATTGTTGACATGTGTGGTGAAAAATGTGACTGTCAAATATCACTAATAATAATTATGTTCAATGAAGCACGTCTGTAAAACTTGCCTTTTCTTACCTTAGCCACAGATATAAACCAGTTCATTAACAATAACTTCCCATCCCCAGTGGCGTGTCTGTGGACCTGCACTAATGTAGCTCGGTTTTGTTACCCGTGGTGAGCAGAACACGGATAGTCTCTTGTGTAACTTTGTGGATAATAACAAAACAAATGAAACAATAGAACAAAAATACTGTCACCTAGTGACACAGCGGTATGTCTGCAGACTAACATTACTTGAAATCAGGTTTTGATACCCGTGGTGGACAGAGTAAAGATAATACATTGTGTAGCTTTGTGTTTAACAGTAAACAAAGAAGATTATTATTAATGGATATCTTAAATTAAAAACCTTACGTTTTATCATAGTATTTTATGTAACTGCATTTGAACGATGGACAATAACAGGTATGTTATTGTGCTCCAAGATATATGTAACTTAGACTAAGAAGTCAAACTTCTTTTTAATTCATTCGAATGGCATTTTATACAATATAGAACCGTTAGTTTAGTTTTAACCTTTCATACACTCTAATTTGTTTATTTGTTTATGAATTTCGCGCAAAAAGTACTCGAGGGTTATCTGCGCTAGCCGTTCCTAATTTAGCAATGTAAGACTAGAGGGAAGGCAACTAGTCATTACCATCTACCGCCAGCTCTTGGGCTACTCTTTTACAAATGAATAGTAAGATTAAACGTTAAATTATAACGCCCCTACGGCTAAAAGAATGAGCATGTTTGGTGTGATGGGGATTCGAACACGCAACTCTGAGATTACGAGTCGAGTGCCTTAACCATCTGGCCAAGCCGGGTCCATACACAAAGAATTACTCTATAGCCCTCACTACATTATGTGTGGTATAGTTAGGCTCACATGAGTACTTTCAAATTTGGAACATTAGGTGAATTGCATTGACGTATACAATGGGGTTATTTTGATATACGCTTACTTTTGTTTTCTACAGTTAAGTTTATGGTGTGTTAAACTGAAGCCTTAACGGTTTTATTTCGGGGGCTGGCATTATATGCCCAGCTTACATGATGTATTTTACTTCACTGGTACTGAATACGTTAGAGTTAGGCCTATATTTGTTTTTAATACGTGGACACTGCACGTATTATAGCGAGGTTTACGTGAGTATATCAATTCATGAGGTTTGTGTGTCTACAGTTAGGCTTACCTGAATCATTTAATTTCATGAATTTCGTTTGTGCATGAGGCCTATGATGTTATTTTGTTTTCATAAATACTGTGTATATACTAATATTTGACCTACATATGCTTAAATTTATCAGCTTCGTAAATGTTAGGATTAGGCTTATAATGGGTATTTTTATGAATGAGCCTGTGTATGGACTACAATTAGGACTACTGTGGTAGATTCTTCTTTATCAGGTTTGTTTCAAAATCAGCAAAAATCCATATATGTATTTATAATTTCTGAAGATTGTGTGTGTGTATTACGATTCGAGAAACTTTTCTTTTAATTTACTAAGTTGTGTTTGTGTGAGTCACATTTCGACTTGCCGCTGATTTAAAGTTGGTTTCTGATATTTAAAGATAAACAGTTATTATTTATAAGGTTGAGGACTAATACAGACGTTACATTTAAATTTCAGACGAATGTAGACATACTAACCGAACACGATTTTAGTTATTAAAGCTGTAATTACGGAACAAACACATTAATATACATTTATTCAGAGATTAATAATTGTCGTTGAAACTTAGATTTTTTACGCTATTTAAACGTGAGGTCGGAACAGATTTGCGATAGAAGTTAGTTTCAGCAATATTTACTCTTCGTTCATGTTAAAATCAAAATACAGGGTGTTCGGAAGGTCACTGTACAGTTTAAAAACAGCGACAATAGCATTCATTTAGTCTATTTCAAGCCAACAACTGTTAGCGGTTTTTAGAAACAAAATAAGAATCTAGGCCTGTATTGATGCCAACATTGTTTATAATTGTCATTCATAGTTATTTCCTGTATTCTATACTGAAACATGTCTGTTAATACATATATAAGTGCACAGTGACTTTCCGAACACCCTGTAGAAGTGTTGTCACAAAACAGCGTAAAATTTTGTTTATTTTCGGTAAATTGTATAAAGCTATTCACACATTATCTGCGCTAGCCATCCTTAATTTTGAGCTGATAAAATAGATAGAAAAGAAGGTTATCAGTCAACAACAGATAGTTATATTTGACGGTCACTCTTATAACGCATACGCGAAGCATAACTGTGTGTGTGTGTTTGTGGACACTATATAAATTGCGGACATATTTTTACACGCTAACCACTGGACCTGGCCTGAACCTAAACTCTTAACGCGTGTTTTGGCTAACACTAGTTTTGCAAACCATATGTCCAGTACAATTTTATTTTCAATTTGTTTAAAAACAACAATGCATTTCAAGTTCTTTTTTTAAATATACTGTCATTATATTGGTAAGAGTTCTCCATGTTACAGTTTGTGTAAATAGAAACTAATTCTAAAAACACAACCATTTTTATAGAATATTTCCCTACACCACTTGGTACATTATATTTAATTATTGTTATTGTTTGAATCATCAAGTATCTTTTGTTCTTTCCCCATATGGTTATTATTTCCGCCATACCTTTAGCTGCTGCTTCAGCTTTTTTCAATACAAATTATTAGGACTGGGAATGAACTATTGGTTTTTAGGGTTTATCAAAACATTAATTACGCCCTTGTAGTACACAGGTTTTTTTTTCCGTGAAAAAAGTAAAGCTAAGAGGAGTAAAATGTATATAAAGTAATTCTCAATTATCATATTTTTATTTTTGACAGAAATTTGCGGATTTGAACCCTGTCAAGGCTTAGCTATTCCCTTTATCAGAAATGCTTTTTGTTTATTTTTGTCAGAGCTTTGTTACAAAATTTTCACACACAGTTAAACAAAAGCACTACTTGCTCACAACTGGTTTTAGGGTTGAACCAAAAGTCTACAAGAAAAACAGATAACTGCCATCTACTTTCTATTCAAAGTTCAAGCATTAGGCCACGTCCAGACTTTATATTTCACGTCTTAGTTGTATTTCATTCACAGTTCATAAGATTTTGATTTTTCTCGAAAGCTTAGAGTTCACAATATTTTAAGGAAGCGTTAATTGAAACAAATTAACTCGAGTACGATTTACTGATCAAACAAGTTAAATCTCCACAAAAGTGCTTTTTTGTAATTTTGAGTTATTTAACCGGAAATTAATTCTTCTTTAACATGACGACACCTTATTGCAAATAAAAATCACAAAACCAAGAGTTCTCTAACTTTCGTTTTCTAACCAAGAATGTCCTACAATGAGTTTAACCTACTCAAAAAAGAGAAAATTAGCCGACCAGTATCACATCTTTCGGACCATTCTTTAAAACATACATCTTATCAAAGGTTAAATACTAAAAAAAAACAAAAACATTTTATGACATCTCCAAGAAAGAGTTTTTCTATTCGACATTAACTTCTATCATTCCAATAATTTTAGGGTTAGTGCGCCAATATTTCTTCGCCTAAGAATAATCAGTTTACAAACGTATAAATTGCATGAGTCATCTAATTATCTAACATAGTTTCTGGTGTTTATACATCCGTTTATTCAAACTATTAATTTAAATATTTCAAAAGAACTCTTGTTGCACTACACAAGTAGAATGTTAGCCTACGAAAAATGTTCTAATCCATCTCAATGACTTTTCACGTAACTTGTATACATGTAGGCATGCAAAAAAGAATGGGGGAACACGAACTTTTAGGTGTGTGGTTTTTATAGCAAAACCACAGTGGACTATCTGTCCGCCGTGTCTACCGAGAGGAACCGAATTCCTGATTTGAGTATTTTAAGTCCTAAAACTTAATGCTGTTCCAATGGCGAATCTCACAAGAAATGATTTTTCCTGTGAGTACCTGTCTACCAGTACAAAGTGATAATGATCTGGCTTTGTAATATCAACCTCTCTCCAGATTTTATGTACCTTTCACGTAACTTTGCTTTTGTTCACTTTGATGTTAATCGGAAAAATAACAGTGCATTAATAAATAAATAAACAATGAAATAAAAAATATAATTACATTAGTGTGTTTTCTTATAGCAAAGCGACGTCTGGCTATCTGCTGAGCCCACTGAGGGGAAATAATTATATTGAAAACTGGCAAGTGTGTAATACGTTCCCCCCAGTGGCTCAGCGGTATGTTTGCGGACTTACACGCCAAGATCCGGGTTTCGATACCCGTGGTGGGCAGACCACAGATAGCTCATTGTGTAGCTTTGTGCTTAATTAAAAACAAACAAACAAATCCTTCCCACTCAATTAAATCATCCTGAAAAATGATGATATTGTAGAATATTTAAGTCCAACAGTTTAATTTGAGTAGACTAGAGTGATTGTTGATGGTTACTGGCTAGTGTTTCCTCTAGTCTATCGCTCCAAAATTAGGGACAGCTAACGTAGATAACCTTCGAATAATTTCACACGAAATTCACCAAACAAACATTCTTTACGTATTTTTATTGTGACATGAACCGTCTTCTTTCAGTGTAAGTTTGAGTAAATAAAGTAGAATGGAATTTAAAAAACAACACACAGCCAGACAGACAAACATTCAAAAATGCGTTGAAAAAAAGAGAGCTATTGGTTTTAATCTTTTATAAACATAGTATTTATTTTTCGCAAATCTGTGGATACATGGTTCGCGCCCTGTTGCCAATAAAGAAAACAACCAGAACAAAATTCACTCCGCGCTTTGAGACTATAAAAGTGATGGTCAAATCCAACACTGCGGTGAAACAGTGGTAATCTAAGAAGAGTTGATGGGTACTGTTAGTTCAGATTTAAGGACCATTAAGTTCAGATTTTTTTTAGTGTAGCTTTGCGCGAAAAATGTGTCGCAAGGACTCTTTTAAAAACAACTAACTTTAAAGACATATTACAGATAGTAAGATATAGAGTATTGTATGTAACAAGGTTTTACAGGTGGGTGGTTCGGCAATATTACATTCAACGATACTATTGGTTGGCCCTTTAGCACTATTAATGAATTGCGTTTGGCAGAATTTTACTGAGTAGTCGTAACAACGTTAGTTGAATTTCGCACGTGGATAGTTCAACAACGCTACTGAAGTTTCACGAATAAGTACTTTAACAAAGCTAGTGTTAATAGTTTCGTTTTGAGTTTACTTATCGATTGTAACTATTATTTTATTACAAGTTACAGCGTTAACAGCATTAGTGAATATTTTAAAAATAGGTTAGACGTTTCAACTGCTCGTGCGATCATTTTCATGTATCACTTATAATTGTACCAGTGATTGTAATTGTAATGTTGAATTTCACATGCAACTGATTCAACTATATTACCGCGACTTTCGACAGCAGGTAATTTAACATTAGTTTTAACTGAATTTCACACGCAGTTGGTCAACTATATTTTTATTGTTTCACGAGTTGGTAGTTTGTCAACAATAAATCACATGCACGTAACATCAGTAACGCTGGTTCATGATATAATTAATTTTGCAGACACATAGATCAACTATTCTACATTTCGCTAGGTTTAGACAGATAACTTATTTCAAAAGCAAGGTGCTGAGATCTCACGTAGTTGAACGTTACGTTTAGTGGGATTTCACAGGTGATAATTCAACAATGTTACGTTTAGTGGGATTTCACAGGTGATGATTTAACAATGTTATGTTTAGTGGGATTTCACAGGTGATGATTTAACAATCTTACTTTTTCTAGAATTTCACAGGCGATTGTGTAACAATGTTACATTTAGTGGGATTTCACAGGTGATGGTTAAACAATGCCATGATTATGTATCTCAAAGCAGCCGGTATGGGTATTAACACTTTTACTGCTAAGCAGAGAACAACGTTTCGACCTTCCTAGGTCATCTTTAGGGATCAAGTCTTAGAAACGAGAATATAAACGGGTATTGTATTGTAGGGGCGTTGCAGTGGGATGTTAGGTTATTAATTAGTATAGGCATAAAGGTGTTCCTTTATATTAGTTTAATTATGGTTTTTGTTGTTCTATAAATAGGACTTCTTTAAATTTACGTTTGTTTATATTTGTTTCCCTACTTAGTATCTGGATATTTTCTGTGGATTACGTTGTATTTATTTGATTTGCAGTGTTCATAAATGTGTAAAGGTGTTTTTTTGTGTGTGTTCGTTGAATCTGAGTTTCATTTTTCTGCTTGTTTCTTTGATATAGAAGTCGTGGCAGTTATCACATTGTATTTTATAAATAATGTTGGTGTTGTGTTTGTATAAAATTTTGTACTTTGTTGTATCTTGGGATTTATTGCTGTTGGTCTAGGTGCGTGTGTATAACTTATTGTTGTTGGTCTAGGTGCGTGTGTATAACTTATTGTTGTTGGTCTAGGTGCGTGTGTATAACTTATTGTTGTTGGTTTAAGTGCGTGTGTATAACTTATTGTTGTTGGTCTAGGTGCGCGTGTATAACTTATTGTTGTTGGTCAAGGTGCGTGTGTATAACTTATTGTTGTTGGTCTAGGTGCGTGTGTATAACTTATTGTTGTTGGTCTAGGTGCGTGTGTATAACTTGTTGTTGGTCTAGGTGCGCGTGTATAACTTATTGTTGTTGGTCAAGGTGCGCGTGTATAACTTATTGTTGTTGGTCTAGGTGCGTGTGCATAACTTATTGTTGTTGGTCTAGGTGCGTGTGCATAACTTATTGTTGTTGGTTTAGGTGCGTGTGTGTAACTTATTGTTGTAGGTCTAGGTGCGTGTGTATAACTTATTGTTGTTGGTCTAGGCGCGTGTGTATAACTTATTGTTGTAGGTCTAGGTGCGTGTGCATAACTTATTGTTGTTGGTTTAGATGCGTGTGTATAACTTATTGTTGTAGGTCTAGGTGCGTGTGTATAACTTATTGTTGTTGGTCTAGGTGCGTGTGTATAACTTATTGTTGTTGGTCTAGGTGCGTGTGTATAACTTATTGTTGTTGGTCTAGGTGCGTGTGTATAACTTATTGTTGTTGGTCTAGGTGCGTGTGTATAACTTATTGTTGTTGGTCTAGGTGCGCGTGTATAACTTATTGTTGTTGGTCTAGGTGCGTGTGTATAACTTATTGTTGTTGGTCTAGGTGCGTGTGTATAACTTATTGTTGTTGGTCTAGGTGCGTGTGTACAATGTTTTCCACGGTTGTTTGAGGAAAATGTCGATGTTGATGATTCCATACTGAATTATACATTCCCTGGGACTCAGCACATAAAACACAACAAGAACTCAACGTATTAAGGAACCAACTAAATATAGTCACAAAACTATGTTCACACCTGATAAAATTAAAGATGAAATCAACAAAATAAAACTACACTTCATCAACATCAACAAATTTACTCCAAAACCATTCTGAGATACATTTTTATTTCAAATGGGTTTATCGTTATAGAATGCCATGGTTAGTAACTTTCACAAATAATCAGTTTAACATGACTATTCATCAGACTTTCACACATAATCACTTTAACATGATTGTTCAGCAGACTTTCACACATAATCACTTTAACATGACTGCTCAGCAGACTTTCACACATAATCACTTTAACATGATTGTTCAGTAGACTTTCACAAATAATCAGTTTAACATGACTGTTCAGCAGACTTTCACAAATAATCAGTTTAACATGATTGTTCAGCAGACTTTCACAAACAATCAGTTCAACATGACTGGTCAGAAGACTTTCACAAACATTCAGTTCAACATGACTGGTCAGAAGACTTTCACAAACATTCAGTTCAACATGACTGGTCAGAAGACTTTCACAAACATTCAGTTCAACATGACTGGTCAGAAGACTTTCACAAACATTCAGTTCAACATGACTGTTCAGCAGACTTTCACAAACAATCAGTTCAACATGACTGTTCAGCAGACTTTCACAAATGATCAGTTTAACATTGTTGCATTTGCGATTTTATAAAGTTATAATCAGTAGGGCCTAATAGTTATGTAGCTGAACGTAAGATTATTCATACATACTTCTGAACATAGTAATGTTTTAGCAAGCCTACAATCCAGCTGATAAACTCTCAATATGACAAGAATTGTTCTAATCTCGATGGAAGTATGAAATGTGGTATAATTGTAGTTTGTTTTTTTATACGGACATTCTCATAAAAGTAACACACATTTGAAATCTTGTCTAGTAAAGCCCAGGCTTTCTATTGAACTCTTGAGATGGATAAATTATTCATGTCTCCTTACTACCTTCAAGGTACTTGATTAAATAACGTTTACTGCCACTCTCTTGGTTCAAAATAGTTTACTTAAGGGATTTTGTATGTCTATTGTATCTATTAAGGCACTTTACGAAAGAATCTGGTACCTTTGTTGTATCTGTTAAGACAGTTTACTAAAGAATCTGGTACCTTTGTTGTATCTGTTAAGACAGTTTACTAAAGAATCTGGTACCTTTGTTGTATCCGTTAAGACAGTTTACTAAAGAATCTGGTACCTTTGTTGTATCTGTTAAGACAGTTGACTAAAGAATCTGGTACCTTTGTTGTATCTGTTAAGACAGTTGACTAAAGAATCTGGTACCTTTGTTGTATCCGTTAAGACAGTTGACTAAAGAATCTGGTACCTTTGTTGTATCTGTTAAGACAGTTTACTAAAGAATCTGGTACCTTTGTTGTATCTGTTAAGACAGTTTACTAAAGAATCTGGTACCTTTGTTGTATCTGTTAAGACAGTTGACTAAAGAATCTGGTACCTTTGTTGTATCTGTTAAGACAGTTGACTAAAGAATCTGGTACCTTTGTTGTATCTGTTAAGACAGTTTACTAAAGAATCTGGTACCTTTGTTGTATCTGTTAAGACAGTTTACTAAAGAATCTGGTACCTTTGTTGTATCTGTTAAGATAGTTTACTTAAGAATCTGGTACCTTTGTTCTTTCTATGATCAGGATTAAATACATCAGAACCTCGCTAACCTACACCTCATTTATCCACGTACTAGTCTCATGGACATATCTTCCATGACAGATGTGTTAGGACACTGTTTTTCTTCCAAGTCATAATTTACGAAAAAAGAGATTACCCACAAATATGTGAATTTCAGGAAATGTAACAAATAAGCTTTATAACTGTTGGTGGTAACCTTTACAGGCGTCTAGCTATATAACAGAAACCAGGATGAAACTGTGAAGATGTACTTTTAAGTCTTTCGTGGAGTGACTGAATTTTATAAAGGTCGATCGGAAAAGTAATTTTATATGTCATTACAGGAGTATCCACATCAACAAACAAGCCTTGCCTAATACTCTGTAAGGATATTGGTTTGTTTTACATTGTGCGCAAAGCTACACGAGGGCTATCTGCGCTAGCCGTCCCTCATTTAGCAGTGTAAGATTAGAGGGAAGGCAGCTAGTTACAACCACCCACTTCCAACTCTTGAGTTACTCTTTTACCAACGAATAGTGGGATTTACCGTCATATTATAACGCCCCCACGGCTGAAAGGGCGAGCATGTTTGGTGCGGCGGGGATTCGAATCCAGGACCCTCAGATTACGAGTCGAACATGTTAACCCACCTGGTCATGTCGGGAAATGGATGTAAATATTAGATGGTGTAGAAGACAATCTTCTGACATCAAAGTGATAACAAAACTAGTTTCATATTGCAGGTGTACTCATGATATATTCTATCACAACACATATTTATTGACCTTGTGCAACAGAGCAAAAGGAGAAAATGGAAGAGAAGTTAAGGACAGTCGCAAAAGATATTTGTTTGGCTGAATTAGAATAATATATTGAAAAAAAAATTGACAATGAGACAGCACCTTCTTTCAAACTCTCAGATTTAGTAAACCTATATGCCTTTTATTTTCATCTGATACAACCTTGTGTCCCAGACAAGATAAACTCGATAAGGCTTAAATAACGTCTCGTTTTTCAAGTACTTTGTATGATGGCATAGAATGATGGAAGAGAAGTACACTTGGCTTTTGATGAGGACATCGGTTCTGCTTTGTGATTTGTCAAGGAAAACAGCTGCGACTCTAAGAGCACGTTCTATCAAAATCTTCAAAAATCATCCGATCAGAAATTTTGAAGACGCTACTAAAATTTCTGACACTTTTGGTGCTTACTGTCATCAAAGGCTATGCCGGATTCATTGAATGCAGTAATAACGTGATAGTGGAAAGGACAAATATAATATATCAGAGTGATCAACAAATCACTGGATCAAATGCGATTGCTGAACTCATAATGTTTAACGTTATAACATATTCCAAATCGGAATCTAGACCTACAGTGCGACATAATGCTGATAGCAAAATACCTCTAGACATCTATTCAGCACATGTTATTCATGAAAATAATTCGTAGATGAACTTTATTGTCAACTCTTATCAACTGGGACCCTCATATGACTGGGTCATACAAATAGCTTGTGATCAGGTGTCCACCTAAATTAAAAGAAAGATTGTTCATGACGGGAAATGTTGATAAAATTGACCACAATCCCAGCTCAAGAATTGCAAAATACGTTTCATGGAACAGCAACTTCACTCACTCACGATCCCAGACAAGATAAGACAGGAGTGATTATCATTAATTCGCTCTCCCGAGAAAGAAATGCCTGTCTCAACTACCAAAACTATACACAGAGATGAGATCAGCTGATACTATTGTGAAAGATCAGTTTCTACCCTTTGTGCAAGGCCTAGTGAAGCCAACATCACATTTGAGTGATTTTGGGTTTTTTTAAATCAGACCAAAAATGGCTTGTGAAGGTAATGACTTTTCAGTGACAGTCCTTGACCAGAATGCAAGAAAGCTTGTAGAGTGAACCATACTGCCAGATGTGTACAAGGCATATTATGAATGCAAGAAAGCTTGTAGAGTAAACCATACTGCCAGATGTATGCAAGGCATATTATGATTGCAAGAAAACTTGTAGAGTAAACCATACTGCCAGGTGTGTACAAGGCATATTATAAATGCAAGAAAGCTGGTAGAGTGAATCATACTGCCAGATGTGTACAAGGCATATTATGAATGCAAGATAGCTTGTAGAGTGCTTTGGAAATGTAACAAAGCCAACCTGAAGTGCACAGCACTGTTCTGCTCAACTGGAAATTGTCGCCAGGAGAGGTTCATTTCAGATAATTGATTTCTAAAAATGGGCCAATATACATGTGGTCAGAGAATTATGTATATACGGATGTAATGTATACACAGATATATGCTGTTTTAGAAGTAGTATATAAGTTGAATTCATTTTGGTGAAGTATGTGTCAATGTTTACTTGCATTTCGTGTTTGAAGAACCAACTAGCATAACTTCTTGTAATCAATATTCATTTTTATGCGATAAAGTGTACTCAAGCACATTCATGAATAGCTAAATACATCAATCTTGTCTGATAATGTCATAATTTATCAGACAATAAAATCATAAGTTTTGTTTTCAATAATACATATGATGTGATGTTTTACTATGACTTACAGTAAAGGCGAATCCCGATGAATAAAATTTCGATTAGATAAGGTCCACTGTAAAGAAATTAGGAACTCGATTGCAATTTCATCTCTCCTAAAACATTATCAAATACCTTAAACATGTTGTATTACCTATTCTAAATATTTCAAACTGACAATAAAGCAATAAATACGTTTTGTTAGGCATACTGACCTTTAAAAGATGAGATTAGGTGCATGAGGTGAAGCAGAAAAGCTCATTGTTAAACATGAAAGTATAGTCACTGTGGTTCGTTTGTTTTTGAATTTCGCACTAAGCTATACGAGGGCTATCTGCACTAACCCTCCCTAATTTAGCAATGCAAGACTAGAAGGAAGGCAGCTAGTCATCACCACCCACCGCCGACTCTTCTGCAAACGAATAGTGGGGTTGACCGTGACAAAATAACGCCCCCACGACGGAAGAGGCGAGCATGTTTGGTGTGAGGAGGATTCGAATCTGTGGCCATCAGATTACAAGTCAAGCGCCCTAACCACCTGGCTATGCCGGCCCACTCAAACACAGACTGGGCATTTTCTGCCTAAGAACTTAAGCCTGATATGAAAAAAATATTTATTATTTTGAAGCGAAACGAGATAAATGAAATTCGTCTTTATCCTCAGAAATCAGTTTGGTTGACTGACGCCTTTGTGACCCAAAAACTTAACTTAGGAAATGGATAGATGTTAACTTGTAGACATTTTTGTAAAGTTTGTTGATTTATACAGAAGACTTGAAATGTCTCTCACCTTTGTCGAAACCGAAAGTCAAACTATGATGCTCAGATAGAAACCCTTTTTTTTTTTTTTTTTACAAAATTGTTACGTATTGTAATTTATCTCGGACGAGCCTCCAATTTATTATGTTAAATTATAATTTAAATTTAGAAATTAATTACGTGTAGAAAGGTTTCAAATTTACGATGTTTCCCACCAAGGCTGATACAGACAAGTTTATATACAAGTATCTACTGTTTCTCCTCTTATAATCGTTGGGCGATGTTCTCGATATTTCAGTTGGGAACAATACTGACAACCATTAGTACTTACATACACACAATGTACATTATTGTTAATTGTTATAATTGTGAACTTTTACAGTATAATACAGATTTAACATGCTTTTCTAAATTTGTATTTGATTAAAACAAACATAGACATTAAAATAAATTTACAATACTGAATCCTTTATAAAAGGCCCGGCACGGCCAGGTGGGTTAAGGCATTCGATTCGTATTCTGAGGGTCGTGGGTTCGAATCCCCATCGCATCAAACATGTTCGCCCTTTCAACCGTGGGGACGTTATAAAGTACGCTCGATCCCACTATTCGTTGGTAAAAGAGTTGGCGGTGGGTGGAGATGACTAGCTGCTTTCTCTCTAGTCTTACACTGCTAAATTAGGAACGGCTAGCGAAATAGCCCTCGAGTAGTTTTGCGCGAAATTTGAAAACAAACAAACAAACCTCTATAAAATAGACACAGTAACAACGACATGTACAAGAATTAAGTTCAAAACAAATGTTGTCCACTTTTGCACTTCGACAATTAATTAGATGTGGACTAAATAGTCAATTTATACTACGATAGGAGGACTATGTTTGTGAGAAATCACAAATAATTGAACTTAATAGGTCCTCTGTAGTGTAGTGGTGAGTATCCCCGCCTGTCACGCGGGAGACCGTGGTTCGATTTCACGCCGGGGAGTGAACGCATTTTCTTGTCCCCCAGTGGCTCAGCGGTATGTCTGCGGATTTACACGCTAAAATCCGGGTTTCGATACCCGTGGTGGGCTGAGTACAGATAGCCCATTGTGTAGCTTTGTGCTTAATTCAAAAACAACAACAACTGAACTTAATAATTATGATAAAAATATATGAACAGCTGGAATTTCATAATATCACAAGTTGTTTGAATTTTGTAAAAAATAATATGTTTGTCGTAGCGAAAAATTATAAAAGGTGACATTTAAGCTGCATTCACCACAGGAAGTAGAATCCCGAATTTTAAAGCTGTGAATCCGTTATCTTACTGCTTGCCCCCTGAGGGTCAATAGTTAACATCTACAATATTAGCACTGAAACTAATTTGAATTCTTTAACTTCATTACGAAATATACATTCTATACGTTTCTAAAATGTTTTTGGGTATTTAGTTGAAAGCTATTGTTAAGAATACGCAATTTTTTTGTGTGTGTGACAAAATAAGCATACGCAGCTGTATCGTAATAACATTTGAAAATTTAAATAATGATTTAGATTACTGTGAGAGAAACATGTTTATTTTCAAAATTTGTCTACAAATAGTTACTAATAGTTACAATCTAAACCAAAACGAACTTGTGTATCAAATATAAAATCCAATTAGCAGTTTTAAACCTTTCTTCTGCTCAAATACTTTTATTCTAATATTTTGTAAAACGATAAAATGTTAGGCTCAGCATAGTTGAAAAATGTTAGTAATAGTGCATGCTACGTTTCCGATATAAATGGTTAATAATGCATCGCAAAGCCACAAGTGTTTATAATTATTATTGTGAGAATCGGTTCGCACGGCGCTATTTAGTCATATTAAAGAATACTGAAAGCTGTCTCTAAAAGTGCTTCTTAAATGAATTCTACTTCTGATCATAAACTAGCAAAAAGAAATTCAAGAAGGTTCACTTTCCGTTTCCTAGAGAATCCTAGTTTCCGGTGTATTGAAAATTCAAACGCATCGAAGGAAATGGTTGAGGAAATTAGCCAATTTACTGCCTCTCGTCATATCCAATTACCCGTTGATATTCCAGTATTCTATGTTTAATATTTAAACAAAATATTTTGAAGTTAGTCTATGGAAAGCTGGCCTGTTTTACGTTTATTTAAAACTGTAAAATAAAGATGGCAACAACAAGAGTGAACACAAATCAGTGATGACGAGAAAACCCACTATTTATGCATAAAAAAATTTTCTCAACCCAAACCAGCCGTTTTTATGTACATATTAAATAGTGAACACTGATTCCGAATAACGATTTAAACCCCATAATCTAATTTTATTCCTTTCGAAATGCTCAGAAAAATTCTAGTGTCCCATATCATTGCAACTCAGTAGTTAACTGAATAACAACGTGCGTTTATACTTCACGTTTTGAAATGATAACATTAATGAGGACGTTAAAATACGTCAAATAATTTTGAAATTCAGTTCCACAAACTTAATATCTCAATTTTATCAGTTTTTCACTCAAAGTAAACCATTTAGTGAACTCAGAAATCAGTGAGTCAATTACATTACCGGCCCCGGCATGGCCTGATGGTTAGAGCGCTCGACTTGCAATTTCAGGGTCACGGGTTCGGATCCCTATCACACCAAACATGCTCGCCTTTTCCGCCGTGGGGGCGTTATAATGTAACGGTTAGTTCCACTATTCGTTGGTAAAAGAGTAGTCCAAGAGTTGGCGGTGGGTGGTGATAACTAGCTAGTTGCCTTCCCTCCAGCCTCACACTGCTAAATTAGAGACGACTAGCGCAGATAGCCCTCGAGTACCTTTGTGTGAAATTCAAAATAAAGAAAACCAAGGGCATTGCCAACCGAACCGGTTTCGAAAGATTTAATTAATCAGTTTTATTTTCTCTATAGGCTCGTTTGAGTAACAATATCATATTTTATTTAGTTCAATGTTTCTTAAAAATTGCTCGTTTGTAGCGTAAGCATTAAGGTAAGGAACGAGGTATCTGTGTTCTGCCCACTGTGAGTAGTGAAACCTGGTGTCTAGAGTCATAAATCAACAAACATGCCGCTGTGCTACGAGCGGACGGGGATTCTTCTTATCCTAGATAAGAACAGATAGCTGGTGATGAGGATTGTTAAAAAGGTGTAGAAACAAACTGGAAACAATTACACAAGTAGTAAATAGTCGTTTAATAAAGTACAGTATTTCTTTTTTCACTTGTTCGTAGTTCATAACAATTCAGAGTACTGGGGACACTAACATTAAAATGAAGTAATTAATATTAAAATACCTTGTTGCAGCAATAAAATATCCAAAAGATGAAGAAATTAATTTTATGACTGTTTATTAAAAATCAAACGTCAGTTTGTTTCTTTATGAATTTCGCGCAAAGCTTCAAAGACTATCTGCGCTAGCCGTCCCTAATTTAGTAGTATAAGACTAGAGAGAGAAGGCAGCTAGTCATCACCACTCACCGTCAACTCTTAGGCTACACTTTTATCATCGAATAGTTGGATTGACCATAACATTATAAAACCCCCATGAACCCACAACCTACAGATTGCGAGATGAGTGACCTACCCACTTCGCCATGCTAAGACCTGATGGACACTCGAAATATTTAATTTTTCTTGTAATTCAACAAAACCAAATATGATAAAAATATTTCAGTGTAATATATAGATACAAAACTTTCGGAATTTTTTAAGCATTTAATACGGTAGGACTATCGTAACAATTACTTCAGAACATTTCTGTTTTTCTTAACTGTATGTCACTATAATAGAACATATATTTAAGTTAAAGAAATTAAACTGTTTATGAGATATTTACCTGCGGTCAGAGAACAAAATAAGTCTATTTTTCAATTGTTTCACAAACATACGTGTAGTTCATTAGTTATGTAAATGTATACAATCCTTTCATTGTCCAACTTAGGTGTAAAGTGCAAATTTTATTTAGCGCAATTAACAGAGAAATATAATAAACGAAATATGTCTTAATATAAAAGAATTGTCTTGCAGCTGTCAGACACTAAAATATATTAATCTGTAGCCAAAGCCATCAGCAAACAGTATGAAAATGCCTAACATAAACATATAATTATTTATATAAATACACATTAATCTGAATTTGTAGCGTTTATTCTCTAAAAGGTTTACATCTTTTAAAATAGTTGAATTGCACATTTTCTACAAAATATTTCTAGAATAGAACTTCTAATAATTTTATGGCTCTCTGGTGAGACAACAATAAATATAAAAGGTTTATAAAACTCAGGTTATTAGTTCGATCCCTGCAGTAGATATAGTGCCAAACATAAACCAATCAACATGTAACTAAAACTATTTATAAATAAATCTCAAACGAACCTAGTGCACAATTTAGAGTTAATTGGTTAGATGTGACCTAATTTTTGGAGTTCCAGCAAGTTTTAAGCACGTGATGAATAACGTCGTTGATAAAAATAGAAATAAATTGCCGTAACGCCTGAAGGTTTAACATTTCGGTTTTCTTCAATCTATCTTAATACATACAACTAATACCTCAGCATGAATATACGTAATGTTTTAAAGAATCAAATGAGTAAGTGTGGATCATCGGTATGTCTGTGGACTTCTAACGCTAAAAATCGCGTTTCGATTCCCGTGGTGGGCAGGACATAGATAGCCCATCGCGAACCTCTGTGATTAATCTAAAACAACAAAGTGTTGTCTGTAAAGACGCACACAAAAGAACATTATTCTAAAACCTTTAGAAAAATTTTAGTTCACAATTACTTTTTGAAATAAAGTTGTATAGAATCTAACTGGTGGCTAAGACCTTCAAAATATTTTCACAATCCTTCAGCTTGCAAACAACTAGCCTTTACAGAGAAATCTTTAACTGTGGCTCAGCGGTATGTCTGCGGACTTACCCGCTAAAATCTGGGTTTCGATACCCGTGGTGGGCAGAGCACAGATAGCCCATTGTGTAGCTTTGTGCTTAATTCAAAACAACAACAACAACAACAATAACGTAAGTAACGACGATCAAATGAATTTTCGCTACTTCATCTTTAAAATGTATTATTTAGTTTTATATGTCTTTCCCCGCAGATATATACCAAAATTAAATTGAAAATTGCTAAGAATATAATGGGACATTCTAATCATCTTAACTGAGTTAAACGCTTTGCGATGAAAGTCTCGATGGTTTCCAAAAGCCAATTTCCTTATAGAGTCTATACGTCGATTTACAAAATAGATCAATCTTCTACTTTAGTATACAGACATCCAATAGTCTAAGAAAGAAATAGTTCGTCTAATACTTTAGATCTTCACACTTTACTAACTTCGAATTCTAAATAAATTATCTAAATTAATAGATGACCCTCATGGACAAGTGGTAAATCGTATGATAAAACGGACTTCACATTAAAATATTCATTCTAAACAGTTTAAGCCCTCAGAGCTTTTAACTCAAGATTAAATAATTTGTTCGTCGACGTTCAAATTAGGTTCTATTCACAATTTCGATCACTTTCCTACTAAAGCCCTGGAACAACGTTACCAAGCAACTTGCAGCTACGCTATCAGGACCATAATAGTCACGTACATCGACTTAGCAGCTACAACTATGAAGAACATAACAATCACGCTTGCGATATTATAAACAGTCGTACGACTGATCCTTGCACCTACTAAAAAAGTACGTAACACTCATGCTATACAGACATTAAAACTATTATATTACAGCTGTATTTGAACTTTGCAGCTTTTCTACCAGAACCATAAGAGTTATGCTATCTGGACCTTGGCGATACCAAAAGAATCATAACAGTCATGCTATCTGGACCTTGGCTTTACCAATAGAATCATAACAGTCATGCTACCTAGATATTGTAGCTAAACTACCAGAACCATAAGAGTCATGCTATCTGGACCTTGGCGATACCAAAAGAATCATAACAGTCATGCTATCTGGACCTTGACTTTACCAATAGAATCATAACAGTCATGCTATCTGGACCTTGGCTTTACCAATAGAATCATAACAGTCATGCTACCTAGATATTGTAGCTAAACTACCAGAACCAGTATAATAATGCAACCAAACCAAAATGGCCGTAACAGGTCATGTTATTTAGATCTTGTAGTTATTCTAACAGAACCAGGATAGGCATCGTACCCAGATTTGGTAGCTAGAGTGTGTACACTTCGTGTAGTAAAATGGCTTCATCTAAAGGTTCGTCAATCGCGAACCAAGAATCGTCTTCTCACGTGGGTTTAACAGGTAGACGGTAAACAAGTTTTTTATAATGCTGAAATTTGTTCGCTGCAATCTTTGGGCTAATTTACTGTGGTAATCGTCATAGTAAAGAGAGTATAACCCCGACACAACTGAGGTCGACTGAAAACATCAGTTTTTAAACATTGTTATCAAATAAACTATGTTACAACAGAAAAGAACCACAGTAGAGAATGAGTCGTGGAGAGACAACACAATTAAGACAAAACTCAATTATGTACGAACAACAAAGTAAAGAGAAAAATAAAAATAGAAGACCCAACTGACTCCAAGGTAAGGTTGGAGGCTTATACTCTTGATGAGCAAAACACAGATATCCCATTGTGTAGCTTTGTGCTTAACTACAAGCAAACAAAATATCTATATTTACACCAAATATTAAGAATACATATAAAAAAATAACGAAAATCAAATACCGAAACAGATACACAAATATTTGAACACTTGGATGAACAAAGACATATATTGATTGTACTTCAGAAAATCCTGCTATTAAATTCCTTGCATAGGTTATCATGTAGATATATCAACAGTTATTTGTTATGGAACTCTGATAACTACAGTTGTTTCTGTCTCAGTATTACAGTTTTTCCACGTCCACAATTTAAACCGCACACCGCTAGATCACGTTGCATAATTTGGAGTTATTATGCTTTACACAGTTTGTTTATGATCGGAAACCTACGTTATAATAACCTTAACGTCCAAGTTTGCTTACTCCTTCATTTCAGATATAATGATATAATGAATTCTAAGAACTTATGTGTGAAAGTAAAGAAAAATATGTAACGTATGTTAAACACGCTGGATGTATCATCTACAGTGCCGCTGACACCTTTTGCATAATACCACATCATGCCAGTTGAGACATGACAGACTACAATTTTTTATTTTCTAGTCGTTAATGTTTCATCCGGTTTGAACCTGTTTGGTGGATTGATTGATTAACGTGTGACATTTGGTATCCGTCAGTTGTAAACTCTTGTTCCTCATTACACAGTTACTTCTCTAAAATTTTCTTATGTGCTAGTATTTTCCAATTTACCAAGTTTTATTGTTAAAGAGTGACTAGAAGTGACGTGTGTACATCTTCTTATATGTGTCTTTTTTTTTCGTATACTTCTTTCCTAAGCTTTTGATCACTATTGATAAGTAACATAGCCGTAAAGGTTTCTATATTCTAGTTTTAACAATATCAGTGACTGCTTCGAGTTACACAAAGTTAGTGGCAGGTGGTTGGTAATGTGATGTGGTATGCACGTGTCAGTTGTATAGAAAAACAAAACAAACGCAGGTGTGTTCTCAGTTATTAGTTTTAGCAACAGTAAACAACGATCATGTAGATTACAAACCTAGAGCATGTGGTCAGAAAATGGTCTGAGTGGATAAAAGTCTCACCAAGTTCCGTTAGAAGAACGCCTAGTTTTTAAAGCTACAGCAAGTTACTTGTAGTCCTGAACAGTAACTGCTTGTCTCTTCCCCAGATTCCGAAGAACGACTGCTATTGACAGTACGGGCTCTAAGCAAATATCGGACTTCTTATTTCCATCTGGGTGGAAAGATCATTGCAACAACTAAACAAGAGTTTAATATTCTAGCTGGTCATCAGTAGTGTCAAGAACAATTGTCACACTCGTCGATGAACCACACAGAATACTGCTACTGAAGAAGGTACAGATCAGATCCACCCAGTTTTGTGAGAAAAGGACGTACGTGTGGCGATAGTGAAACGCTGGTTCGGGCAGGCACTACTGATGGTGACCATAATGATGTTTCTGTGGCAATATGAATAATATACAGTAAGGGTCTGCAGCCTTACAGCCACTAGTGCTACAACACAGGAGTGATGTTTAAGGGTCTGCAGCCTTACAGCCACTAGTGCTACAACACAGGAGTGTTGTTTAAGAGTCTTCAGTCTTACAACCACTAGTGCTACAACACAGGAGTATTGTTTAAGGGTCTGCAGTCTTACAACCACTAGTGCTACAACATAGAAGTGTTGTTTAAGGGTCTGCAGTCTTACAACCACTAGTGCTACAGCATAGAAGTGTTGTTTAAGGGTCTGCAGTCTTACAACCACTAGTGCTAAAACACAGAAGTGTTGTTTAAGGGTCTGCAGTCTTACAACCACTAGTGCTACAACATAGAAGTGTTGTTTAAGGGTCTGCAGTCTTACAACCACTAGTGCTACAATACAGGAGTGTTGTTTAAGAGTCTGCAGTCTTACAACCACTAGTGCTACAACACAGGAGTGATGTTTAAGGGTCTGCAGCCTTACAGCCACTAGTGCTACAACACAGGAGTGTTGTTTAAGGGTCTTCAGTCTTACAACCACTAGTGCTACAACACAGGAGTATTGTTTAAGGGTCTGCAGTCTTACAACCACTAGTGCTACAACATAGAAGTGTTGTTTAAGGGTCTGCAGTCTTACAACCACTAGTGCTACAGCATAGAAGTGTTGTTTAAGGGTCTGCAGTCTTACAACCACTAGTGCTAAAACACAGAAGTGTTGTTTATGGGTCTGCAGTCTTACAACCACTAGTGCTACAACATAGAAGTGTAGTTTAATTAATGATAATTTTCTCCTCTACAGTGGTGAGTTTTAGCAGATTCCGAAAACAAGAAGATTGGTCAGTATTAACATTAGATTTGAACACGTAACAAATACTCTAGGAAGATACTTGGCATCACGTGATTAACTTTCAAGGAGTACCGAAGAAATGGAAACAGCTCTATTGAAGGAACATGCAATACAAATCAAGTAACTCAGAGAGTAAATCACTCATTTTAATGTACCATATCGTCTCGTGATTTTCAGTAGTCTCCGTGATGACACGTTTAATAATTATTTATTGAGCTGTAGCATTTTGTAACGCATCTGAACATGGACTCCAATGGTAGATACTTGCTTATCAAATTACGTGACTGAATACAGATTCCAATAGTAAATAGTTGCTTATCAAACCATGTGACTGATAATCTGATAGTTGTTTTGTATAAACACTCATAAACTTTATTCAATAACTATAGTTATTACATGCCTTGGTAATAATATAGATGCATTGCACTGACGTCAAAATGCCAGATGGTCTGTAGTTTACTCCTTCGTACCGAATGTCCAGTCCGGCGCTTGAATTTGTCTCAGGCGAGAAATGAAAGATGTATTTTCAGATATCGACTTATTTGGCACTGTGAATGATCTCATGTTTTGTACAAAGATGTTATCGAAAACTGAGTAACTATAGAGTTTCGGATACATATCTCTTATAAAGGCGATGTTTACGCCATTGGCGGCATATAAAGCTTTATCGAATATTGTATCGACACAAATTGCTATTGATTACCAGAAGGTAATGTTTGACGGCCAATATGGTGCCGTTGAATAAATCAGAAATTTTTAATACGTCATGTGCAAAACCTCCATATAAAACAGTATTATCCCTTTAAATGTTTTTTTAGCTTCGAGTGCGAGTGCGCTGAACTTTAACTAGATACTAATTCTGTAGCTAACATGACAGTTCGTCAAAACATTTAGTGTGGTTACCTATGTGTTTATTAAAAGAACTTTGTTACAACTCTGTCCAACAGAATTAGATCTATAATAACTCTTTTTTTATAATATAATATAGACAATCGAAGAAATACGACACGAGAACAAACAAAAAAGAGAATAAAGAATTTATATCATCAAGAAATTCAAGCTTAAGTAAACATATTACGACTTACCATTTTTATTCATAAAGTACTCTGTTGTTTATTAACCGTGTCTACTTTTTATGTTATTAACACATAAGCCCCATATAGGCTCAATAATCCAAAGGTTCCCAGTAAACGCTTCATAAACCACATCGATACAAACACGTTACCTGTATAATATTCTAAATAATTTTACACTTAGAGAATTACAAGTGGTGAAATCTTTCATTTTTAAATAAGTTTAGAGGACACCGTTAAAAACACGCTAGCCTGAAATGATGGGTACCGCCTCCTCTTTTGAGTATCAGGAATATTTAATACTACAAACAAAACATGGGGTTAATATGAACTAGTCTTAAGAAGCCGGACTACGATAGTTTCTAATCAAGTAAAATGCAAATATATATATAAATGCTGTTACTAATAGAAACAAAATAAAGTATAAGGCCTCATTTATTAACCAAAATGCTGGCGTACAGTATTAAATGTTTTGTACGGAAGTCATTCTAATCTGGGCAAATTAGTTTTGTACATAACACTGATAAAGTCTCACCTTCTGTAACATGCGATCCACGATGCCCTCTAAAGAGGTCTCTTGAACATCCAACAAGAGCACAGCTTGGTTCAAAAAGTGGTCAACGTCCATAGATGCGCGCACCTCTGCCCCAAAGTCCTTCATTGGAAGTCTCTGTAAAGTACAATGGAGGAGCATATCGTCAGTAAGTTTATGATTGTTAGAACAATGACTACTGGAATGAGATGAAAGACTTTCACAATTTTTGTTTCTACACTCAATATCACATATTTCTGAAGAAGTTTCTTGTTCGCCCTCCAGAACTGTCAGCGTCAGGTAGGTGACGGGCTCAACCTGAGGTTGTGAATTCGCTAATCGCTCCATACACCCGGAAGTAGCCAGGTGAGGCTCGTAAGAGATCAGAGTCATCGGGAACCGCTCTAACGTGCGTCTCCTGTCGCTCTGTCTTATCGGGAGAAAGGAACTCTCTTACTTTACCTTCTTCGGAACGTTCCTCCACCCTTACTCCTGCGCACTTCTCTGCGACTGGTTCGTTTTATAGTTGACTGGTCATCTTTCTGATCTCATACATTCCTAGCCCGCGCATCACCTTCTCACATGGAAGCAGGAGTGATGCAATTCCAACAGAAGCGCCACGGGGGCGCTGCAGAGCAAGAAGTGAAAATCAATATCATTATGGCAGCATAGCTTCCAGCAAGATATCTCACCTCATCGTCCCAGGCTCTTCGGACCTCTCACGTTATAAGGCACGCAACGTATGTTTCTATATTTCTTGTGAAACGCCACGTTTAAGAATCTTATAAATACTACAGTAGACTAATTATATTCAGCACAAAGCTACGTTCTGTCAAATATCGTGCTAATAAATGCTCCATAAACATTCGCGTACACTTTTTACGTGCACGAGCTGAATAAATTTTGAGCTTAAATTTCGACAACGGGCAAATAAATTAGGAAAAACAGAAAGGTTGAGTTTAAGAGTGGATGTTACTCAACACGTGCTTTTAAGTCTTTCGTGGAGTGACTGAATTTTGTAAAGGTCGATCGGAAAAGTAATTTTATATGTCATTACAGGAGTATCTACATTAGTGAACAAGCCTTGCCTAATACTTTATAAGGATATTGGTTTGTTTTACATTCTGCGCAAAGCTACACGAGGGCTATCTGCGCTAGCCGTCCTCTCATTTAGCAGTGTAAGACTAGAGGGAAGGCAGCTAGTCACAACCACCCACTGCCAACTCTTGAATTACTCTTTTACCAACGAATAGTGGGATTGACCGCCACATAATAACGCCCTCACGGCTGAAAGGACGAGCATGTTTGGTGTGACGGGTATTCGAACCTGCGGCTCTCAGATTACGAGTCGAGTGCCTTAACCACCTGGTCATGCCGAGCTTATAAAGAAATTATTGCGTTTCATAAAAATATAAAGTGAGGAACTGTTAATAATTTGTGACGTAATGAATCTCGACATGAAGCGAGGTTATCGATCCATATTGTTCACAATATGTTTTGTGAAGAATTGATTAATATTTAGATTTAAGTTAACGGTTCTTTCAAAAGATATTTCGGTGATGTTTGAATTTCACAATTATGGTATTAGTATGAAACAACAGGAAATTTAGTGTGCTGGGCAGCAATGGTTCAGCTGTTAGCGTTTAAGGCCTGAGAATCCGAAGATTTATGGCTCGCGTTCCGTTGCCTATAAAACCTGCTACGCACTTTATAGCCTTGTCTGCACTATAAAATTAAAGATCAAATTCCACTTTTCGGTCAGACGAGTGTGGGCCAAAGTTGGTGGTGGTTACTATTGACGAACCCTCTCCAATCTTATCTATCAGTTAAAAATAGGGGGAGCCACGTGCAGACAATCCTTGTATATCTTTGTGCTCAATTTATAAAACAAACCCTATTCTTAACGACGAGCAGCCCCCTTGAATTAAAAATGTATCTCAGAACAGCTGGTATGGGTATTAATACTTTTACTGATAAGGAGAGAACAACATTTCGACGGTCAGTAGATGACCTATAAAATAAAGAAAATAACATTCTCATTAGCTTATTAAAAATTCTCTTATGCAAAGTATGTCCAGAAATACAGCTTACTGGTGAACTAAAGCTCATTCTTAGCATATAACACCTTCTAGTTTCAAAAGCAACTGTTCACAGCAGTAACGTGTTCGTCGTTACAAACCCTTATGTACTTGCTGCCCGAAGAAACGTTACGTCTACTACTGGTCAAGCCTCAGACCCTGAATTTTCTTACAAATTTCGCTATAGCATGTTATGTACTATCTGAATTAAATATGTTTAAAGCAGGATCTTGCAACATCATCTGTTCTTTGAATTGTTTATTTAATGAAACCCCCGTCAGTTGATCTGGTGCATTCTGAAAACAACGACACTGTTGGTGGGTGTGTTTAATAGTCGGAATAGCCTTTTAATCCAATCATTTTGTCCTATTACATATTCTAGCTGTATACTGACATAGTTTATTAGATATTTGAATATGTTCTGAGAAACATCTTAGTAAATGTATATAGGTACCCTTGGACTAAGGGCGAAAATTGTGAGTTATTTAGGAGTAAGCCTCATAACAACGACTATATTCAACAACTATTTAGGAACAAATCTCACAACAACGACAATATTCAACGTCTGTTTAAGAACGCAGTGAATGCGTTGGTCAGATATTTGTAAATACTTTGAACAAAAATGAAAAACCTTTATCTGTTCTCCACGAAAAAGTAGAACAATAGTGGTCTGCCGTTTAGGTCCATGAAGATTACAAACAGCGAAGAAATGCACAACACAAATATAGGGTAGAAACACACGAACGTTCAAATTAAAGCCTGACCACTTTACGATTCCAAACAAACTCTAATCTCAAAACAGAACTATTCTTCCATTACTCCGTTTTCAAAGGTTGTGGGTATTTTCAGAAGTCAACATGGTTATACAAGGAAATTAGATCAATAATCTTACCAGTTCTTAGAAACAGCTTTAATGCAAGACCATTCACAATGTCCACCCACATTCCAAGCGGATACGTTGAAAGAGTGTGTAGGTTTTTACGATTTTTATCATGATATTCCGCCTCCGAGAATTTTATATACATTATTTGTAGTTTTAACAATGTATTTGTTACTGTACAACAAATGTTTTTTTTAAAAAAAAGAAGCTAGAAATAAGATATTATTTCACAAACTTCCTTTTGCAGAAAATGAAATATGAGATTTTGCATACGAATTTTTGATACGCTATTTGCAATAACACTTCTCGTTCATATCAATAAATGATGTATTCGACACTATTTACTTACGTATCATGTGTCGTTCCTTGATCAAGAATAAACTCCTCTGTTAGAATATCTGATCTAAACATTAAGTAAACGGGCCCATTTTAATGTCTTACAGATGAGAGGCTATAATAAAACACTTCAATCGTTGCATGAACATTTGTTAAACTTCTATTTTTATTAAAAATGATCGATACAGATCTCCGTTCCCTTAGTGAGGAGATAGATACACAGTAATACCAATACTTTGTTAAGTAAGTTATCAGTAGCATCTAACAAAGTAATAACTTCGTTCCAGGATTCGTCATCAATTTCAGTTAATGATCCATTTTTTTGTCCTAAAAATAAAGTTGAATTTTCTTTCCATCTCTTCTTTAAAGCAGAAGATGAAATTCAAAAGAAATGATAGATAAGCACGACATCATATTCGCCGATGACCAACATTCATATTTACTGTCAACAACGATTAACACCTAAAATTTGTATGAAATATTTGGAAAGCAATAAATTAGGGTACCGTGTTCCCTCGTGTATCGCGGTAGATGTGTCCCAAAACCCCCCGCGAAAGGAGATTTTCCGCGAAGTGGGATCGCCGATTTTTACGTGTATATTTATGTGCATTTAGACTTTTAAAACCCTCCCTATACAACTATTTAACCCTCCCATTACAATACTGTTCATTATTGCTGAAATAATAAGAATAATTATTAAGATATTAAGCCTTAAAATTAAAAATTACATATCTTCAGCAGGTGATGTCTTTTCGGGGGACACCACTTCCTCTTCTGTGGAAGGTGAATCGGCAATTTCTTCGTCGGTCGTTACAACTTCAGGAACAGTATTTGCCACAGGTGCCCTTTCTTTCTTGCTCGGC
Organism: Carcinoscorpius rotundicauda; assembly: GCA_011833715.1. NCBI lineage: Eukaryota > Metazoa > Arthropoda > Merostomata > Xiphosura > Limulidae > Carcinoscorpius > Carcinoscorpius rotundicauda. The sequence continues at coordinate 77,564,399 of CM022393.1, forward strand.
TGGATCTCGCGTAGCCTTCGCAGACGCACAATGCGTACATCTATAGCCTTTCCAGTTGGTTCTGTTTCCATTTTTACGCTGTTATAAACTCAAATATATGTTTATATCTCAAAATATACCTTTTTTTTACACTATTAATTATATTTATTTTTAATATTTTAATGGTATTTAATGTTTATTATTTTATATATATGTGTGAGGGGGGGGGTCGGCCGAGCCCGCGAAGTGGCGAGGGAACACTGTACACCGGACGTGACGTTGTGATTAGCGTGCACGGATTATGAACCCGCTTAACGTTTTTTGCTGTTCCGCTACTGTAGAAACTCGCTTCGCACTTAGGGACCTCGGGCGCACTATAAGAACAACGGGCAAATCAGAATCCCACTACGTGGTTACCAAAGCTGGAAGCGGGTGCTGTTAACTAAACAATATTTCCTCAATTCTATTATCTCAAAATCAAGAACACCCTCCCCATTAAAAAAAACAAACCAAACAAAAAAGCAACCTAATTAAAGCACGCATTAACTTTTGAAACAACATTTTATCAAATTATTAACCTATCTGTTTGATGTTAAGTGCAGAAACACAGGGCTATCTGTCCTCTGCCCCCAGCGATTATTAAAACAAGATTTTTAGCATTATGAGCCAACAGTTATAGCGCTAAGGCAACAAACTACTGCAGAGTTTAATAATGTTAATATTAACATGGCGTTACCTAGTTACAACTTGAAACTTAAAGGGTCGTTTGTCGTGATATGTTTCAATCAGCGCTCTTTTGTTTAATTTTTAGTATGTGCTCTGAGTGTTGGATGTAGCATTAGTACTTCAACTTGAAAAACCAAACTAAGCCAGTCGCTGTTAAATACATTCACTTTATAAATTAGTCATCATTGTCATAGTTTTATACTTTTAACTGAATCGCATCTTATGCGCATGAGCTAAAACAACCAGTACAGAGATCCTCGCACAGTTCAAATACGGCAGTCTCTAATTTTAAATTACTTGGTTGTTCGTTTGTTATGAAATTTCGCACAAAGCGACTCGAGGGCTATCTGTGCTGCTAGCCGTCCCTAATTTAGCAGTGTAAGACTAGCGGAAAGGCAGCTAGTCATCACCACCCACCGCCAACTCTTGGGCTACTCGTTTACCAACGATTAGTGGGATTGCTCGTAACATTATAACGCTCCCACGGCTGGGAGGGCGAGCGTGTTTGGCGGGAATCGGGCGCAAATCCGTGACCCTCAGATTACAAAACGCACGCCTTAACGCACTAGGCCATGCCGGGCCCTTTAAATTACTGACTGAACTACTTTGATACGAGTAATTGAATCTAAATTGACTGTCACGCCCCTAACAGCTAAAACTGTAGAGCATTATCATCGACGTCATTGTGGGAACCTTGGAACTACAATCACTAGTTAGGGACTTTAACCACCAGGTGACTTCGTTCCAGGTTATTAGTGTGAAGCTATTTTTTTGTGTGTAGTGAAGAGAATGTTACCGTGAGATATCTCATTTGTTATGGTGATTTTTGTGCAGTGAAGAGAATGTTACCGTGAGATATCTTATCTGTTATGGTGATTTTTGTGTAGTGAAGAGAATGTTACCGTGAGATATCTCATCTGTTATAGTGATTTTTGTGTAGTGAAGAGAATGTTACCGTGAGATATCTCATTTGTTATGGTGATTTTTGTGTAGTGAAGAGAATGTTACCGTGAGATATCTCATTTGTTATGGTGATTTTTGTGTAGTGAAGAGAATGTTACCGTGAGATATCTCATTTGTTATGGTGATTTTTGTGTAGTGAAGAGAATGTTACCGTGAGATATCTCATTTGTTATGGTGATTTTTGTGTAGTGAAGAGAATGTTACCGTGAGATATCTCATTTGTTATGGTGATTTTTTTCTCCTACTCCTAGAGGCACGGCAGTATGTACGCGGACTTTCAACGCTTACATAACTCATTGTGTAGCTTTGAACTTATCTTCAAACAAACAAACGAATAAATTGTGATTTTTTTATTCTTAATTTTTTTAATAGATACAACAACAACCTTTAAAAGTTTTTTTTCAAAGCTAAAACAATCCTTAATGTAACCTGCACAATAAAGTCGTAGGAAGCGATGAAATATTAATAAGACGCGTGGTGGAGCTGGGATTGTTGTGTGGTGGTATTAACAAATCCAAGTACACATATAAGTAAAATATACCAACTCGACTAATCCCATAAGTTCGTACATCGATGTTGCACAAACAATTCAAATAACTGTTGAATTTATAAAGACCTGAAAAAACAACAAAAAAACCCGCTCCGATATCAACGTATGTGGATCGTATAAAACACCTTTTCCTACTAGGTGAATGGGTATTTTCATTTATTTGTTTCTTCTGGGAACGTTACAGAATACATTCTTCATGTTTATGTCTCTGTTTTTCTATTGTTTTTCCTCTCACGAACACTTTTCAATCGACCATCATTTCATGTACTTGATTTATTTGGTTTGAATTTCCCGCAAAACGACACGAGAGCTATCCGCGCTAACCGTCCCTAATTTAGCGGTGTAAGAATAGAGGGAAGGCAGCTAGTCATCACCATCCACCGTCAATTCTTGCGCTACTCTTTTACCAACGAATAGTGGGATTCACCGCAACATTATAACGCCCTCACGCCTGAAAAAGCGAGCATGTTTGGTGTGAAGGGAAGTCAAACTCGCAACCCTCGAATTACGAGTCGAGTGCTTTAACCACCTGGACATGCCGGGCCTCATTGACTTGAAAATTGGTGCAGTTATACATTGGTGTGATATATCCAGACACCTTTTTCTGATTTATTATTTAAACTATTTTAAGAGCTATTTTGTAGTAGAGGGTCGAACGATCCAGACATTGAACCTTAGACTTCTGTGCTATCATATTTACAGCAATCAAGATGAAAATTGACACAAATATAAATTTCCATGCACCAAATACACTGACTTTGAGTCTTTGTTGGGGGATCAGAATTTACAAAAAGGATAATTTTGGTACTTTTTTGTCAATTTCTCGACCATATATTGGTCAGTTCATGTGGATTTTGTACAAGGACAGTTTTCTACAATTCCCATGCCGATGCGTACAAAACTGTACAAGCCATTTTAACTAATTACAGGAGATCACGATACCACAAAAAACAACAACATAATTTTAGGGGTTCTGGTACATTTCTTGTCCTCTTTTGACAAATTTACGTGGGTTTAAGTACAAAGGAACTCTTTGCAAGCGTCAAACAGATATTTATATATATATCGACAATTATGGAATTTTTTTCACGAGGAAAGCACAATTTAAGGTTTTCTGAATTACTTGTGTTCATATCAACCAACTTCCACAGAATGTGGTTCAAATATATTTTCTTTCAAATCCCAAGCAACGATACAGAGTTTTTTGATTTTTTAAATTTTTTTTTGCAAGATTTTTCTGGTGTCGAAATTATATATGTGTAAAAACGGCTGGTATGTAGAGGAGCGAACAACGTTTCGACCGTCTTCGGTCATCGTCAGGTTCACAAAGAAAGAAAGAGGTAACTGACCGATAGCTGACCACGTGTTGGAAGGGGGTTGTGTAATTGAATGTAGGAATGTCTACGTGAGCTAAACAGAAAGGTCCGAGACCTCAATAATTATACTATACCTCTATTAATGTGAATTACCGAAAAAAGGCATAAAAATAGCGGTAAATGGTGCCACGAGGTCTTTGTGTAAATCTCTGAACAGAATAGCAGGATTAACTGTTATTCTTATGACTCCCCTACACCTCCAAGAGCTCAATTTACTTAGAACCACGTCTCAAATTCCGGACTTTCGACCTCCAGACAGACACATTAGCCATCAAGCCACACTCGACACTTAATATTTTTAACATTTGAACAATTTCAATTATAAAAAATATATTATTACTATCGATTGGCTAATGCTTCATTATTTTCAAATGTAAATAAGCTACAGTTATAATACGATTTCAAACTATATTTTGACTAATTCGTCATTTAAAAAAACAACAACTTCGAAATACTTAATGAATTTCAACGTCACTTCATAAACCACAAATAATCAGTAATAAAAACCTTCATTTACTGAAAATGAACAATGATATGTTTCGAGGGTTAATGTTACAATTTTTATACTTTCTAAATATTATTTAAACATTCCTAAAAACCAAGACGAGATGTTACAAAGTAACTAACAAGAAAAAAAACTAGCTTTTACCAAGTAGTGAAATAATTTATAAATGCGTTTTTGTTTTCCTATTACAATTGAATGGGATAGTAACATCTCTTGTTTTAGAATAGTTAGCCTAATCCTATCCACAAAACACTTGAGATCAAACTGTGCGAGGTTTAACTTTGACATAAAATACACAGTAATTGAACAATAACAATCAATCTGATTACATTAGATTTCCCCAAGCTCGCGGAAAAATAACCCATTGACCCATATTTCTAGCTGAGTGGCACCGCCAGCTCTGTATACATACACACATACATTAGAATTGCCCCAAAAACTTATAAGCTATTACCGTCCGTCATGCTGTCACATTGAACAAACACAGCTAGATTAAAGATTTGACCGTAATATGTAGCGCACATGTTCCGTGTATGTGGGTACATACATATATCTATAAAAAAAAAAGAGAGAGAAATGGAGATTCTTTAAATTATGACTGGGATAAAAACTTACTATCCTTTGCTGAAATACTATCAAGCTGCCATCTAGTGGCACAATTGTATGTGTGCGGACTTATACTACTAGAAATCGGGTTTCGATACCCGTGATGGGCATAACAGAGATAGCCTTTTGTGTATAATAATGACACAAACGATGTTTGTTTGTTTGTTACGTTTTCGAATTTCGCACAAAGCTACTCGAGGGCTATCTGTGCTAACCGTCCCTAATTTAGCAGTGTAAGACTAGAGAGAAGGCAGCTAGTCATCACCACACACCGCCAACTCTTGAGCTACTCTCTTACCAACGAATAGTGGGATTGACCGTCACATTATAACGCCCCCACCGCTGAATGAGCGAGCATGTTTGGTGCGATGGGGATGCGAACCCGCGACCCTCAGATTAGGAGTCGCACGCCTTAACACACTTGGCCATGCCGGGCCAGACACAAACGATCATACTATTAATCTATTTTAAAAGCTACTTCATATTATCTAGCATCACAGCATCTTTAAATATGAGCCATTTCATTTTCTTACCAGAACATTACAAAAACATGCAGCTTCTTTAAAAACAAATTAAACTTTTCCTGCAATTAGAACCTTAATATAAACAACTTAGGTTCAAAGTTCTGACACAGTTTGAATTTTTCAGATTATACTGTAAAACAAAGAGTTCGGCAGCTGGTACAAGCTAATCAAGTATTAGTAGAAATGACGTTTTAAACTAAAGTAACCAATCGGCATTCTCACAAAATAAATGGTAGCAATTATATAGTGACCAAAGGGCATACTCTAGGGATAAACAGTAGTGTTGTGTAGCAACAAACTGACATTCTCTCAGGTTAAATGGGAGCAACTGTGTAACAAGAGACTGACATTCTCTCAGGATAAATGGTAGCAACTGTGTAGCAACAAGCCAACATTCCCTCGGGATAAATGGAAGCAACTGTGTAGCAACAAACTAACATTACCTCGGGATAAATGGTATCAACTGTGTAAGAAGAGACTGACATTCTCTCGATATAAGTAGCAAAAAACTAACATTCTTTCGTAATAAGTGGCAGAAATTGTGTAGCAACAAACTGACATTCTCTCGGGATAAATGGGTGCAACTGTGTAGCAACAAACTAACATTATCTCGGGATAAATGATAGTAACTGTGTATGAAGAGACTGACATTCTCTAGGTATAAGTAGCAACAATTGTGTAGCAATAAACTGACATTCTATCGGTATAAATGGTAGCAATTTAGAAAAAAAAAGAAATAGCAAAATAATATTTTTATAGCTCTTAATCAAACTGATTATAAAAACATGATCGATAATACAATATTCATGTTTTGCCTTTAAAACATTGTAAAGTTTTTAGAGAACAGGTTAGAATAATTAGGAAACACAGCCGTTTGGAGTTATGTACAAAATATCTGTAACTTGCTTCATATTTATAGGTGTAGAAAGTAAGTAGAAATCTGTATGTGTAAATCAGTTTTTTAATCCTTAAATTACACTATTTAAAATGTTCGTATTGCATGATGATAGAATTTTTTATTTTATTTAAATGTTGACGGTGACTCTGAATTTACGAGATCAAAACCTGTTTCATTATTACCAATAATAGTTAATTGTTCAGGTAAAGCTTCCATTATTACCAATAAGAATTAATTATTCAGGTAAAGCTTCCATTATTACCAATAAGAATTAGTTATTCAGGTAAAGCTTTCATTATTACCAATAAGAATTAATTATTCAGGTAAAGCTTCCATTATTACCAATAATAGTTAATTGTTCAAGTAAAGCTTCCATTATTACCAATAAGAATTAATTGTTCGGGTAAAGCTTCCATTATCACCAATAGGAATTAATTGTTCAGGTAAAGCTTCCATTATTACCAATAATAGTTAATTGTTCAGGTAAAGCTTCCATTATTACCAATAAGAATTAATTGTTCAGGTAAAGCTTCCATTATTACCAATAATAGTTAATTGTTCAGGTAAAGCTTCCATTATCACCAATAGGAATTAATTGTTCAGGTAAAGCTTCCATTATTACCAATAAGAATTAATTGTTCAAGTAAAGCTTTTATTGTCGCCAAGAATAAACTGTCTTACATAAATTCTGCATTTTTTTTTAAATTTAACGCAAAACTACTTGTGGTTATTCTATGCTTTTACGTGTTGGTTTGGAACTAAGCTGAAAGTTACACTGTGGGCTCTTTGTGCTCCGTCCACTACAGGTATGGAAACTTGGATTCCAGCGGACTCATCCCTCTAGTCCACCATCACTTTTTAACAAGGAACGACTAGTCTGGCAGCCCAATAAGCTCAGATATATGTTCAATATTTTGTTTGTGATTTAAGCCTTTCTTTTAAGAATTTTATAAAGTCAAAGGTAACATAACCTACAAATGTATATTCTGGACCTACGTTTGGTCGTATTTACAGCAATCCAGATGAAAATTAACAGAAATAGAATTTTTCATGCGTCCAACACAATATTTTATAAAAAGAAGTCGGATTTGCCATTTTAAGTCTTATTAGGGCTCTCCAAAAACATATTGTTTACTTTTACTCGGACAAATGTTAACCATTTTACATGAGATTTGGTATAAAGGTACTGTTCTGCAGGTCCCACACATTGACAAACAAAGATGGTGAACTTAACCACTTCAATTAACTATAAGGGAGACAAAGTTCTAAAAAAGCCGTAATTATAAGATTTCTTGATGATTACTACGCCGTATTTAAGCCAATTTATACGGTATTTGATGCAAAGATACTTTCTCACAGGCCTTATATATATATACATACAAACAATTGACACATGCTTATTTTTAGTCATTTTGGGAATACTGAAAATGTTAAACAAACCCATAATGCTTGGGGTTTTGGTCAATTACTTAGCCCTACCTCGACCAATGTAAATGGAATATAGTACAACAAAATCTCTTTGTAAACTTCGAACACAGATACAAAATGTTTTGGAATTTTCGTCCTTTGTGGATTTTTTTAGCGAGGAAAGCACAGTTTGGGATTTTCGTAACTATTCATATGTATGTAAAACATCTTTAATGGGATTTTGAAAAAAAAATCATTTTTGCATGTCCGAAGCAGTGATTATTTTAGTTTTATGCGAATTTTTTTGGTGTCGAAATTGGCCATGTTGGGATTTTGTAATGGAGACATATTGCATTCGCCCTCAAATGTTGGCTTCTTTAATTGAAATTAAGTATCAGCGAAGGATAAACGTAAATCTCTTGTCTTCAATCTTAAATTAAGGAGAATGTGAAAAAAATGCAATTTACGTAAGTTTCATAACGTATTTACTTTCCTAATACTTCATCAACTTTTGGCGCGTAAATCGTAACTTATGAAGGTTACATCATTACCAAAAATGAAATGTTTCAAATAACACCTGTACTGTTACTAAGAATAAAGTGTCCCAGATAACTTACACTGTTACTAAGAATTTAGCTTCCCAAATAACGCTTGTACCGTCACAAAGAATAAAGTGTCCCTGTTAACACTTACATTGTCACCAACTGAAATAATAGTTTAATACCCGTTAATAAGAATGAAGTTTCCCAGATAACGCTTACGTTGTTCCTAATAGTGAAATGTCCCACTTAATAGTTACACTGTTACTAAGGGCCCGGCATGGCCAAGCGTATTAAGACGTACGACTCGTCATCTGAGGGTCGCGGGTTCGCATCCCCGTTGCGCCAAACACGATCGCCCTTTCAGCCGTGGGGGCGTTATAATGTGACGGTCAATCCCACTATTCGTTGGTAAAAGGGTAGCCCAAGAGTTGGCGGTGGGTGGTGATGACTAGCTGCCTTCCCTCTAGTCTTACACTGCTAAATTAGGGACGTCTAACATAGTTAGCCCTCAAGTAGCTTTGTGCGAAATTCAAAAACAAACAAACTGTTACTAAGACTAAGATATCCATATAACTTTTACACTGTTACTAAGACTATGGCGTCCATATAACACTTATACTGTTAATAAAACTATGATTCCATATGACGCTTACACTGTTACTAAGATTATGCTGTCCGTATAACGCTTGCACTGTTACTGTTAATGTGAAAGAACTGTTTCACATAATATTTTATATGGATAATGTAAGTGAATAATCGTACACGAGGTCACATTATACCCAAATATAAACGTAGCCGAAGAACAGTGTAAGAAAGAATAGTACTCGTGTTTCTCGTAGTTGGGCAGAGCGTGGCTAGTATATAGCAAGTGTAACTGTTGGATGTGTATTGTGCAAGCCCCGCCTGCTCTCGAGAGCAAGAATCAACAATTTGTAGTTTACGAAAACACTAGGGTGTCTTAGAAAATTGTTGAACATTCGAGAATCTCGCATAACTAGTATATAAAACCGACGTGCTAAAAGACAGTTATATATTGCTTTGTCAGCTACAGCCAGTATACTATAAGCCTCAGATCCTACAATTGCAATTTACGCTTCTTAATCGAAAAGCTACAGAACTGGACCATGAACGTTTACATATTTCGAACGTTACAAACCATTCAACTTTAGAAAATTAACTTTGGACGTTAGCATTTCTGCGGGGGCATTAAATATCTTTGTTGGTGAAAAGTAAGCTTGTAAACCGTGTTAGGCTAAACGATAACAGAGCTAGATAGAATTTCCGTCAAATGAAGCATATCTGTTTATCATCACAAAAGTAATTGGTGCCTCGTGGACTTGGACAGTCGATAAGATATTCAATTTTAGACCAGCTAGAATACTGTTACTAAAAATGAAATGTCACACTTAACGTTTACACCGTGTCTATCTTACCAGATAGAAGACTGAATATTGTTTGTGAGTGTGTAAGTTTTGCGTATAGAAATAATTATTTGTATTAACTATTTGTAGTAACCGTCATAACAAACCTTATTATATTTTTGTATATTAAAATATATTTTTGTTAAGAAAAAAAATTGTACGTACCAACCTTGTGGACAAATATAAATTTAATAGATAACGACATTTAATTAACTTCTAAATTTAAATTTACGGTTATATGTGTCCTCCGCTGAGACAGTGGTAAGTCTTCGGAATTACAACGCTAAAATCAGTGGCTCTATTCTCTTCGGTGAACACAGAATATAGCCCGATGTGGCTATGCTATAAGAAAATACACACGATTATTTGAAATTGCAATATATAACCTAAGTAATTTCACTCAGTGGTAAAGCAGTACGTCTGCGGACTCAAAACGCTAAAAACCGGGTTTCGATACCCGTGGTGGGCAGAGTACAGATAGTCCATTGTCTAGATTTGTGCTTCATTCTAAATAAACAAACATATGTAATGTTAGAAATCGGAGAGACGTCCGAGATGAATTATAATACGTAACACATGCCGGACAGTTGATCCGAAGGACTGTATTTCACACTTTACTGCCACAAAATCACTCTGCACATTAAAGGTCTGTGAGTGCGTTATAAAAGTGATAGTCAAATCCCAATATTCGAGTAGAGTAGGAGGTGAGAGCTGTTGACTAGCTGTCTTCCCTCTAAAATATCAATTCAAAATAAGAAACAGCTAACGCAAATAGTCTTAGTATAGCTTTGCGAGAATATCCGAAACACACCTTGTAGGAAAAAAACATATAACAAACCAAGTAACGTCAAAAGGAAAAAAAAAAGAAATAGAAAAAATTCAAAGACGTTACTAACATTTTTGGAACAACATAAAATAAATTATATCTAAGAAAGATTTCAGTAAGTAAAATTTAGTCACTAGCGATATGTTTCACCAGCATAGAGGTGTCAACGTCTAATAACGATAACAAAAGGAAATATATCTTCAAGTGAATAAAGTATTCTTACTTCCACATGGCCAAACTACATTTTCATTATAGCGTTGTTGAAATTGTTAAACTAAAAGACACACATGGAAAGTGGTTAGGGTGCTCGGAGGGTCCCTGGTTCGAGTCCCCGTCACACCAAACATGCTCACCCTTTCAGCTAACAGCGTAGCCTTTTGTATTGTTGAAGATCTAAGAAGGATGACGTTTCGAGTTAGCGTTATTCATGAAATCCTAAAGTTTATAACGTTGGAAGCTATACGATATAACAAAGAGACCTAGTTCTAAACGCTAGCCTTTGTTAAAAGGCCCGGCATGGCCAGATGATTAGGGCGTTGGTCTAGTATTCTGTCTGCCACGGGTTCGAATCCCCGTTGCACCAAACTTGCTCGCTCTTTCAGCCTTGGGGGCATTATAATGTGCGGTCAATCCCATTATTCGTTGGTAAAAGAGTATCCCAAGAGTTGGCGGTAAGTAGTAATGACTAGCTGCCTTCCCTCTAGTCTTAGAGACGGCTGCAGCAGATAGCCCTTGTGTGACTTTGCGTAAAATTCAAAACAAACAAACACACTGTGCTTTGAAGTATTTTCCACAAGTGATCATTTCAAGTAAAATACGAAGGCAGTAACAAGTCACAGTTTTCTCATTAAATTTAAGTAAGTACAGATCACAACTGAGTTTCACTTCTTCAAAAATGAACATTTTAACAGCAGTACTTAAATAGAGCGACCATAGGCAATGGAAACAATTTGTTATTTGTTTGTTTTTGAATTTCGCACAAAGCTACTCGAGGGCTATCTGTGCTAGCCGTCCCTAATTTAACAGTGTAAGGCTAGAGGGCAGGCAGCTAGTCTGCCAACTCTTTACCAACGAATAGTGGGATTTGTCGTAACATTATAACGCCCCCACGGCTGAAAGGGCGAGCATGTTTGGCGCGAGGGGGATGCGAACCCGCGACCCTCAGATTACGAGTCGCACGCCTTAACACGCTTGGCCATGCCGGACCTAAAACAAAAGCTAGAATCCAAAATTGTGTCTCTCCCCACACCCTCATCCTTTAATGCGTACCAAAACATTCGTGTTTGTTTTTTTTTCCGTCTCCTATGCGAGTGTATAAACATAGAAGAATATGACACCGTTTCTTTAATTAAATATCTCGATGGCTTTACAATATCGTATTAGATATACATATAAGAACTATCTTTGTTATTTTATTGTAATTCATTTTCATACTCCTCGGTGAAAATTACAATATTAAATTATTACTAATAAACAAGAAATAAAAAATTAAGAACGATTATTATCAAAAACTCTATATCCAGAAACAATTTCCCCTTTTGAACAGTCCGTGTTGGCCCGGCAATACCCAAATGGTTAAGGTGCTTGACTCTTTTAGCCGTTTTAATACTACAGTCAATCTCACTATTCTTTGGTAAAAAAGTAGTCCAGGAGTTGGAGGTTGGTGGTGATGATTAGCTGCATTTCCTCAGGTATTTCACTGCTAAAATAGAAATGGCTAACGCAGATAGATCTTGTGTATTTTTGCTCCAAGTACAAAAACAAAACAAAAGAAATCAAACATTTAAAACACAAAAGTAATTCTGTCCTCATACAACAACTATCTAGCAGCTTGTTCATTGTTTTATTTTATTCGGAATTATTGAAATAGAGACGGGAACCGTTATACAGATCAAAACACAAACAAAGAGACATAGTTAAACAAATATCAAAAAAATGAATGTAGAAATCCGCTGAAGAGATAAATCACCATTTCAAAATAATAACCATTTAACTCTTTTATATTTTCTTAGTAATTTTTAATTTGTAGTTATTTCATCTACAGCTAGCTTTATTAAGTAAATGTCATGTTTCTAAAAAGATATATCGTCCCCGCTAGTACAGCGGTAAGCCTACATATAATTAAAACGCAAATATCAGGGGTTCGATTCACTTTGGTGGGCTCAGCAGATGGCCCGATGCTATAAGAAAACACACACACACAGTAAGATATAACACTCTCCTCTGTTTCACTGATGCATGTAAAGGAGGGAACAAAATTAAAACTTCTGCTGCCAATATGGAGATTGGCACTTGGTCATTCTAATGGTCAAGAGTCAGTTCTGAATGTCAACCAGTTACCTATTTCATCTTAAAAATACCCCCAAGTGGCTAGGCGATAACTCTGAGGGTTCATACCTCTAAAAACCAGATTTCGATATTCATGCTTGACACAGCACAGACATCGTGTAGCTTTGTGCTTGACAGCAAATAAACAAAAAAAACACATTTTAAATGACCAGTTGTTAACCATTCAATGGCCAAATATCATTTTATTATTGATAGTCCTTATGGCCAATTGTTGGTCACTTACTTTTTGGCCGTTCCAAAGACCAAAACCTAGTGGCCAACTGCTAACCAATTTTTGTTCCTTATAAATATTGTGTTTAGTTTTTGCTGTTTTTAGGACGTAATTATATTTTATAAAAGAGATTAAATAACATAAATGACTGTGCTTTACGCTGAGACTTCACTGGTTTGTGAAGTAAAATAATAGATCTTGGTAATTTCATCTGAAGAAAAAAAAGTTCCGGAACACAAATACATTATTCATCATAAACATTTCTTCTTGAAGTTTTCTTAAGTTATCGAGTTTAATGCTTGGTGAATTATTTAGAAAATGGAATTGAAGATACAGAGTGTGTGCATGATAAACTTGCTTTCATCTGCACTACTGACAAATGCAAAATAAATGTTTTCTCTCGTATAATTTTTTTTAGTTTTGCTTAGTTATAAGTTTTGAATAAGTTAACCTTTAACTCTACATGCTTTGACTGCTTCTATGTCCGCGTTTTGTTATTTATACATTGAAAAAAATGAAGCTACATGTGGATGTATAAAAACAAGATGCTGCAAATGATCGAGCATGCTGGTTATGGAATGGTCCGGCATGATCATGTGGATAAGGCACTCGACTCCTAATCCGAAGTCACGGGTTCGAATACCTGTCACACCAAACATGCTCGCCTCAGCCGTGGGTGCGTTATAATGTGGCAATCAATCTCACTATTCGTTGGTAAACGAGTAGCCCAAGAGTTGGCGATGGGTGGTTATAACTAGCTACCTTCCCTCTAGGCTTACACTGCTAAATTAGGGAAGGCTTGTGCAAACAGTCCTCGTGTAGCTTTGCGTGAAATTCAACAAACCAAATTGTTTAAGGACGAAAGATATAATTTTGAATCAAAAATATTTAAAAGTTGTTGTTGGTTTGAATTAAGTACAAAGCTACACAATAGGCTATATGTGCTCTGCCAACCATGGGTATCGAAACCCATACCCATACCGCTGAGCCCTTGGGGGTGGGCTATAATAATCTAATAAATATTTTGAATGTTCAAGATTTTTGAAATACATCACAAATGTGTTATTTTATCATACACCAACAAAAAGGCATCTTTTTTTTACGTAAGCAATTTGATCATAAGGTGTAATAATTATTTTGTTTTGTACAAGGAGTTTGCTCATAAGATGCAATAACTAGCCCGCGATTTTTAAAAATGTAAAACGTACAGTAACTTTCACTATAAAGTAAGAAACAATATTATAGTAAACGAGGGATATCTGCACTACCCGTTCCTAATTTAGCAGCATAAGACAAGAGGGAAGGCTGTTGTTGTTGTTGTTGTTTTGAATTAAGCACAAATCTACACAATGGGCTATCTGTGCTCTGCCTACCACGGGTATCGAAACCCGGATTTTAGCGTGTAAGTCCGCAGACATACCGCTGAGCCACTGGGGGGCAGAGGGAAGGCAGGTAGTCATCACCACCCATCGCCAACTCTTGGGCTACTCTTTTACCAACGAAAAGTGGGATTGACCGTCACATTATAACGCCCCCACGGCTGGGAGGACGAGCATGTTTGGCGCCAGTCGGGCGCGTACCCGCGACCCTCAGATTACGAAGCTCACGCCTTAACTCGCTAGGCCACACACACACATGAAAACGTCCAGTTCACAAATAAATTATACGAAGGGCTTTTCAGTTAATCAGGTACGATATCCCAAACAAAATACTCACTTTATTGCACTGGATTTAAGTTACTGATAAACTTTCGAAGAGCAGATGATTAAAAAATTGGTTGTTTTAGCGACTGGTGAAGCCAATCTTAAGAAAAAAGAAAATAACTCCTGTGTGGTGCGCTGTTAAAACACAATCGATATTTCGTCTTATAAATCACTGAACGAATTAACACCCTATAAATTTTGTAATGAAACAGCATGTGTTTTTCTCGATTTTTTGGTATCATTTATTTCTATTAAAAAGGTTTGGATAATGATTTCTGATTTAGGACGCCTTTTAATACTCAATGACAGGAGAAAGAAATTCATATTTTAACGTAAATGCTGCTATAGTAAAACCGGGGCAAAGCTTTAAAATAATAGCAACAATACAGTGCTTTATTCGGTTTATAAAGTATCTATTTTTAAAATAGATTTTCAACACAGCATCACTTTTCCACAGTTATATTATTAGCTTAACAGTTGCGTACATATTTACCGACAAACAAATGGAGTTCGAATTCACATAGGTCTAACTTGTATTTGCCAATATTTTAAATAATCTATATGAATACAATAGTATCGTCTGTTCTATGTCCGTGTACCTTCACAAGTGAACACACTTTCACCAAAACTTGTGTGAAGGCTCATTAGGACCTTGCAGGAGTTGCATACGAATTTTCAGTTTTGCATTTTGCGGTTTTTATAGGCATATTTGCATTTTGTACCATCACTTTACGTCCTATAGAGGGACCTTCACCAAATTTAGTATATGAAGGTTTGTTGGGTCCATGCTTTGGTATATGCAAATATTTCGGTTTCACATTTGCGTTTGTCGGTTTTTATGGGCGCCCCCTTTCCAAATATGAAGTTATGCTGATTATGCACTCTTTTTTTTCTTACAAGAAAAAAAAATTGTATATGAAAACGCAGCATACATATTTTAATAACCTGAATTGCGTTTATACGGATATTTTAAGGCGAAATATCCAAGCAGCCTAGTAATCCATATTGAATGAATTACATATGCAATATGATATTATAATAAAGAATGTAAAGGAGAGCACTTGTATCGCCTTGCTCTTCGAGCGCCCTCTACTGTGCAACTACTGCAAGGTTTTTGACCGCAACCTCGGGATGGTGTTGTATGGCACCAGTTATCATTATACAGAAATTAAATAGTGGTCAAGAAGATAAGAAAGCAGATTCCAAATGAGTATAAAGATCTATTGTTGATCGTTTCATATAAGTAAGTTAGTTTATACATGGAGTAAGTTGCTTTAATGTTGAACAGCACTACGTTAAGCCAAATCTGTAAGTGAAATATACTTGAAAGTGTACATTTTTTTTCTTTTGTATGTGGCTTAAGTAACAATAAACGTCATATTTAGGTAACTCAAACTGTGTTAAGAGTTCATTTTGCTTTGAATAAAAAAAATGTCTTCTAGCAGGTTGTTATTCGCCTTCTTAGTCACTGAGGCCTGGCATGGCTTAGCGTGTTAAGTGGTGCGCTTCGTAATCTGAGGGTCGCGGGTTCGCGCCTGAGTCGCGCCAAACATGCTCGCCAATCAGTTTCTTCAAAATGATTTCTTAGTCTCGTTTCAGCGTCAGCATGCATGTTGTGTGTGATCATTGGCGTTCTTTAGTAAAGCAGAACGTGTCGTATTAAGACAGAAATGGAATCAATATGTCACTCGTTAATGGCTCCACTCACTGTAATTAGGTAACCAATGAAATTCCAGAATTTTTACTCAGTAATTAAAATCACTAACCCAGGGTATAAATACCAGGGGTGTGTAGTGGGAGTTTATCACTGTACCGTCAAAAGCCAAAGATGTCTACATCTGCAAAAAAAAGAATGCGTTATGATGCTGCTTTTAAACTGAAAGTAGTAGAGCTAGCCTTGAAAACCTCAAATATGAATGCCGCTCGCCATTACTGTGTGAATGAAAAACAGGTCCGTGAATGGAAGAAAGCAGAATGTGTGCTAAAAGAAATGTCGAAAACAAGTAAATGTAACCAGAAAAATCAACCGAAGTGGCCAAAACTGGAAGAAGATGTGAATGAGAACCGGCAGAGTGGCCTTACTGTCACGCGTGCCCAGATCCGTATTTTTGCACTAAAGTGGGCTGGTCGAAATAAAGAAAATTCAAGAAACTTTAAGGCAATCAACAGCTGGTGTACCCGCTTCATGAAGCGACACAGCCTTGTACTTCGAGAGAAAACGAAGATGACGAATTTGATGGATATTAATAAATTTCTGAGATTAAAGTGTGTATTTTTTAATGAATTTTGTTATTTCTATGAATACATGTCATTCGTAATGTATTGACCTTTTTCTATTAATAAATAAAGTTTATTCAACTGAAATAACTTTGCCGTAACTGTAAGATCAAAGGAAGGATTTTGAGACCGATTTTGGTCTTCGGTATTTTTTGGTCCAAAGCTTGTGATCGGCCAATAAGCCGACCCCCACAAATCAGGTCCAAAATTTAGGGCCAGAAATGCGGCTTATTAGGCGGAAAATACGGTAAGTAACATTTCAATCTGATATTGATCGTTAGGACTAATCGTCAATGGCGCACAAGAATATATAAGTGAATTATTAGTATACGACCTGCTTGTTGAAAAGTCGTAATGGTCTGGTAAGTAATAATTTGAATTAAAATATTGTTAGTCTGAAGTTATAATCCCAAACATATATAAAACAACGTACTTCGCAAGCTAAGGCACTTTATGCTCTAACATTATTGAATTTTCAAATTGTTCAATCAAACAGTTAATGTAGAATGTAAAACGGAAACGGCCTTCATCAACAATATATCTTACTTTGTTCAAAACCCATATCTTAAGAAATACGTATATTTAAATTATCTACACTAATTGTTCCAATAAGCATTCATCTGCTAGGTAGCATAATAAACTGTTTATGTGAATCCAGTAAGAGCCTGTTTTTATTCGAAACAGGCTCAAAGCGCAGAAGAAATTGATATTTATTGAATGAACTTTTTTTAGGTGTATCGCTTTGTTGTAGGTATTAATTAATGAATTAATATAACATGGTAAAAACAACAAGTTCGCATTAAAATTTTATAGCAACTGCTAAGTCAGTAGAAGTCCACATGTGGTGATGTGGTTTAGATCAGGGAACTTACAATACGACTGTGCTAAACTGTCATACTTCAACGTTGGAAGACTTGTTCTCTTCACCCTTTAACAGCTATCACGTACTCTCGATCTAATAATATCCAGCTATCTGCATACGTGCTAATTAAATCACTCCCCACGAATCTGATAGAACGTATGATGAGTACATTAGTTGCAGTTGTTACCTTCCATTTGATTTGGCGCTTCAGTTTACTTGTTAATGATCCCATTTTCCACTACTCTAGTTCCTTCGGACAACAGATGTCCAGTTCGTGGATAATCGACTCAAGCAATATGTTTATATACACTTTTATTACGTTAACGCCTTCGTTTGTTGTTAAACAACACTTTAAAGAGAATATAGTTTTGTGCTGAAAAGCGTTTCTAAAAAGCGCCTAATATCTTGTTTACATCTGGACTTATTTAATATTAATCACAGCGGATGATATAAGTGTTCTCTGAACGTTATTTACTGATTTAGCTTCAAGTCTCTGTTAGTTTGCCCTTTTTTACACAACTGCTTCACATACAAGTCTCTTTTACTTTGTTTTATTTACAGTGTAACTTCACATTCAAATTTCTATTATACTACTCTCTTTGCTAATTTCTCTTCAAGTTTCTATTATTTAAGATCGGTCGTGGCTGGGTAATGAATATGCACGCGCACTGACTTAGAGGATTTCTGGCTTGTTGACGCAGAAACGTGCTGTGCACCACGAGGCAGTGGGTGACCTATAAGAGTAACAGTGAAGTACCATTATTCGATCAGACAAGAGCGGTCAAAGAGTTGTGGTGTGTGGTGTCCATAAGCTGGTTCCCTTCTAGTTCATCAAGTCGAAATTAGGAGGTCCAGCATAGCCAGGTTTTTAGTGCGCTTGACTCGTATTCTGAGGGTCATTGGTTCGAATCCCTGTCACACCAAACATGATCGCCTTTTCAGCCGTGGGGGTGTTATAATGTGACTGTCAACCCAACTATTCATTGGTAAAAGAGTTGCCCAAGAATTTGCGGTGGGTGGTGATGACTAGCTGTCTTCCCTCTTACGCTATTAAATTAGAGACGACCGTCGTGTAGCTTTGCGTGAAGTTCAAAAAACAAACAGACTTCCATATACAATTATTTTTAACACAGTGGCGGTTTTTTTATAATTTATTAGGTTTTTTACAGTATGTTGCTACCGCTTTGCACTGCTTCGACTGTTTACTTATTTGTTGTTAAGTACAAAGATACACAACGACCTATCTGTGCTCTGCCCCACCACGGGTATCGAAACACAATTTGTACCGTTATAAGCTAACTGACTCATCGCTGAACCTGTAGAGGCGCTTCGACTGATAAGTCTACATTTAGTTTTATTTGTTATTTCTACATTAATAAATCTATATTACTTTGTTCTGTTTACATAGATATAAATGTATATGATTTTGCAGTAAATACCCTACTTTTATTTACTTCATGTTTTATATTATATTTGTTCTACATTATTTTATTTATGTGAATAAATGACTTTAACTGTTTTCAGTTGAAACTATAAAATTTATAAGTTTAATCTCAAAATGTTGATAACTTTACACTATTCTCTTTAACTTACCCAAATTTATATGTCTTTTACTACTTTCACTAATACATTTCTATTGTTCAGTTCACACATGAATTTATATTACTTTTCTATTTGCACAAAAGAATTTCTGTTACTTGGCTCGCCGTATTCTTACAACAATGTAAAGTTCACCCTTTCCAAATTACTCGTCCTTGTTATTTTTCACGCTTTCCTTTAGCCTCTTATCAGAGGACTTTGTTTAACTAAAAAACACCATCTGTGTACTCATAACAAGCCTCCCAAAATTCTTCGTATATTATCATGGTAATCAAGAACCATGATTCATAAAAAAAATATCCCAAGAGAACCGGTGATTTCTTTTTTACAAACATCGGACTCATAAATCGTTAGCAGGCCAGGCCACGAGCAATCTTTCAAAGTTCTAGACACACTCCAAGAAAAGTCAGGTTGTTTAAGATGTCTAGAGGCCTTTAATATAAAGATAAATATAAGGCAACGGTAGGTAAAGATTTTCACTTGACAATGAGTTACGTATTTAGACCATAGCCTAGTTTATTTGTTTTTCCTGATAATAACGGCGTAAAAATCACGATAAACCAGCACAGTTGTTTTCGTTTTGTATTATCATTACTTACGAGGAATATCTGGTGGTAAGATGGTGTAATGGAAATAAGTAACTAAGATTATTTAACCAGAAATCATATATACATTTTACTGCAAAGCCGAGGATGAATTCAGGCGCCTGGTGTGTGTCTGTATGTGCCTTTCTTGTTAACTGTAAAAATCTTTCACACCTAAATAAATAAATTAATTAATAACTTCATCAGTTGTTTATGCGACATCCATACGTGTAGTAGCCAAGTGACCGTCAGTCACGCTGTGTATCTCCTATATATACAACAAAGTATATATCAAAACGACTATTTTCTTGAAAACGTCACAGAGAATTTATTCATTTTTTTTGTAATTCTTAAAATTCCATATTGATATCAACATATACCTGTCAGTCTTTGTATCTACTGGACGGTCAATATGAGAAAGAAACGTATTGAAAACGAAAATGTGTCTTTCTGTGAGGGAATTTCACGAAAAACAAAAAAAGAGGATTTTCTCCGTCGACTTATTGAAAGAAATATTTTGAAGAGAAACGTGTTTGAGTATATATTTGTTGTTGTTCAGTTTATGTATGATTTGTTTTTACGTCGGTGTTATATACATGCATTATTTTACTTTGCCATGTTGAGTAACTTGATCTGAACTGAACTGAATATCTTTTCTTTGATACCTCTTATGGAAAAAAATTCGATAGTGTTCATTTCTTCGCTCAGTGAAATAACAAGGTACTGTAGCATCCAATGGAAAAAGTTCTTACGGCTACATAGTAAACCTAAGAGCCTTATTGTGCTGGATGTAGGCATTGTATTAAAACCAAAATATTTGGGCCAGCAGTGCATTGTATTCACACTCCTTTGCTTATAAACAAACGCAATAGAAGTTTTCTTATTGAAACAACGCATGGAATGACAAAATACGGTTGCCATACGCAACGTCAATCATATTCCGTATGCATTGGGTTCATTGCACATATTATATTCATTCATCACGGTTTTGGGAAAAATTACCTATGATTTATTGTTTGTTTGTTTGTTTGTTTTTGGAATTTCGCGCAAAGATACTCGAGGGCTATCTGCGCTAGCCGTCCCTAATTTAGCAGTGTAAGACTAGAGAAAAGGCAGGTAGTCATCACCACCCACCGCCAACTCTTGGGCTACTCTTTTGCTAACAAATACTGGGATTCACCCACGGCTGGGAGGGCGAGCATGTTTGGTGCGACGGGGATGCGAACCCGTGACCCTCAGATTACGAGTCACACGCCTTAACGTGCTTGGCCATGCCAGGCCTGTTAATTTATTTGAACGTTCATCTGCCAGTTTGTTCACACTGTCGGCTTCTTTACTTCGCTTACATAAAATATATCACAAGCTACTGTTTATTTTTATTTTTCATACAGTATAAGAATAACTTAGGCAGATAACTCACACGCTGGTGATATTCGTTTTTGATGGAGTCACGTACGGACCCTAAACACGACCGACATTGTGATGACCCGCTGAGGATCGTAATAAGGAAAAACGTAAGATCTTGGTGATCACAAACAAAAAGAAACATAATTCTAAGGAAGAATAAATACATAAAACTGACCGACTGATGACCAAGATTCTCAGCAAGTTGAAACGTGATATTCGCCAAGAATCACAGTTATAATGAAAGCGTGACTAGGGTCAAACACATAAAGTTCACGGTTATCAGCTGAATACTATTAAGTATTGACGTGTGGAGGTCATAATGAAATGTAAAAAGTATGACTAAAGCTACACGTTGATCAGCTGAATACTATTAAGTATTGACGTGTAGAGGGCGTAATGAAATGTAAAAAGTATGACTAAAGCTACAGAAGTGTATTTAAAAAGATTATAGTCACACCAACAAAACATTCGGTAGGGTTTTCGCAATAATTGTTCTGAGAAACCCTGGCATTGTGGGAAAGGCCTAGTCAGTCATGACTATGGTAGGTATGATCCCTAACTTTTTGTTATTTTTTTCCTTTACTCGTGGGTTTCTGGAATTACCAGAACAATAATTTCAGTGCACACACACATCAAGTTGTTTCTAGTTTAGAGGAATTATAAGCAGAAATTTTCAATAAAGCATCTTAACATTTTCAAGACTTTTGTTTTTCTCACTGGGATAGCTAAAACATTCTCTAACACCGAACGGTGTAATTTGCTAGTTCTTCAGATATAGTTTGTATCAGGAAAAAAACTTCAACACTTTAAAAGTTAGCCTCAGCACTTAACTGAGATGTTTTAGTATTCAGAGAATCTAAGAATTAAGGAGATGTCCTGAAGTGTATCAGAGGCACTCTAATTAAAATCTCAAGCCGTGATGTCGCTATCAAAGCAACGTCTACAGCATGGATATCTCAAGCTATACACTTCCATCCTCACGTTTCCTCTGCTATAAAGTATTTGTCCCCACAGAAGACGAAGAAGTTTTGATATCACTGGTGAATCAGCACTGAAAAGGCTTAACTGTGTATATGAATGTTTGTGTGTATATATATATATATGATAAGATATGCTTGGTGTGGTTATAAACATTGCTTCAGTGGCTGAACAAGCGTTCTCTTAACCAAGGTACTTGGTTGTAAATTCACACGAATAATATCCAAGAAGCCGATATCACTGGTGAGACATCCTTATCATTCTATGAACGTCTGGTGTTTTAAAGCCTGTTGGGCTGACGCGTACGCGTCTAATAAATTACTAAGACGCGAAAGCTTTCAACTGATGCTGAAAATATTGGTTCAGACCTTTGTAATTATCTCACACATGCTCTTCTCCTAGAGAAGATAACGCTCACCGGCTGAGTTTAGCGATATTTCACGCCGACTTGTATTATTCTTGTATTTATATATTCAATACATTAACATAAATTGCAAATAACTAAAATAAAAATTATTAAACGTAGATAATTTTAAAGATAGTTACCAAGTGAAGGTTGTTTGGTAAAGAGGACCACCTTACTTTCTTTAATGAATATCGAATAACATGAACAGAAGTCAGAAAAATAAAATTTATTTTAAAACACAATGGGTTTTTGTAACATACTGCACACGAGCCAAGTATTTGCTTTACATAATTCCTTTTCATCTGTTATCAGTGAAGTATTGCGACCTAAATATGGTTTTTGTATTTTCAACCGGATCGTCGCTTAATGAGTAATATTGTTGTACAGTGGCCGTCAATCCAACTATTGTTGACTGCATGTCTTCTCTCTGGTCAACAGTTCTAAATTAAAGATGCCTACTTCTGAATTTTGGACCCTTCCCCTCGACCGTGTAGCCTCCACCCCCGAGACATAGCGCTATGTCTGCGGACTTACAATGATGAAAATGGTGTTTCGATACTCGTAGTGGGCCAAGTACAAATAGCCCATTGCGTAGCATTGTACTTAACTCTGAACAATCCTTAAGTATTTAAATTCGAAATAACTTAATTAGATTTTTATTTGGTGCAAGGTTAAACGAAACTTTACAACTCGAGTATCCAAAGTTCCCTACTGTTCCATATCAAATTTGTTTAAACAGATATACATCAGTGGTGACCACTTTCTATAGCCGTACCATACATAAATGACTGAGTCCATTATTTCCTTTATACAACATTGAATTTCAGAAATGCTTGAAAAAACTTCTTCAGGTTGGGTTGCAATGTTTTACTCACATACTTAGATATATGTGCACGTGTCGTTTTTCATTGCGTTTTAAAATAGTTATTTGGGCATTGTGTCACTGCAGATTTAAAGAGATACTTGTATAAAGTCCAGTTAATGTTACTATGGTTGAACAGGGATATCTTGATACATGTATTGTTATTTGGATGCACATTGACCCGTGATAACGTACAAGTACGGTGTTAGTGGGTTACACATCGTTCTATATGTCCACGATTACAAAGAGATGCTTGAATATATGTACTGGTTTACCAAACGACAACACCAACTTTATCTGATTAAGTTAACCATTACTCATAAAACACAAACAAAATATGTGTGAAAGGCTTCCAAGGTTAAAACCGCACCCTCAATAAATCTCCATTAATCAGGTAACACTTTGCATCAGTGGAACAGAAAATAACTGTTATAAGAAAAAAATAAGAATTTCATTATGGCAGAAGGAATGACAACCCCCTAGAGTGTTCCTCTGACATTTTGATATGTTATCATAATCATTGTTTGTTATGGGGTTTCAAAAAAAACCAAAACAAAGTTACGAAGTCTGATAAAAAAGTTCTAAACCTCTTTCTGTTACTGGTGCCAGTATAGAGACGGTGAGCCTCACTGAGGTGTATACAAAGTACAAATAGCGATCTACCCCACGAACAAGTCATTTCTCCAGACCTTATACACGTGTTGCAAAAAACGTGTTCAAAGACAGATGTATGTATCTCTTGTCCCTGTTGTAATAAAAATGGACAGAAAAGAAAAGCAATATTTTTGTATCACGTTTTGTGTGAATAATGGTAAAGGAGGAACAGAATTCCTCGAAATGTTAAGAACTGCCTTTGTTGATGACCGCTTAAGTAAGACTGTCGTTTGTCAGTGGATGAACGATTCCAAGATGACTGAGAATCGGTCAAAGATGGCCCACGCTCTGGGCGACCGTCGACATCGTCCACTGATGAAACGGTCACTGAGGTGAAAGACAGTTAACCAGGCCTATTATAAAGATATTTTAAATTGCTTGAGGGAGAAAGTTGGAAAGAACCGTCGCGAGCTGTTGGAGACTGGTCAGTTGTTTCTTCACCATGACAACGCATCTTCACACACTGATGTGTCTATTCAAACATTTTTTTGGTGAAAGCAACATTCCTGTAATGCCCCACACCCCACATTCTCCCGATCTTACCCCCTGTGATCAAGATTAAGCTGAAAGGAAAGAAATCTGATGACATTCCAACCATCCATAATAATGTGAAAGCAGAACTTATTTGCATAACATTTGAAGACCTCCAGCATTCTTGATGACAACAAACCCACCTGAAATAAAAATGTATCTCAGAACTGGTAAGGGTATTAACACTTTTGATGATAATGATAGATAAGGAGAGAACCTTCCTAGCTCATTTTCAGGTTAAGATAAATCAACAATTGTCAATAGAATAAATGGCCCTTATTTCTTCTAACATTGCAGAAAGGAAAAACTAATCCTTAATTTTGTGGAGATGAAACTTCCGGTATTGCCTCCGAAAATTAGAGGAAGTTGGAATCAGTGTGTACCAGCTGGGGGAGATGACTTTGAATGGGATAGCACACAGTTAACTAACAGATGGTTACAGGTTCAAGTGACTGGACGTTACTGAAGTGACGCTAATGTGAGAGCTAAGTTCGTAAGCACGCGTGTGATCGCGTTAAAGTTTCGAAGCATCGTTTGGTTCTGGTTCGTGAGAAAGAACAGTTGATTTCAATATAGTGTTTACTTATCACATAATACTTTAGAAAGTAAAATCTAAATCTGTACTCGGCGTGATTGACATGTCATGTACGTTTAAACGTTTCATTTAGAATTAAAATCAACGAGCCGCGTAACGTGCGTTATCCTGTTATAGAGCCTGATGGTATTTTCCAAGCGTGAAATTATCTTAATTTACATGTATCGAATGTATTAAAATACATTTAATAATCAAAGCACCCAGCTAAAATCTCCCTGTATCTTTCTTCAGTCCATCTCGCTAAAACGTAACATCTACTAATACTGAAACACCAAAAAACTAAATTTGTTGAATGTTAATAACATTACTGACTTTTCAAAGTTGCTAATACGTCAAATACCACGTTTAAAATTCAATGGCAGATTAATCTGCCATTAGTTTTATTTAAAAACACTGAGAGTGTCTTGCATCTTCCAACATCTACGGATAGATTTTATCAGTTAACATTTCATCTTTTGTTTGGCCTGACGTGACCAGGTGGTTAAGGCACTCGACACGTAATGCGAGAACCGTGAGTTCGAATTCCCGTCACACCAAACATGCTCATCCCTTTATGCGTCGCGGCGTTATAAATTTACGGTCAGTCGCACCGTTCGTCGATAAAGGAGTATCCCAAAACCTTGCAGTGGGTAGTGATGGCTTCCTTCTAGTCTTACACTGCTAAATTAGAAACCCCAGATGTTCCTCTTCGCATGAAATTCAAACCAAACTTCGTATTTAGTTATTAACATAAGCTCTTATACTGAATGTTCTGAAATACATCGAAATCCTCTAGTTCATATGTATTTACCCCCTGACCTACTATTAGATATCTTATAGTACCACGTGTAGTGAAACACCACCTGTTAATCAACCTTAGAAGATTAGATGTAAGTTCTAGTGCGTACTCAGCTGTAAAATTACTTTAATATGGTAACATTATCATCCCCATTAGTCTAGCTGTAAAATTACTTTAATACGGTAACATTATCATCCCCATTTGTCTAGCTGTAAAATTACTTTAATATGGTAACATTATCATCCCCATTTGTCTAGCTGTAAAATTACTTTAATATGGTAACATTATCATCCCCATTTGTCTAGCTGTAAAATTACTTTAATATGGTAACATTATCATCCCCATTTGTCTAGCTGTAAAATTACTTTACAGCTGTAAAGTAAGGCGTAAGGCGAGCAACTTGTATTCCGAGGGTCGCGGGTTCGCGCCCGAGTCGCTCCAAACATGCTCGCCCTCCCAGCCGTGGGGGCGTTATTAAGTGACAGTCAATCCCACTTTTCGTTAATAAAAGAGTAGCCCAAGAGTTGGCGGTGAGTGGTCTTACACTGCTAACTTAGGGACGGCTAGCACAGATAACCCTCGAGTAGCTTTGTGCGAAATTCCAAAACAAACAAACACAACTATCTTAAGTCACATGAGTCGTAAAAATCATCGCAACTACTCAAGGTAATTGGATATTTAATCGTTTAAAAGTTCGTTTGTGTGTCTTGGCATAAGCTTTCCTACTTAAACAAAGTTACCTTTTTATTTCTTGATAGAAACAATTACTGATTTTACAATCTTGAAATCGATTTCTGTGAGAAATCCAAGTTGGGAATTTTAAATATGCGCTTAGTTCAAGATAGAAATGTGTTTGTTTGTTATAGTTCTGATAATCACAAACGTGCAAAAACTTAAACTGTGACCAGGCATGGCCTGATGGTTAAGGCACTCGATTCGTAATCCGATGGTCACGGTTTCGAATCCCCGTTACACTAAACATGCTCGCTCTTTCAGTCGTGGGGGCATTATAATGTTATGGTCGATCCCACTATTCATTGGTAAAAGAGTAGCCCAAGAGCGGGATGTGGGTGGTGATGACCAGCTGCCTTCTCTCTAGTCTTACACTGTTAAATTAGGGACGGCTATCTGCGCTAGCCGTCTTATAGTTTTGCACGAAATTCAAGAACAAACAAACTTAAGCTATAAATAAGAATAGGCGTGGTATCGTTGTTTCGAAGTTACGTAACTCTTTACAAGTGTCCTGAAAAATGACACAGTGGCATTCGATTTATTTGAGTTTGTCACTTGAGAGACTGAAAAACAGCAAATAATGTTTTGTAAAGTTGCTATAATGTCTATGAGAGGTTATCTTAGGATATGAAATTTGCTTTTCCTATATATAAATGTAAAAACTCCTATAAACTTGAAAAACATAAATTATGAAACTCTCATATCTCCGCATAGACCTAACAAACTGTTATTCCGAATTTGATGAAGAACTACCAAAAGGGGGCGAGGTAGTAGTAAAAACCGCATGTATTCCTGCAATTTTGGTGAAAATCATGCAAAGTGGTTACATGGACACACAACAGACATTAGTGTTATATTTAAATAGATACGTAGTTATATGGACACACAACAGACATTAGTGTTATATTTATATAGATACGTAGTTACATGGGCACACAACACATAGTATTGTTATATTTATATAGATGAGAAGTTACATGCCCCCCCAGTGGCTCAGCGGTATGTCTGCGGACTTGCACGCTAAAATCCGGGTTTCGATACTCGTGGTGGGCAGAGCACAGATAGTCCATTGTGTAGCTTTGTGCTTAATTCAAAACAACAACAACAAGAAGTTACATGGACACACAACACACAGTAGTGTTATATTTATATAGATGAGAAGTTACATGGACACACGATGGTGGTGTTACATTTACACAGATAAGTAGTTACATGGACATACCACAGACAGTAGTGTTACATTTGAATACATAGATATACAACATACAGTACAATCATATTTATGATGAATTTCTCGCAAAAGAAATTCAAGGATAGCATATAATCGTTCGTAAATTTGAATTATTATAAATAATAAAATAATCGGTCGGTCAACAGATTGTCAATCACTGAATATTTTATTCTGTTAAATAATGACCACTTTTGTAAGGCACTCAAAGTGCAGATCGCGTTTTTGCGTCAATAGGAAATGGACCACAAATTCCGGGGCTCATAATCTGAGGAGGCTTACAAATTGGCAACATATTAATTCTGTTTTTTTTTAATCAACACTAAAATATTGGTCCTACTGTGGTCCCTACAAATGCGTAATTCAGTTGCATGTCTTTTCAAGTGGTACAAGTGTTTTCCAAGAAAACATTGTTGGTATAATTGTTGTAATAGTGATTGGTTTTAGTGACTATAGAACAACAGTAAGATACGTCTTTTATCAGAGTGTTCACACCAGTGATTGGTTTTAGTGACTATAGAACAACAGTAAGATACGTCTTTTATCAGAGTGTTCACACCAGTATCCGTTTGCCTCCAGTTTCAAACTGTTCCAAACTGACGTTTTATTTTCCCAGTCATATCTTTAATGTTTGTTCTTTATGAGCCCGACAGTTGGTTTTATCAACCTTCCTTTGAACACTTGACTGAAAGTTATAAAAAAATTGAAGCCAAGGAGAGCGACCATGCCTGTCATGAAAGGCTTAATTCATCATTAATATTGGTCAGTTCAAAGCCTAGCTTTAGAAAGATAAACAGAAACTGTTTATCAGTTCTTTTGTCTTCATCTGTTCTTTTATCTGTATACTTTCTCTTTTTTCCTTCTCTACTCGCTAATGACAGTCTATATGTGTGGCTTGTAGGTTAGTAGACTGATTAATCAAACAACACTTGCTGACGCTTATACACGTAATAAAAGCTAAACGATATATGAAACTAAGGCGACAATAAATACACAGTAATATTAAGGCTATTCTATTTGACGGTATAAACATGTCTTGCTTTCATCAAGCATTGCAAACATAATTTAGTTTTGTTGTGATTGTTTATTGTTATGCATGAAAATAATTACAAGTCCAGAATCTTTAATGTAGAAGTTAAAAGTGTCTCGCTCCCATTACTTCCACTAAGTTTATATTTATCTTCTAGAGCGTAATGTGTAACACATTATGCTCTCAGAGTTACACTCCGAGGCAGCAACAGGAGCTAATCAATATTTCTATGAGATAAACTAAAAATCTATGGAAGAAGAGAAGTGTGTGTTGTAGAAAAATGGCCTGAATCACTCGAAAGAAAAAAAAACAACAAAAAACAAAATAATAATTTCTGCTCCAGATATGTTCACTCATCTGAAGTTTGAAATGCTAATGAAGCTTGGAGTCTGGAACGTCCGGATATCTCCTGATCTTTCATTTGTTCTTTTTACCCTCTCGTGCTTGCTGATCGCTGGGAAGACGATGACAACCACCAGTCATTTGTGATTAAATGACTGAATTAATCCTGCCAGCCGTGTAAAATCGGACACTGTGAGGGATAACAGTATGATAATTACATTTGTGTTTCTCAAGTAACTTTCTAGTGGTTGAGCTCTCGACAACGATAGCAACAAGAAATAGAACCCAGTTATTTGGGGCAAAAAAAAAATAATCCCCTTTGGTTTTTCGGAAAGGCTTTCGCATTCGAAATTCCCAGGTGATTTGCTTGGGATAAAAAATGCGCGGAACGTGCAATGTGAAATATTAAGACAATAATCTTGACTTATTTCAATAATTCAAATATTAAAAGAACAACAAAGGCGATAGATTTCTCTACTATGAAATACAAATAAAAGTTGTTCTTAGAAAAGGAAATGTCAGACGTTAATGTTTGAACATGAGTTATATCACGCTACTCAAACTCTGTTTATTGTTTCTCACATATTTCATTTGACTGTTGTCAGAAGCTGCTCTTTAGCCACGTCTAACAATTTGAGTGGTTGAGGTGTTTCATTTCACTATTGTAAGACAGCGATGTTTGGCTACCTTCTCAGTACGCTTTGATTATTTTGGATATTTGTACTGGTCTGTTTTTGTTCGATACTTCACATATCTTGCTTATCTGTTTGTTAGATGAAGATGATTAATTATTGTTTGGTTAATCGATATATACTTAATATCATAAAGAGGAAGGGGTATTATGTTTGTTTTTGAATTTCGCGCAAAGCAGTGTTTCTGTTTTCTTATAGCAAAGCCATATCGGGCTGTCTGAGCCCACCGAGAAGAATCAAACCCCTGATTTTAGCATTGTAAATCCGGAGACATACCGCTGTACTAGCGGAGGGGGACTCGCCCAAAGCTACACGAGAACAATCTGATCTAGCCGTTCCTAATTTAGCAGTGTAAAACTACAGGGAAGGCAGCTAGTCATCACCACCCACCGCCAACTCTTGGGTGACTCTTTTATTAAGAAATAATGGGATTGAACGTAATATTATAATGCCCCCACGGCTGAAAGGGCTAGCATGTTTGATTCGACAGGAATTCGAACCTGCGACCCTCAAATTACGAGTCGAGCGCCTTAACAACCTGGCGATGTCGGGCCTAGGGTATTATTGGTGCAGGATAACTACTTTACACTAATCCTTGGATAAGCTGAGGGTAAGCCTCAGACAGACCTAGCAGGAAAGTTATTGGAGCAATTTTTAATGTAACACTTTCTTTACATAGGTTAATCTAAAGTTTTTTTTATAGTTGAAGATAGAAGAGATGTGTATTATTTTATAGAAATATAAACACTTGAAATGGTTGGGAACAGTACAATAAAAAAATAAGAATTATTCATCTTCTGGACACTAATATTATTTTACCTTTTTTTTTTTGTAATCACAAACCTATACTATGAGTTATCTGTGCTCTAATCACCGGGAGAATTGAAATAACAAATGAAAAATTTGCCAAAGTGAGAAAAAAATTAAATCTTTAAAATGATCAGTGTCCCATACTGATCAGATGTGTGAAGTGATCAGATACGTTCATATTGAATATGACAATATTGAAGTAAAGGAATCATTCTTGGGCTTTTTCGTGCTGCTGAACTCACAGAGATTATTCTGAGGCATGGGAAATAAGAGATGGACTGGACACTAACCTTGTGCTGTGGTCAGGGATATGACAACGCTGCAACTATTGGTTCCAGTCAAGGATCAGAGAGATTAATTTCAAGGCTTTGTTTTTGCCTTGTGCAAATTATTATCTGAACTGTTGTAGAGTGCACTCATTTGGAAGCATTTATTCACGTGTGACATTTTTGGAACCTCGGAGAGCGTCTATTCCTTTTATCATTCTCATTTCATCGATGTGAAATGCTAATGGAGAATATAGGCATGATAGGCAAAATACTTTCTCAGCCAATATGGAGTGCTCTTTATGACGTTGTGAACCCAGTGAGGGCAACATTTTGAAAAACTGACCTCAACTATTGAAGTACTGTGCGATCCCAAAGAAAATGTGGAGACAAGAGAATCAGCTCAGATTTCGCTTTCTGCTGAATATGATTTATCTTTTTCGAGTTACCTTTTTTCTCTGGTGTGAAGCTCTCGAAGAATCTCATATAAAAGTATTTTCAAATGTTTGGAATCAGCTTTAAAAAGTGAATTGTGAAGATTCAAGCTCCAAAACTGTTTCTTGAAGATCAGCGCAATGAAATTGTGGAGAATGGCATTCATTATGCAACTAGAAGGTGTGATAAATGGATATTTCTATGGAGAGAAAAGGGACAGAAAAAGGATGTCAGGAGAGATGACAAAGGATGCTGGTCTCACATCGCCAGATGAAGCAAAAATCGGCTGTGCTTTAATGTCTTGATCACTTTCATCGATAATGCGAGATTCGTTCTTAGGTAATGGATCGAGTTCTGTTAATCTTTGTTGTTATTGTGCCAAATACTTTGGCTGTTACAACAGAAGAAGAACTCAGAAAGTGTATTCTAAACATAGTTCAGGTTTTCGATGAATTCTCTGTTGAAGATGTCAGTGTGGAAATTGGACGACTTCGAAGTCATTTGGAAGCTGCCAAATTCAGCGTGGATAGCATTGCAGTTTCTGGAGCTTATTGTGAAATGGCAGTTTTGTGAGTCTCTGCCCAAACTTGTCGTTATGTTTGAAACTTTTTGGAGGGGCTGTCTGTGTGTTTATTGCTTCATGTAAAAGAAGCTTTTTTTTTTCAAATTGAAGTTAATAAAAGAAATGTTTCCCTCGACCATGCATTAGACTAGATCGACAAATCTGGTTCTTCTTTCAATTGAACATGAATAGCACAAAAGGTGAATTTTGGTCTTTGACCAATTTCAGAAACTAAGGCTTGAAAGGAGAGACTGTGAATCCTCTTTATTTACCTCTAAAGAATAGGCTGAGTATTGAAACTGAATTTTCTGTGTTTAGCATAAAATAAAATTCATTATTACCTGTTCACTAAAATTTTAATATCCTACATTTTTTTTTATTTCTACTTTGCTTACGACAGTACTGTACTGTTTAAAAATGTAATTGTAAGCATAGTATATTTTTCTACATGTTTAAATTTTTAAATTATATGTGGGGTGGAATGTTAAAGGAATGAACCGCTCCGGGTGCCAAATACTTGAGATATGCCTCTGACCATATTACCATGTTAAAGCAATTTCACAAATGGACGATCGAGTTTCCAATGTTACCATATTAAAGTAATTTTACAGCTAGACAAATGGGGATGATAATGTTACCATATTAAAGTAATTTTACAGCTAGACTAATTGGGATGATAATGTTACCACATTAAAGTAATTTTACACCTAGACAAATGGGGATGATAATGTTACCATATTAAAGTAATTTTACAGCTAGACATATGGGGATGATAATGTTACCATATTAAAGTAATTTTACAGCTAGACAAATGGGGATGATAATGTTACTGTATTAAAGTAATTTTACAGCTAGACAAATGGGGATGATAATGTTACTGTATTAAAGTAATTTTACAGCTAGACAAATGGGGATGATAATGTTACCACATTAAAGTAATTTTACAGCTAGACAAATGGGGATGATAATGTTACTGTATTAAAGTAATTTTACAGCTAGACTAATGGGGATGATAATGTTACCATATTAAAGTAATTTTACAGCTAGACTAATGGGGATGATAATGTTACCATATTAAAGTAATTTTACAGCTAGACTAATGGGGATGATAATGTTACTGTATTAAAGTAATTTTACAGCTAGACAAATGGGGATGATAATGTTACCATATTAAAGTAATTTTACAGCTAGACAAATGGAGATGATAATGTTACTGTATTAAAGTAATTTTACAGCTAGACAAATGGGGATGATAATGTTACTGTATTAAAGTAATTTTACAGCTAGACTAATGGGGATGATAATGTTACCATATTAAAGTAATTTTACAGCTAGACTAATGGGGATGATAATGTTACCATATTAAAGTAATTTTACAGCTAGACTAATGTGGATGATAATGTTACCATATTAAAGTAATTTTACAGCTAGACTAATGGGGATGATAATGTTACCATATTAAAGTAATTTTACAGCTAGACTAATGGGGATGATAATGTTACCATATTGAAGTAATTTTACAGCTAGACAAATGGGGATGATAATGTTACCATATTAAAGTAATTTTACAGCTAGACAAATGGGGATGATAATGTTACCATATTAAAGTAATTTTACAGCTAGACAAATGGAGATGATAATGTTACCATATTAAAATGATTTTACAGCTAGACAAATGGGGATGATAATGTTACTGTATTAAAGTAATTTTACAGCTAGACAAATGGGGATGATAATGTTACTATATTAAAGTAATTTTACAGCTAGACTAATGGGGATGATAATGTTACCATATTAAAGTAATTTTACAGCTAGACAAATGGGGATGATAATGTTACCATATTAAAGTAATTTTACAGCTAGACAAATGGGGATGATAATGTTACCATATTAAAGTAATTTTACAGCTAGACAAATGGGGATGATAATGTTACCATATTAAAGTAATTTTATAGCTAGACAAATGGGGATGATAATGTTACCATATTAAAGTAATTTTACAGCTAGACAAATGGGGATGATAATGTTACCATATTAAAATGATTTTACAGCTAGACAAATGGGGATGATAATGTTACTGTATTAAAGTAATTTTACAGCTAGACAAATGGGGATGATAATGTTACTGTATTAAAGTAATTTTACAGCTAGACAAATGGCCAAGATAGCCGTGATCTAGCTGCACACGCTACATTGTTTTAGCATATAGATATTGTTTGTAGAAAAAGGTACAATATATTCATTATATTGTCTCTACTTCTTAGTTTTGAACATTTCTACACCTTCACTGCGTTTTCGAACGTTGGATTCGAAATGGCAGACGATTATCGGATTTGTGAAAAATATTAATCGATTTAAAAATCTCAGTTTTACTTCTGTTTCTTTACGAATTTTAATTAGAACTTGCTTTGATTGATAAAACTTTCAAACTCATGTATGAAATTTATCAGTAATTAGTTTTATCTGTATTTAGGGCCTTTAGTTTTTTTAACTAGTAAAATTAGATTACGCCTGGAAATCCAGATGAACCCATAGCTGTTGGTACAATTATCTTGGCTTTCGTCACTGAAGACATTCATGCATTGCTAGCAGTAAATATCAGTTTGTACTCATAGGCTAAAGCAGTAAAACTTAAAACAGGTATTTACTTTTATTTACCCTTTAGTCCTCACTTGCAAAACAGTTATGGCCTTCTTATCTAAGATCCTTCTCAGAGGAAAGCTACTAGAAGAGTTATTTACGGAGATACACTTAGGGTAAAATCTATTGTTTTCGCTTTTAAAAAAATAATATGAAGTGATCTTATTGAAGATTATTTGAGGGATCTATAAGATAAGAGCTTCTGATCTCTTTGTGATATATTTCTTAAGATTATAGAAAGAGACAACATAGGTACAAGAGTTGCATTTCCTCCAAAAATTGATTATTTAAGAAACAAGATGTTGTCATTATTTGAGGAGGATGGCACTTTGTAGGAGTTTAAGAGAATAAAATGGATTAATGATTTTCTGAAAATCAAGGAGTAGGTTTTAAAGTTTTACTTTTCTTATGGGTTGGTGAGGAAGGATGGCCTAGAATGACCAAATGACCCCTTGTAATCTTTAGGTTTTGTTATGTTATTAGTTGCAACAGCAGCTGTTTAGACACTGACTTTGTGTGAATTTATCTTGAATTGGCTTTGAAAGTTGATGGTTAGACACTGAATAAATGTATTCCAATCTAACGTGACTCACTGCACCATTATCAAGGATTAGGTCTAAGACCTTAAGGTTACATTCTGATTCAGTGTTCAGTTTTTATGGATTTAATTTGAAAACTAAAGAAAAACCTTAAACCACTCTCTCGTTGTCCTAGATTAGGATCGAAAACTGATAATTGGACTTTTTTTTGTTAAATTTGTTTTTATCACAGAACAGACTTTAAAACTTAGATTGAGTTAACTTATAATGAATTCATAGGTTAGCTTAATCAATGTAATGAACTCATAGGTTAGCTTAATCTATGTTTAAGTGTACAACCGAAGAATAATTCCTCATTTTATTCCTTAGACAAACGTTTAAATAATTAGATATTCCTATTGTCTCAATTAAACACAGAAGATAAAAACTCACCTCGTACTTGGCGTACATTAAAGTCACTTCGTCTCCATCCTCTGAAAATGAAACAAAAATTCCATGAATAAATTTCCAAAATTAGGTTTAAGTACTCAAGCCAATAAAGAAAATAGAAGCCTCAATATAGAAACAACAATATTGTATTGTTACAAAAATAGTTATAAAATTACAACATTTCTTTTACAATTACCCATTTAAATTTGTTTTTTTTTTAAATTGCACATAATACACGAAAATTATAATTTCTAAGAATAAAAAAATCCTTTGGTCTTCTATTTAAATGTGTTATTTACAAGAGGAAGTAAGTGTTTCAAATTAATAGCTAACTTGGATTAGCGTGAATAATGATTCTTAAAACAGGTCGAATAGAAATTATCTATTCATCGTTTTCATTCTATTGAGGAGTAAATACTAGATGTATGTAACATATATACATGGCAACAGTTCGTAAGTGAGAATATTTTAACTTTTCAGAAACTTACTTTTAACATATTCTTCTACTGAATTATATTATTTTGAAATCACATAGACGTTATTTGGTATTTTATTTGGCATTTATGCTTTTATTCCTTAAAATAATAACTTATGATTTTCTGTACTGTTTGAACTAAACATGGGATACTGTTTATTAAAAAATAAGATAAACAGATCACAATATGGTCCATAAATATTTATTGTTGAACAAATTTAAGATTGTTGCCAATTTTATCGTTCCTAACATCCATACTCACTTCATAAATCTGTTAATGTGAAATGTTGTTTCGTATTTAAAACAACTGTTCAAAGTCACTAGAAATGTATATCTTGGGAAAACATTTTAATTTTATGTGTCCTTTTAGGCACGCTTTTCAACAGTAGCTCGAAACATCAATAATGTTATTAAAAATATTTTTAATATAACATTAAAATGTTAACAATAAGTGTTAACTTATTTGTTCTACAGTTGCTTCTACTAACGTATAAACAATATTACAGGATTATTTGTTCTACAGATGCTTCTACTAACATATTAACAATATTACAGGATTATTTGTCCTACAGGTGCCTCTACTAACATATTAACAATATTACAGGATTATTTGTCCTACAGGTGCCTCTACTAACATATTAACAATATTACAGGATTATTTGTCCTACAGGTGCCTCTACTAACATATTAACAATATTACAGGATTATTTGTCCTACAGTTGCCTCTACAAACATATTAACAATATTACAGGATTATTTGTTCTACAGGTGCCTCTACTAGCATACTAACAATATTACAGGATTATTTGTTCTACAGGTGCCTCTACTAACATACTAACAATATTACAGGATTATTTGTTCTACAGGTGCTTCTACTAACATATTAACAATATTACAGGATTATTTGTTCTACAGGTGCCTCTACTAACATACTAACAATATTACAGGATTATTTGTTCTACAGATGCTTCTACTAACATATTAACAATATTACAGGATTATTTGTCCTACAGGTGCCTCTACTAACATATTAACAATATTACAGGATTATTTGTTCTACAGGTGCCTCTACTAACATACTAACAATATTACAGGATTATTTGTGCTACAGGTGCCTCTACTAACATATTAACAATATTACAGGATTATTTGTCCTACAGGTGCCTCTACTAACATATTAACAATATTACAGGATTATTTGTTCTACAGGTGCCTCTACTAACATACTAACAATATTACAGGATTATTTGTTCTACAGGTGCCTCTACTAACATACTAACAATATTACAGGATTATTTGTTCTACAGTTGCTTCTACTCACATACTAACAATATTACAGGATTATTTGTTCTACAGGTGCCTCTACTAACATATTAACAATATTACAGGGTTATTTGTCCTACAGGTGCCTCTACTAACATATTAACAATATTACAGGATTATTTGTCCTACGGGTGCCTCTACTAACATATTAACAATATTACAGGATTATTTGTCCTACGGGTGCCTCTACTAACATATTAACATTATTACAGGATTATTTGTCCTACAGGTGCCTCTACTAACATATTAACAATATTACAGGATTATTTGTTCTACAGGTGCCTCTACTAACATATTAACAATATTACAGGATTATTTGTTCTACAAGTGCTTCTACTAACATACTAACAATATTACAGGATTATTTGTTCTACAGATGCTTCTACTAACATATTAACAATATTACAGGATTATTTGTTCTACAGGTGCCTCTACTAACATATTAACAATATTACAGGATTATTTGTTCTACAGGTGCCTCTACTAACATATTAACAATATTACAGGATTATTTGTCCTACAGGTGCCTCTACTAACATATTAACAATATTACAGGATTATTTGTTCTACAGGTGCCTCTACTAACATATTAACAATATTACAGGATTATTTGTTCTACAGGTACCTCTACTAACATATTAACAATATTACAGGATTATTTGTTCTACAGGTACCTCTACTAACATATTAACAATATTACAGGATTATTTGTTCTACAGGTGCCTCTACTAACATATTAACAATATTACAGGATTATTTGTTCTACAGGTGCTTCTACCAAAATAATAACAATACTGCAAGCTTATTTGTTCCACAGTTACTTTTAATAAAATATTAACAATACTGCTAGCTTATTTGTTCCACAGTTACTTTTAATAAAATATTAACAATACTGCAAACTTCTTTGTTCTACATTCTTTTCCCACCTCAGTTCTCATCAATAAAAAAAACAATAATTAAATATCTCGATTTTTTTCATTTCGGTCTTCGTCTTAAATAGGGTTAGATATTACTTCCTTTACGGTGTTGAAACGTGTTAATTAATCCACTCATATTTTTCTTTTATTCTCGACAATGTTGTACTCATCAGCCATGTGTGAGAGTGAGTACGTGCTGTAATGTTCACTTATCATATTATTGTAGCAAGCACAACTTTAATAAAATAAAGTGAGAAACTGTTGCTAGTCGGGTTAAAAGTGAAGCCTTTTTATTATTTCGGTACAAGTACCTTTGTGAGTGTTCTTCTCTCTTTGTATCTCCGTAAGTGTGTTGAATACTTGAGATGTAACAGAAAGAAGAAAATCTTTATAAAAAAAAATTTTGTTCTGGGTTACTCAGAATTCTCTTTCTGGTAGAGACATGTGAGGGTTTTGATTTCTCGTGATGACAAAAACCCACTTGATATAAAAGTGTACCTCGGTGTGGCTAGCATGGGCATTAACACTTTTACCAATAAAGCAGGGAACAGTGTTTCGACCTTCTTAGGTTAATCTGTAAAAGTACTAATACCAATACCGCCATCCTGAGATACAAGGTTTTAATTTGTTTTATAATCGGCGTGAGTTAATTATTGTTGAACGTAAAGCTGCACAGTGGGTTCTCTGTACTATGTTCACCTTAGGGATCGAATCCCATATGGTAGTGTTATAAACTCTCCAGCTTACCATTGAACCATCTTAAAGCAGGTTTGTGAAAAATGCACATATAAAATTTCATTTAAAAAAATTGTCTCTGGAAAAGTTATTCCTAACGATAATAGATGGCAGCACTACAAGAACATCGTTATTGAAATCGTATAACTTGAATACGTATTACTTTTTTCATGCATTATCCACATTATAGAGCCATATATACACTGCTGGCCAAAATCTTAAGGCCAATGAACATAAATAAAAATATGCATTTTGCGTTGTTAGACTCAACCTCTTATTTGAGCAGAGCTTCGAAAGATGAAAATAATAAAAGGGAAAATAAAAATAAAAATATTTTTAGCACTTAATAGAGAAAAAGCGAACACTATGAAATTAGTCTAAATACTAATTGGTCAAATGTTTAAAACCATACCAAATAGAAGTTCTAACAAGGTAGAAAATACCAACAAGAGGTCTCAGTAGTGAATTGCCGTCATTACGAATAACTGCAAACATTCGCATTCGCATGGTCGATATAAGCATTTGTAGAAGGGTGGCTGGAATGTTATTCCAAGTGGTGAAGATGGCTTCACAAAGATCATGTATAGTTTGGAATTAACCCACCAAACATTTTCAATGAAGTTTAGTCCGGGCAAACATGCTGGATGGTCCAAAAGAATCACGTTTTTTGCCATGAAAAAGTAAAGTCTTTTGTCCTATGGGCATTGTGGATTACAGCATTGTCTTGCTGGAAGATCCAGTCAGTTCGACACAAGCGAGGGCCTTCACTCAACAAGGATGCTCTCTCCAATATACGAATATAACCAGCTGCAGTTTGACGCCCCTGTATAACCTGAAGCTCCATTGTTCCATGGAAGGAGAAAGCACATCAGATCATAATGGAACCTCCTCCACTCTGTCGTGTAGAAAATGTCTCTGGTGGGATATCTTTATCGTGCCAGTAACGTCTAAAGACATCTGGACCATCCAGGTTAAATTGTTTCTCATCAGAGAATAAAACCTTCTTCCACTTTCTATGTCCCATGCTTGGTACTTTTCAGCAAAGTTTAACCGAGCTGTTTCGTGGTGTGAAAGGAGGCGTTGCCCTTGAAAACGTTTACAGTTTCTAAAGCCCTTCTCTCTTAGATGCCGTCTTATTGTTCTTGAGCTGCACTCTGAGTCCGTAAGAGCTTTAATCTGGTTCGACGATCGGCTGATGTCTTCCCGGACAACCCGTCTAATCCTTCTGCTCAATGCCGCCAAAATTTTCTTGGGCCGAACACTTAAAATTCTCGTTCCATATCCCTCAGGATCTTTTAAGAAAATTCCAACAGCAGTTTTACTACGTCCAATCTCACTAGCGATGGCACGTTGAGAGAGACTTTGCTTTTGCAGCTCGACAATTCTGCCACGTTCAAACTCTGTCAACTTTTTAACCTTTGCCATGTTTTTACCCAATGTAACAAAGGAGATGTCAGTGGGAGATGTTGACAACGCTAATGCTTGAACACAAATGACTAAATTTCTTTACGTGTTTACAGACTAATGCTTCATTTTAGTAAGATCTTTTGACCAGCTGGTATTTAGGCTAATTTCATAGTGTTCACATTTTCCCGATTAAATACTAAAGAAGTTTTTTAATTTTATTTTCCCTTTTTTATTTTAATCTTTCAAAGCTCTACTGAAATAAGTGGTCGAGTTTAACAACGCAAAATGCATATTTTTTGTTTATGTTAATTGGCCTTAAGAATTTGGTCAGCAGTGTATATATAAAAGGCCCTTAAGTGTACTCATTTCAAATATACTATCCATATATAGATAATTTACTTATCCTTATTAATATTTAAAGCTTTGCCAACATATAAATAACTCTTTTAACTCTAGTTTGTTCAGAAACTATACTAACTTTCCCTCCTACTTAAATATACTACAGTAAACTACATACAGTTTTGATAAGGTTAATTTCATTATAAATATTTAAAATAGGAAAGGCATTTGCTGTTTGTTTTTTTCGTTGAATGTCTGACAACAAAAGTAATAAAGTGTCTCCTATGACTGAGTGTGTTTGTAGATTTTTCTTACAGCAAAGCCAGAGATACCTGCAGTGTCCACCAAGAGGAATCGAACCCCCTAATTGTAGCGCTGTAAATCCGTAGACTTTCCGCTGTCCCACCAGTGGAGCGTAGAAGTGTGAAAAACTATATAACTTCTTGTTTGCATTCGGATTGTATTATGGCAAAAAGAATCTTTAATAAATCCTGCATTATTTTTAGTGAAACCATTTGCTAATCCTGCTGCTAGGTGGCGCAGTTCGTATATAAAAATGTTGTTTGTTAGATATACAAACCAGTGTAGTTAACTTTATATATCTCTGAAGCGAATGGATAAATATTCAATCATGCTGTATTTATCGTTGTAAAAACGTACATCAATAAATTTACACAAACTTCCGACGAGAGCAGATGAAGCCTCAGCCTTCCTGTGAAACAGACTACTGCTAGACCACGAAAATAATGATTATCCATTAGTGAGTTAACTACAGTTAAAGCAGTCTAACTTGTGGATTAATTAGGTTTATTAAAAACTATCCTTGAATAATTATCAAACTAATTCTGTAAAACAAATTGCCTAGAAGAATGCAGTGTCACAAACCAATCTGTAAAAATAAGTATCAGTACATGTTTATACATGTATATATCGTTAGTAATAAAATAATATTCATCTACTCTTATTCTATCTTAGTTTTAATAATGTTAATAATAATTCTTGGAGTTCGACGAGCACAGAAGACTGAGGTGGGTCGCAAACCCACATTCCAAACTAATAAAATAATGTTCTTAAGTATAGGAAGTAAAATATATAATTATACTGCTGAGAATTATAAAAGTTATATAATTTCAAAAGAACTTTTGAAAGGCATTACTTATAAAACACATAAAAACAGCTGTCTTCTCTTTCATTGTACTCAGATTATAAACACTTGAAACCTGAATACACTAATTTATAAGAGTTCATGTATACATAGAGGTGCACATCCAGTTCATGTATACATAGAGGTGCACATCCAGTTCATGTATACATAGAGGTGCACATCCAGTTCATGTATACATAGAGATGCACATCCAGTTCATGTATACATAGAGGTGCACATCCAGTTCATGTATACATAGAGATGCACATCCAGTTCATGTATACATAGAGGTGCACATCCAATGACACAACTGATCGAATAATGTATAGAGAAATAAAGCAAAAAATCCTTACACACAATAGAAACAACTTCCTTTTCTAGTTTTATTTTACACCACGTGGCTAAATTTCACTTCACCGTTTTAATAACACATAAGGTGCCTATAAGTACTTAAGTAACAATATCAACTTACGTAATTCTATTCGTAATTCAGCCTATTAATACACCAGTTACACCAAACTGCCTGACATCACTATGCACAACGTAACTAATGCGACTTTCAAACGACAGCGTTTCTATTACAGCACCAAACTTCAATATGGACCCCTTCCCTTCCATACAAATTTTGTACAATGATTTTGAAGTTTGATACTAATCTCGTGTCGGAATAAACTTCTCTCAGCAAGCTTTGTACAAAAAGAACAATGTTGAGATTGTCTCCTAGGAATTGTAAACACCTTCGGTTCTGGCAGAGAATGAAAAAAGTTATTCATGGAGTTTGTAAACATTGAAAACTTTATTCCCAGAATAACTGTATTTAAACAGCCACTTAACATAAGCACCCGTCACCTACGAGTGACCTTAACTATCTGTAATTGACAGCCAATGTTATTGTCACTGTTAAGGACAAGGTATACGTTTGATGAAACTCAATACTACAGACATGGGTTGGAAGTAGGAGATACACGAATCACGAACTCATCTCGACAGCCTTGGGTTAAGTTGTTCACTATACTTTAAGAAAAACATGAAAAAAGTGCCTCGAGAATCTGATGTTTTACGTCAAGAAAGTTAATACTTATTAAACATTTCGAGTGATGGCGCTGTTAAAAGTTGAATTTACTTTTACAAGTGTTAACGTTCACTCATTAAGAAAGTGACTGAAAGATTCATACAAATAGCACATTACCACCTCTTGTCTATTATTTTGTTATAACCACTTCTGTTCCACTTGTTTTCTATTCTTTTCTCCTTTCCTTGTGTCAACCTTTCTTTAGATTATTTTCATCGTATTTCTTCTCTAGTCCTTTCCTTGTGACAGCCTTTTTATAGATCTTCTTTATTGTACTTCTTGTCCAG
Source organism: Carcinoscorpius rotundicauda (assembly GCA_011833715.1). Classification (NCBI taxonomy): domain Eukaryota; kingdom Metazoa; phylum Arthropoda; class Merostomata; order Xiphosura; family Limulidae; genus Carcinoscorpius; species Carcinoscorpius rotundicauda. Next base: position 77,607,922 of record CM022393.1, read on the forward strand.
TCCTTTCCTTGTGACAGCCTTTCTATACATCTTCTTTATTGTACTTCTTCTATAGTCCTTTCCTTGTGACAGCCCTTCTACATATCTTCTTCAATATACTTCTTGTCTAGTCCTTTCCTCGTGACAGCCTTTCTATATATCTTCTTTTTTCTACTTCTTCTCTAGTCCTTTCCTTGTGACAGCCTTTCTATATATCTTCTTTATTGTACTTCTTGTCCAGTCCTTTCCTTGTGACATCCTTTCTATAGATCTTCTTTATTGTACTTCTTCTATAGTCCTTTCCTTGTGACAGCCCTTCTAGAGATTTTCTTTATTGTACTTCTTCTCTAGTCCTTTCCTTGTGACAGCCTTTCTATATATCTTCTTTATTGTACTTCTTGTCCAGTCCTTTCCTTGTGACATCCTTTCTATAGATCTTCTTTATTGTACTTCTTCTCTAGTCCTGTCCTTGTAACAGCCTTTCTATACATCTTCTTTATTGTACTTCTTCTATAGTCCTTTCCTTGTGACAGCCCTTCTACATATCTTCTTCAATATACTTCTTGTCTAGTCCTTTCCTCGTGACAGCCTTTCTATATATCTTCTTTGTTCTACTTCTTCTCTAGTCCTTTCCTTGTGAGAGCCTTTTTATAGATCTTCTTTATTGTACTTCTTCTCTAGTCCTGTCCTTGTGACAGCCTTTCTATATATCTTCCTAATTATACTTCTTCTCTAGTCCTTTCCTTGTGACAGCCTTTCTATATATCTTCTTTATTCTACTTCTTCTCTAGTCCTTTCCTTGTGACAGCCTTTCTATACATCTTCTGTATTATACTTCTTCTCTAGTCCTTTTCTTGTGACAACCTTTCTATATATCTTCTATCTTATACTTCTTCTCTAGTCCTTTCCTTGTGACAGCCTTTCTAGAGATTTTTTTTATTGTACTTCTTCTCTAGTCCTTTCCTTGTGACAGCCTTTCTATATATCTTCTTTATTGTACTTCTTGTCCAGTCCTTTCCTTGTGACATCCTTTCTATAGATCTTCTTTATTGTACTTCTTCTATAGTCCTTTCCTTGTGACAGCCCTTCTAGAGATTTTCTTTATTGTACTTCTTCTCTAGTCCTTTCCTTGTGACAGCCTTTCTATATATCTTCTTTATTGTACTTCTTGTCCAGTCCTTTCCTTGTGACATCCTTTCTATATATCCTCTTTATTGTACTTCTTCTCTAGTCCTATCCTTGTGACAGCCTTTCTATATATCTTCTTTATTATACTTCTTCTCTAGTCCTTTCCTTGTGACAGCCTTTCTGTATACCTTCTTTATTGTAATTCTCCAGTCCTTTCCTTGTTAAAACCTTTCTATAGATCTTCTTTATTGTACTTCTCTACTACATTCCTTGTGACAGCCTTTCGGTATATCTTCTTCATTGTACTTCTCCAGTCCTTTCCTTGTTAAAGCCCTTCTACAGATTTTCTTTATTGTACTTCTCCAGTCCTTTCCTTGTTAAAACCTTTCTATAGATCTTCTTTATTGTACTTCTTCTCTATTACATTCCTTGTGACAGCCTTTCTATAGATCCTCTTTATTACATTTATTTTCTATTTCTTCCTCATTTCTTTCTTACAGCCCTTATACATTCAACCTTTTATGTTAGAGTTCGTCTATGATCAATCCTCTCATGGTTGTTAGAATTATTTTATTGAAATTATAAATAACTAAAATTGGATAGAAAACAATTCCTTAAGACACTGATGATGTCATGCAGAGGTAAAACGAAGTTGATAGTGATTTTTAAATCCCAATTTTGCTGTTTGTAGCTTTTAATTTTTAAAGTGTATAAGATATCTCCAGAACGTATATTATTCTTCTGTCTCCTACCACCTCTGTTATATTACATTTATTTGTTAGAATATACTGTCTTTCGTTATTACAGCTTATAAGTATGTATTCATCCATTCCACATTACAGTTCTATAATCGCTTACTTTTTCATTTATTCTACATAAACGTTCAATTTAATCCAAAATCACGTAACATCAAATGACAGAAAGGGACCTTTGGATTCATTTAAATTTTCCTGTTCATAAAGTTAAAACAAATATTTAAAAGAAACCATTCGAACCCCTATAATTCAAATATTTATCAAGATTTCTCTTAAACTATTTTACGTCAACTGTGGCCACTGTATTTGAATAAAATCAGTTCCACATACCACTAAATATACGCAAATATGATGCATCAACAATCCTAAATACTGCAATTAGATTCCTTTTAACACTTTTTTTTAATAGAAAACAGCGAAGGTTATCTTGAAAATTTCAATGAATGAACTTACTTATAATCTGTAATGAAGGCCACGTTGTAATTTCCACGGAATCGAGAACCTAATTTCAACTTCTTATTCAAAATACAGTTTACCTTTTACATTTCATTAAATGAAAATAATCTTATACTTGTTACTCGAGAAAGAGAAACGTCAAAACACAAATATATATTAACCCACACGTATCTTTTCCCGACAATAAATTTTATATTGTTGCTATTCTAAACCAAGGATTCTTAAGTTCGTTTTCTCCAGTATGAGCTACATATCTTGACAGAGACGAATTAATCGTAAGAACTAGGGTCACGTGGTACAGAATAATGTCTCTCGAGGAAAAGAGAATCATTCGTTTCTTTGATGATCCCATTATTCAGCGTAGCAGCCCTCGAGGGGCTACTTCAAGTGTACTATCTGGAAGATGTTATTCTTGTAGACAATACACAACAATCAGTCTGGTAACGACAGTAATAACTCACACAGATGAAATCAAATAAAGATGTAACTGCCCATTATAATAGGAGGAAAATGGCAGTTGAGAATTAATCTTACAAGTGTTTTTAACATTTCTTAAAAGAAATCAGTAGCTTTCACATATTTGTTCGGGTGCTGTCATCTGGTGTTGAAATTATTGTCATGAATTTAAAAAGTCAAAAATGCCCACCTTCCTTATTTGAAGTGTTATTTTGCATTTTTACAAGTTTCAGACCATACTTCACGTCAAAGCAAGGCTTACTGAACACTAGGATTAAAAAATAAATCTGCCTTTATTTGTTTTCACATCAAATGAATTAAAATTAAACTTTTACTTATGAGTTTTCGCGCCAAACTGCACAAAAGGGTTACTTGCTCGGTAGCTGCCCTAAAGTATAGTTGATAGGCTGAAAAGGACCAAACCTATTCAACAGTACACACCGCTAACTCTCGAGCTAATACCGTCTGACCGTAATATGGAGGCCCGGCATGGCCAAGGGTGTTAAGGCATACGACTGGTAATCTGAGGGTCGTGGGTTCGCATGCCCGTCGCGCCAAACATGCTCGCCCTTTCAGCCGTGGGGGCGTTATAATGGTTCGATCAATCCCACCATTCGTTAGTAAAAGAGTAGCCCAAGAGTTGGCAGTGGGTGGTGATGACCGGCTGCCTTTCCTCTAGTCTTACACTGCTTAATTAGGGACGGTTAGCACAGATAGCACTCGAGTAGCTTTGTGTGAAATTCAACAACAAACAAACAAACCGTAATGTGAAATTCAACTACCACTCTCATAACGTCCCAAAATACGAAAAGTTAGGTTTCTGGCAACGGGCCACAAACTATGGCGAGCACACTAATTCCTTGTAACACGTACAGTCCCCAAGAATGAATTGAGTTAATATGATTTTATCAAAACTTTAGTTTGCTTTTTGAAAAATATGAGCGTATATATTGTCCTAAGTACAAAATAGACATTTAAAACTTCACTTTTAAGTAAAATTATGTGATTTAATAGAATATGTATCACATTTTTGTTAGTGTCACCACTGGATACAGAATTTCACTAAATTATTCTGCAAACCAAATGATGAATCTTTCCCTGGTTTCGATTTGTTCACTCAGTTTTGTGCTTGTTTTTAGTTAAGCATAAATCAAAACAATGGACGATCTGTGCTTTGACCATTACAGGTATTGAAACTCGGTTAGTAGAGTTGTACTATCCGGAGACGTAACCACTGTGCCAAATTTAACTCTTTTTTTTTTTCTAAATTAAAAACTCAGTGTGTTTGATCTTCCTCTTTTATAAATGAACGCTCAATAAAACAAATAATTACGGCATGATTTGGGCCCTTATCTGGTTCTCATGTGAACTTAAATTCTCTTTTCTAATTCGGCAGGTGAAACAGGTGAAAAGTTATTGTATCAGTTGCCTAAAGCCGCGTGACTTATGTATTAACGTTATTTGAGGACACGAGTATAATTGTATGTTGTTATGTTGCTTTCGTTCTTATTTTTTGTATTATGAAGCACGAGTCTTCCAAAAACATGTGATAAACTTGTAACACTGATTTTCGTCAAAGAATTTTATATATATATTTTTTTTTTCATGTATAGCACAAATATATAGTAACATTTATCACGGTAACACTGACGTAACGTCAAAACGAATCGATTTCACTGCAGTGTTAAGATTATAGCGCCATTGTAGGATGCTGCGCCATCTCGTGACAACTTTAAGTACTTTTGCATACTATCAAACGTGCACAAAAATAAAATATTCAAAGAAAACAATTCGTCTACTCAAAACTATTTCTTTTAAAATAATTAATATCTATTGTCAGTTAACTAAATTATTTTAGTTATGCTTATAATGTCTTAATACTAATAATTTCCTTTTTCAGTAAATGCAAATACGTAAATAAAGAAGCCGAATAAAAATATTGAAATAAACAATCACAGACAAGTACTTCTGCTGTAGACCTAAATACATACATTCACACCTGTGTCCCAGAACTAGCAATGATTTAACTTGGAGGTACGCAACACCTAGGGGGGTTCACATAACTATCCTGTTTGCGCATTTTCCTTGAAAAATATTTAAAACAAAGCAGAAACAAAATCAACGAGCATCTCAAGTTTCTACTTAAATTAACGAGGTATAACAAATTCGCAATGATAAATAGTACAGAGCCCTTATAATGCTTTGATGGGTTCTTGTGGGTTTTTTCACGCTGATAAGATGTAGAGTTAAAAAATTCATTGTAATTAGAGATATTACTTGTAGATGGCGTAAAATGTAGTTTTATTCCAAACAGTTTTCACCGGTCACGGTATCGCTTTAAAAAAATGACCCTGATAGTTTTGTTGCACAAATGCTTATTTTGAACGATATATTCAATTAAAATGATTAAAGACTGAATGGTTTCGACTTGATTTTATACCAATCAGTAAATACAATAATTAAAATGATGGGTAGAACCAACTTTGAGTTTTATACAATATCCTGTACTTTATTTACGATTTAGGGTAATAAAGAGTATGCCATCTTCAGTCTTTGTTCTCGTGTGATTGTTGCTGTTTTCTGCAGTATTACCATGTTGTTATTTTGTAATCAGTTTACTCCTGTATTTTATGTCATTTAATTAATATACCTCTTAAATTACATTATTTAGTTTTGTGAAAACAAAGTTGTTTTACTCAGTGTTTTGTTTCGGCCATTTTTGTCAGACAGAATGAAACCACACGAGACAACAGAGTAAACACTACGTTAAAAAAATCTTTCTTGGAATACCTGACGCATGTGAATAATAAATAAATGTTATATTTAAATGAAATACTACCAATAAATATGTGTATTTATTTATCTATATATATTATACATAAATAAATTAGTTAACTCAATTATAGATCAATTTGTGGATTGTGTTGGAATTTCGCGCAAAGCTACAAGAGGGTTGCTTGCGCTAGCTGCCCCTAATTTAGCAGTGTAATACTAGAAGGAAGGAAGATAATCATCACCACCCAACACCAACTCTTGGGCTACTCTTTTACCCACGAATAGTCACATTATAATGAACCCACGACTGAAGGGGCGGGTATGTGTGGTGCGATGAGGATTCGAACCCGCGAGCAGAGGATTAGAAGTCGAGTGCCTTAACTACTTGACAGATAGACCTCGAGTAATTCTGCGCGAAATTCAAAACAAAACAAACTATTCATTTGAAAATCAGTATGTCTTTCTCAATTTTTAATGTTTGTGATATGTGAGCGCCGGACAACTTTCCTTCCAACACGCACTTAGCTAATGAGCTGCGCCGTAATAGCAACTAATAAGCTGTTAAACAAAACTCCCATAAGAAACTACACCTCTTCCCAAGGCAGTATGAAGCTAGCCCAATACTGGCTGCTCTTTGTACTGCACGTTCAAATTACGGATATCGACGAGCTATACCGACTAAGACTAGCACGATCAATTGAATCAATAACTAGTGTTACCAGGGAAACGGGGTCATTTTCTGAGCTGTAAAAAAAACGAGGCTCAACAGTTCTGTTGAATGGTACTTCAAAACGTTTAAAGGACATTGAAATTCATTTATTACTATTGTCTTTAAAACTGTTTCAATTTTTCATTTTAACGGTTGTAAGACATACATATTCATCAAAGAAACTTTTTGTGGGAAATCATTGAACAGTAACAGAAACACTCACGCCCTCTATCATTTTTAGTTCCTTAGGTTTGGCATTTATATTGTAACGGGATCTAAGGTTACGTTCATTGTAAACGGAGAAATTTCTTACAAATTTTTCAATATTGTCCAAAAGCTAAAAAATCCACAACCTAGAAATTTTCAAGTGCTATTCATTTAGAAATGTTATTTATATTAAAATAAATTGATTGTTTAGCTACATATCATACATGTAATATAGTTGTTTAGAATAATTTAAAACAGGTACCATTCTAGATTGGAGAAGCAAGTAGAAAAATGGAAGCCAGATTCAAAGAACACAAAAAATCACCTTCACACGTTTTCGAACATTGCAAATCAAATGAACACAACATAAGCATATGAAAAACACCCAAGTACTAAATAAAGAGACGAACATAAAAAAACGCAAAATTAAAGAAGCCTCACTTATACAACAACTCAAGCCCGAAATAAACCAATACAAAGGAACACCTTTATACCTATATTAATAAATATAATCAAACATCTAAGCACGCCCTCTACATTCCTACACTCAGTTACACAATCGCCTTCAAACATGTAGTCAGTTACCTCTTTCTTTCTTTGTGAACCTGATGATGATCGAAGAAAGTCAAAGCATTGTTCGCTCCTCTGGATGAAAAACTTTCTCAACCCAAACCAGGCGTTTTTACATATGTTTTTTTTTTCAGTGCGAACTAACAGTACCTATCCATATACATTCAAGTAAAACTGTATAAAATAGCAGTACCTATTTATACATATTCAGGTAAAACTTTAAGAAGTCACAATACACATTCATGTAAATTCCATTAAGCTGTATAGAGTACCAGTACACATCCACACACAGCCACTTTAAATTGTACAAAAACAATAACCATAAATACATATATTTAGGTAAAACTGTGCAAAATAACAACACTCGGCCAAACAAATTCCATTAAAGCTATGAAAAGTAGAAAAAAATACATCCAAACAGAATCAAGTTAAACTGTACAAAAAACAATAACTATCCAGACACATTAAAGAAAAATAGTACGAAATATCAATGACATTCCAAACAATGCTGTGCACAATAGCAACACCCAATCATACATATTCAGGGAAAGCTTACAAAGTATCAACACACATTCATACATACCCATAAAAAGCCACACTAAAGATCAATAAAGTTGTAAAAAATAGCAATACTTATCTATATAAATTTAGTTAAAGCTATAAGACAATGGTGTACGTAATAACGGCACACATCAATATATATTCACATAAATCAATAAAAAATAACAATTCCCAACAATGCACATTTTACAAAAACCTCTATAAAGTAACAACACACATCAATACATTTGTAGGTAAGGTCACACAAAATATTGGCATTTATTCATACATAACACATTCAGACAGAACTGTACAAAATAACAATTTATATCGAAATACATTCAAATAAAGTTAAAGAAAATAGCAACACACATTCGGGTAAATCTAAACAAAATATTCACCTCCATCTATAGATATTAATTTAAGGCTATACAAAGTAACAAAACTCAACTATATGTTTTCAGTCAAAACTATACAGACTGGAAATCCAAATCCGTACACAATCAGGTAACACCATACAAAATAACAGGACAAGTCCATAACAATTTCACGTGAAGCCATACAAAAATTAACATTTCTTATCCATACACATTCAAGTAAAGTTGTACAAAGTAACAGAACCCATCCTTTCAAATTGACGTGAAACTGTAGAAGTTAACAATACCAGTTCATATACTTACAGGAAAACCTGTACAAAATAACAACACCCATCCATACACATTCAGGTAAAATTAAAAATAACCATCCATAAAACACATAAAAACAAACAAAGTAACAATAACCATCAACAGACATTCATGTTAAACTGTACAAGATATCAATACCCATCCATACACATTCAGGTAAAATTATACAAATCAAAAATACCCATCCACAAAACGCATAAAAACAAACAAAGTAACAATAACCATCAACAGACATTCACATAAATCTGTACAAGATATCAATACCCATCCATACACATTCAGGTAAAAATTATACAAATCAAAAATACCCATCCACAAAACACATAAAACAAACAAAGTAACAATAACCATCAACAGACATTCACATAAATCTGTACAAGATATCAATACCCATCCATACACATTCAGGTAAAAATTATACAAATAAAAAATACTCATCCACAAAACACATAAAAACAAACAAAGTAACAATAACCCTCAACAGGTATTCATATAAAATTGTACAAGATATCAATATCCATCCATACACATTCAGATAAAACTGTACAAGATATCCATACACATTTAGTTACAACAGTACCAGCACACATCCCTTTAAATATTCACATCAAATATCACTATATTACAATCCCAGTCTGTAAAGATTCAAACAGAGCTCCACGAAATAACATGAACAACCAAGAGAACCTGTAGAAAATAACAAGAATCACCCATACATGTTTAGGTGAAGTTGTAAAAAATAACAGTCATCCATTCATATTAAAGAAAAGCGGTACAAACTGGTTATGCAAATCCAGAAATATGCAGGTGAGACTATAAAAAATATCGATACCATTCATACACAATCAGGTAAAACTGTAGAGAATGTCATTGTCCATTCCATTGACATGCATTTAATAGTATACAATGTGACAACACTCGTCTACATAGTTTGAGGTAGGTCTATATGAAGCAACAACACCTGTTTACCGATAAGAATGTATAATGTAATAATTTAAAATGTAGATAAAACTCTATGAGTAACAATACAAATAAATAAACCTCTATACAGATTCAGTTAAGAAAATCCATCCAAACACACTTGAGGTAAATCAACGTAAAGAAAATCCATCCGTACACTTTCAAGTAAATCTGTACAAAATAATAATTCCTATCAAAAGGCAACTTACTTAAGGCTAGATTACATAACCATACCCATCCATACATATTCAGGTAAAGCTGTATAAACACAATACCCATTCTTTAACATTCAGGTACAGCTACATCAAGTAAAATAACCCATCCATACATATTCAGGTAAAGCTGTATAAACACAATACCCATTCTTTAACATTCAGGTACAGCTACATCAAGTAAAATAACCCATCCATACATATTCAGGTAAAGCTCTATAAACACAATACCCATTCTTTAACATTCAGGTAGAGCTACATCAAGTAAAATAACCCATCCATACAGATTCAGGTAAAGCTCTATAAACACAATACCCATTCTTTAACATTCAGGTACAGCTACATCAAGTAAAATAACCCATCCATACATATTCAGGTAAAGCTGTATAAAACACAATACCCATTCTTTAACATTCAGGTACAGCTACATCAAGTAAAATAACCCATCCATACATATTCAGGTAAAGCTGTATAAAACACAATACCCATTCTTTGACATTCAGGTACAGCTACATCAAGTAAAATAACCCATCCATACATATTCAGGTAAAGCTCTATAAACACAATACCCATTCTTTAACATTCAGGTACAGCTACATCAAGTAAAATAACCCATCCATACATATTCAGGTAAAGCTGTATAAAACACAATACCCATTCTTTAACATTCAGGTACAGCTACATCAAGTAAAATAACCCATCCATACATATTCAGGTAAAGCTGTATAAACACAATACCCATTCTTTGACATTCAGGTACAGCTACATCAAGTAAAATAACCCATCCATACATATTCAGGTAAAGCTGTATAAACACAATACCCATTCTTTGACATTCAGGTAGAGCTACATCAAGTAAAATAACCCATCCATACATATTCAGGTAAAGCTATACAAAATAACAATACAATGCTCAAAGCATTCAGGGGGTCAACATGACCAGGTGGTTAAGGCACTCGACTCGTAATCCAACGGTCACGGGTTAGAATCCCTGTCACACCAAACATGCTCGTCCTTTCAGCCGTGAGGACGTTATAATGTTACAGTCAATTCCACTATTCGTTGGTTAAAGAGAAGTCCAAGAGTTGGTGGTGGGTGGTGATAACTAGCTGCCTTAACTCTAGTCTTACACTGCTAAATTATGGACGGCTAGCGCGAACAGCCCTCGTGTAACTTTGCGTGAAATTCAAAACAAACTAAAACAAAACATTCAAGTGAGGTTGTACAAAATAACAACACCAAACAGAAATCACATGCTGAATAGCTGGAACTCGATTTGATATCTTATGTCCACGTATAAATGGCAGGTTAAAATATTTAAATTTTGCATCTGTTCATTTTATTATATTAATCTTTGCTCTGGAGAAAATGCACAACATTTGAATGAATTTACGCTTCAATAATCCCGCTGTTACGAGAAGTATGAAATCAAAGACTAAAAGCTTCATCGTGAATCAAAATAAAAAAATGTGGAAAGTAACAACACGTTACAGAAAAACCAAAACTCTATCGTTTTCCCAGTTGAGATAAATTGTCTTCATTTATTCATTTTTCTGCCTTTGTTCCTGATGAAAATTGGTCCATGAAAGCTGAGAATTTAACATATTTTCGTGATTATGGTATAGTTATAAACTCATCCGGAAATGCATTTGCTACCAAGTATAAAAATATATCCACGCTTCTGTATTACATACACAAAACGTCAACCATGTGATCATAATTCTCACACTTGCAAAATACACATAAATATTAACTATTAGTAGCTTTAGTTTTTTAGGACACACGAGAGTTATCTATTTACGTATATTCTTTCCTAGTTTTAACTGATACACCAGCTGAATCCCACATGGTCAACAGTACCCACTGTACTCCAAATTTTAGAGTTTCTCTCAACCAAACAGTGAGATTTGAAGGTTATTTTCAAGGTCATACACACAATAATTTGAGGTATGTAAGTTTTTGCGCTGGATGTACTTGAACCATGAATCCTCAGATTCAAAATCTAGGTATGTTAACTACTTGACTATCACTGGATCGTTTTAAACTCTTGTTTCTTATCCTAAACTTATATTTGTGTGTTTTTTGTTTGTCTGTTTTAAAGCAGTAAATCCCAGGCTAAAGCGTTATTACACGAAAACCTGATCTGCATAATAATGTTCGGTATTTAATGTATAAAACTTGTTTCGCTTATATTATAATATTATGACGATATTCTAGACTTCGAAGCATCACGAAGTACTTGATTTTATCTCAAATCGTTGTTTTATACATCATTCATCTATTGTTTTATACATCATTCATCTACGTCGTGAACCTCTTGACTCTACCTCAGATTAATGTTCTATATATCTATATATATATGTACAATGTTCCTTGTGAAATTTTTGAATATACAATCAAATTAGTGTTACCTATATAACGAATCTTCATCCCGACACTTCTTATTTTAAATCAAATTCATGTTCCATGTACACTTCATGCTCGCAGTGAAGTTCTGGACTGTTCAGACCGTTTGTGTGGCGTATAAAACGTCAAACCAACATTCCGGTTACCATTGTCATCAAAACAGGAGTTACGAATGGATAATTACATTGTGAATTTTACTCTAAAGAAAACAAACATGGGACATCCACGTTGAATGTGTTTTATTTATTTCTCCTGCTTTTAGTTTTTTGGGGTTGCCGCAAAGAAAGCAGTAGTTTTATTTCTTTGTGGAGAGAAAATATCCTGACGATGTAATAGAAGACCTTCTTGATTTGACTGGTAATCCTCTGATTTTCTCATCCGGCCGTTTTCCGGTGAATATCAAATCACGTTAAAGATCTGTATGTAACGGAATACAAAATATATTTTGTTCATTTGTTCTCAGAATTTCTCTACACAGGGGATTTCTAGACATAGCTCAGAATTTCTCTACATAGGTAGTTTCTGGGCATTGCTCAGAATTTCTCTACATAGGTAGTTTCTGGGCATTGCTCAGAATTTCTCTACACAGGTAGTTTCTGGGCATTGCTCAGAATTTCTCTACACAGGGTCTAGGCATAGCTGTCCCTAATTTGAAACTGATAGACTAGAGGTAAAGCAACTAGTAAAGAGCATCCACCTTTAAACCTAGGCCTAGAATAGTTTGCTCTAATAGTGGGACTTAACTGTTACATTTATAACACATCCACGGTTCCAAATATATTGAGTGCGCATTTACAGCAACGATTTGATGTATTTTCAAATATTTGCGTAAAACTAAGCGAGAGCTATCTGAGGAAGCCGTCCGTAATTTAGCAGCATAAGACTAAAGGCAAGGCAGCTAATTATCCCCACCCACCGCCAACTTTTGGGATATTCTCTTACCAGCGAATAGCGAATGGCTGAAAGGGCAAGCATGTTTGGAGGAACGTGCATTTGAATCTGCAAGCCGAATGCTTTAACCACCTGGCCATGTCGACCCCCTTACAACAACAGATGGTTAACCACAAATATTGTATTCATTATATTGTCACATTTACCACTAGACCACGCCCATTCCCATAAAATAGTAAGTTTTATCTATCACAAAAAGAAACACGAAGTTTTACCAGTTAAGATATACAAACTATTGGCGTTACGGAACAACAAATGTCATTATATGTGGTTAAAAACTCACTGCAGAATTCCTATTATATCCCCCCCCCAGCATTGCAAAGCGAGTTAAGGCGTGCGACTCGTAATCTGAGGGTCGTGGGTTCGCATGCCCGTCGCGCTAAACATGTTCGCTTTTTCAGCCGTGGGAGCGTTATAATGTGATAGTCAATCCCACTATTCGTTGGTAAAAGAGTAGCCCAAGTGTTGGCGGTGGGTGGTGATGACTAGCTGCCTTCCCTCTAGTCTTACAATACTAAATTAGGGCAGCTAGCACAGATAGCCCTCGTGTAGCTTTGTGCGAAATTACCCCCCTTTAGCGTACCAGTTCAACAGAACGCTAAAATTCGGATTTCATTATCCGTTGCACGCACAGAACAGATGAAGCATTGCACAACTCATCTACAAACAAATCTATCATGACACACTTATCTACAAACAAATCTATCATGACACACTTATATCATAACACACTTATCTACAAACAAATCTATCATAACACACTTATCTAACTGTTATAACTTTTGAGGACACCAGCAATATATTTACCTCAACAGCAGCCTTAATATATGTATAATTGCATTTGGAATAAAAGTATCCTTTGTTTATTCTACCTTACGATGTTTTAAAACACGTTTAAGTTTCAGACAATGTTTTCTCACTTACCATTACTTTTTATGACTGTTTGCTTTAGTGCAAATCCATTCTGGCTTATCTATGCCGCGAATTTTACAGTTATAAGTCTATAAACTTATATTTGACCCTTCATTGGATTTTTATTGTCTGTGGCATAAAAATAACTGGAAAAACGTAAACACATAACTGTTAAAAAAAAAAAGGTTTTTGTGTTTGTCTGACATACAAACTCTTCGCTGCTGTTAGGAGAACCATACCGATGGTGAAAATATAGCCGAAACTTCAGACCAGAAATACGACACAGGTGGCGCTTGTTACATAATTAAACCTGATGAAGAAATACACAGCTACTGAAGACAGACAAGCACACGAACATTAATTGGCTATTTTACGATCATTCCCCTCATTATGTAGATACACGTATCAGAAACATTCTTCTGGTATAGTTAAACACAAGGTTTCTAAATACATTATGTAGTACCTGCGTCATAATCTGAGCTCATTTATGTATCATAAATGAAGATGAATCGACTATTATATTCACACTGCTCGCTTGCTTTAGAAATAGTTGATTTAATATATGGCGCAAAGGATAATATGAGTAATATTTTTGTTTGTTTTTGAATTTCGCACAAAGCTACTCGAGGGCTATCTGCGCTAGCTGTCCCTAATTTAGCAGTGTAAGACTAGAGGGAAGGCAGCTAGTCATCACCACCCACCGACAACTCTTGGGCTACTCTTTTACCAACGAATAGTGGGATTGACCGTCACATTATAACGCCCCCACGGCTGGGAGGGCGAGCATGTTTGGCACGAATCGGGCGCGAACCCGCGACCCTCAGATTACGAAGCGCACGCCTTAACGCGCTAGACCATGAATAATAACACATACTTAGTGAAACATTACGAAACCGATGTAGATATGGAAAAGAATATGAGAGTTTGAATATAAATTTACGCTTCATAACGAAAGAAGAGACGTTACAGTTACGTATCTTTAACTGTATTTCTTTTCACTCATTTCTCGCTCTGAAACTCGGATATTTCAACTCCTATCTGCTTTATTAGCTTTTCAAAAAGAAATAAAGTAGCACGTCATCTGTATTTTGTCTGGTTTGAATTTTCTTTTCTCTTACTAACGATGTAAATGGAATAGGATTTATATTTTCTCTTGATGAATGTAGCAATAAAGCCACGTGGAGACACATTCCTTCATTTTTGAACCCAACCCTAAGAAACAATAAGACAATGTTGTTATAGTAACATGCAATGAAACGACAATACGAGTTATTCTAACAACTGTGTGTGTTATAGCAGAGCCATATTGGGCTACTTCCTATATTCATTGCAGGAAATCGAACCTCGCTCGGATTTTACCGTCGCAAGTTCATAGCCTTACCTCTGTCCTACCAGAGGGCGTTACAGTACCGACATTACTCTTTGTAAAGACGTGTGTATGGCAAACTCTTATAGTGTGAACGCCACATCTAAGCACAGCATTATTAAAATATCAATTATACTACGAAATAATTACAATACATAGTTGTTATAGCAACAATAGAAGGAAAGGATAATACGAGGCTGTTGTGACAGTAACAACCCTCTCGGTAAAATGATCTACATAATATATATAACAATGGTTATGTTGTGAGCGCCTTATCTAAGCTGGCAAAAACACAAAATATGTTTGTCATAAGACAAGTGTTATGCTTATTATAATTTTAACACTATATTCATTATTTATTCCTTTAAGGTTTTTTTCAAGAAAGATAATAATGTATAATAGTATTTCAACCAAACTTACGACTCCCATATCCATTGTCGACGACGCGTTTTCTTTAATACAGAACTTAAGAGAACCGATGGGACACAACAAATAACAAAAGCGGAAGAAAAGTTATTTATATAAATCGTTTGTCATAACAACAATATTTATTAAGTGAACATATTCTCTAAACTAGTAAGGCCCGGCATGGCCAGGTGGTTAAGGCGTGCGACTCGTATTCCCCGTCACGCTAAACATGCTCGCCCTCCCAGCCGTGGGGCCGTTATAATGTGACGGTCAATCCCACTATTCGTTGGTAAAAGAGTAGCCCAAGAGTTGGCGGTGGGTGGTGATGACTAGCTGCCTTCCCTCCAGTCTTACACTGCTAAATTAGGGACGGCTAGCACAGATAGCCCTCGAGTAGCTTTGTGCGAAAATTCAAAAACAAAAACAAACAAATCAAATCTCTTTTTAGTTATTTAAATTTCCATCATACCTGTGTGTTTTGATACTGTAAAAGTAGTTGTGTGATCTCGTTATTTTATAACGACTTGTGACGGCCAGAAGGGTGAGCATGTTTGGTGTGACAGGGACGTAATTTGATAAATACGCGTCGTAAGACTTTTGCAAACGTTGTTAGTTCTCACATTTTTAAAAAGTCACGCATTTTAAATACAATAAAAAATCCGTATTATGATATTAATACTAAATTATGTGTTCCAATACTTTTCGAATAAACTATATATATATATCATTTTATGAAATTTACATATTCTAATCTTAACAACATTGATCTATTCTTACACTTTCTAAGAAAGTTTATGGTCTTCAACAGAGTTATTTATGTTGATATTAATGAGGAAAATTATTTTTAAATAATATAGGTTACTGCAGCATTATTTATAAAAACACGTGTCGCTCACGATCGCTGTTTATGGAAACCTACAATATAGTAAATATCGTCAGTACTGTTGTGCAGTCGGAAAGTTCTAGAAACTTGCTTCACGCTTACAAAATTAACCAACGTGACACGACAAAAGACAGTAGATATTATGGGTTTGCAACTGTTGGTATACTAGAAATCTCGGAAGAAATAATTATGATTAACATTTATTAAACGGATATATGACCAGGAATGTTTCAGACATTACAAACCATTCCTATTCATCGGATTCACATTCAACATTAATATATTTATGAAAATATTATACAACTGGAAAAATCGACTTGTAATCGGCGTGAGACCGGCGAAACAAGAACAATAGAAAGCTAGTTAAGTCTCTATTAAGTGAATTGAAAACCAATTCAAATTTAATTCGGTAATCGTTAACCCTCAATAAGATAACAAGGAAGTTTCAAACCAGGAAGAAGACTATACTGTTTGTTGTGAAAGGAAGTTTCAAACCAGAGAGAAGACTATACTGTTTGTTATAAAGGTAAGTTTCAAACCAGAAAGAAGACTATACTGTTTGTTATAAAGGTAAGTTTCAAACCAGAAAGAAGACTATACTGTTTGTTATAAAGGTAAGTTTCAAACCAGAAAGAAGACTATACTGTTTGTTGTAAAGGAAGTTTCAAACCAGAAAGAAGACTATATTGTTTGTTGTAAGAGCTTTGTATATAAATCGTTATTTGCATTGACTATTCGTAATAATCGTTAATATAACTTGTTTTATTCTTTGTACTTTGAAATATATTTGTATTAAAAAGGAAAAAAACTGTGTGTATCAATGTTGTCGGCAAATATTACAAATAAGATACATAAAGACATTTATTTAACTTCTAAATCTAAATTATAATCTAATTCGGTTTCAGGCTACGTGAAATTTCAATAAGTAACACAAAAGTCAAAATCAGATGGTCATCTGGGAAAATTGTGATACGTAACACAACAAACTGTAAGGTCATGTCCGAGATTTGGCTCAGAGACAAAATTCGATCTAAATTCTAATTTAAATCATAATTCTGTTCATATTTATCAGTGCCATCAAAACTTGATTATGTTTGATTATAGATATTTTCTTGAATCACCTTTCCTCTAAACTAGAAAGATATAACAAAAGTGAATTGCTCGAAATTGTCGAAGTTTTAAAATTAAAGGTTAATAAAATAATAAGAAAAAATGAACTAAAACATATAATCGAAATACTGGTCGATGATGATTTGTTGTCGGAGGAAACAGTTGTACCAATTAAGTTAGAGATCCAGCTAAACTTCAAACGGAAATTCGAGAAAGAACAAACTCATTTTGAAACCGAGAAAAAACAAGCTCGTATCGAAGCTGAGAAAAATTTAGGGTGAAAGAAATTAGACTTAACTCCGATCGACCGAGGTAAAATGAGAACTTTGAACTTAATCGATACGTTAAAGTGCAACCATTTAACAATAATTGAAGCTGGAAGATATTTTCAACATTTTAAGAAGGTTGTCACTAAAAAACAATAGTCATTATGATTAGTAAAAACAGTTTTAACTGATAAAGCACAAGAATTTTATGGTGCTTACTCTCTAGAAAACTGTATAAATTTTAATAAGGTTAAAGCAACTATTCTTAAAGCATACGAGTTACTACAGGAGGCTGACTACCAAAAGTTTTGAGATTATCACAGGCAGGATAATCAATTTATACAAAATTACTCATAAAAAGATGTATATTTTAACTTATGGTGTAATTCTATACATATTTACAGTTATGTCTAATTGAGGAATTTAAACGTTGTGTTTGTGACAACCTCAAGACGTACTTGGAAGAAAAAGCTTTGAAACGCTACTGACAGCAGCTTCTCCTTCCGACAATTACACTTTAACAAGTAAAACCACTTTTCATAAAGACAAATTCCTGCCACCTCAGCAAAAATTTGGATCTGGATTCTTCTAAAATTCCTGTTTCTCTAGTTCGATATCTTCTAACAGTTAGGGTAAAGCTTTATCAAAACCATCAAGGCCTGGCTACCATTTCTGTGAAAAAACCTGGTCATGTTATGTCCGATTGTTAGTGTTTGAAGAGGGAAAGGAAGCAACATTCAATGTATTTGTGTACACACATGGACCTAGTTTTACCATCCGATGTTGTTACTTTACCCACTGGTGTAGTCATGAAGGAATATAGAACTTTAGTGTCTGTTGGTTTTGTGTCTTTAGGAAATGACGCTGCCAATCCCATATCCATACGTATTCTACATGATACTAAGGCGATTCAATCCCGTATCCATACGTATTCTACATGATACTAAGGCGACTCAATCCCATATCCATACGTATTCTACATGATACTAAGGCGATTCAATCCCATATCCATACGTATTCTACATGATACTAAGGCGATTCAATCCCATGTCCATACGTATTCTACATGATACTAAGGCGACTCAATCCCATATCCATACGTACACTACATGATACCAAGGCAATTCAATCCCATATCCATACGTATTCTACATGATACTAAGGCGTTTCAATCCCATGTCCATACGTATTCTACATGATACTAAGGCGACTCAATCCCATATCCATACGTACACTACATGATACTAAGGCGACTCAATCATTGTTATTAGAAGGTATACTTCCTTTAGATTCAAGTTCTGCCACTGATTAGTCTGTTATTACTCAGGGAATTGAGGGTGGTTTTATTAATATTCTTTTTCACAACATTTGTTTAATGTCAGACATGGTTTCTGAACTAGTTACGATTGTAAAAAGACCTGCACTGCTAATTAAGGGTGTATCATTGTTATTGGGAAACGATTTGGCTGAAAGAGAAAATTGTTGCCGAATCCGAGATAGTTAGCGAGCCAATTACTGTTTCGTCTAAGGATGATGTTATTGTTGAGAAAAATCCAAATGTTTTACTTTTATGAGCTGTGACTCGAGTTAAGGCTTAGAAACTAAGCCAAAACAAATGATAGACACATGTTCAGAGGACCATATTATAGATTTATCTCAGACATTTGTTTATGGATCCAATGAAGATTTTGTGGAGAATTATCCTACTGACGATTCCTCTGAGAGTGGTAATGATGAATGTCAGGGATTTGGTTTACCTGGTGAAGCTTCGGTTACAAAAAGTACAGAGATTGCTGAGCAAGGAAAGGGTCCGCATATCTCTTCAGCATTTAAATATTCACTCCCAAAAGATGAACTAGAGAATGTTCTGGATTATTTTGTTTTCAAAAGTGGTGTGCTTATGAGGAAATGGAGGCCGTCAGATGTAGCTTGGCATGGCCAAATGAGTAAGGCGTTCGACTCGTAACTTGGAAGGTAAATGAATTGAGTTAACCGAACATCACTTTAGTTTGTGAACATGTTGTGTTAATAGAAGTAAACTCAAACACGATGTTAGTAGGTAAATGTATTAAGAGGAAAACAATGAAACATTTGGTTAGTAGGTAAATCTGTGGTGTAACACTTGCACAATCAAATATTACATTAATAGATAAAGCTTTTACACTAACAAGAAAAACGACAAACATCATCTTGTTGTGTTAACAGGAGTAATATCACGTTAGGTGAATTTTCAATGTTGAAATGAGAAAAATGAAACATCGTATTAGACAGTAATATAAGTAAATGTGTTGAGTTAACAGGACAAATATCAAACATGATGTTAGCAGGTAAACGGATTGTGTTTGCAGGAAGATAATTATGTATCATGTCAGTAGGTAAATGTGTTAAAAGGAGAAGAACGAAACATAACATTAATAGGTGAAAGCGTTGCAATAAGACGAGAACAAAGAAACGTTGTGCTATTATGCACACGTGTTGTGATAAAAGCACATCAACCATCATGTTAGTAGGTAAATAGTGTTGTGTTGATAGGAGAAAGATAAACATTTGTGATAGTAGTTAAATGTGTTTTTAACAGAAGGATTACACATCACGTTACTAGATAATTTTCGTGTTAAGACGAGAATCATAAAACATTATATCAGTAGGTAAACGTGTTGTGTTAATTTGATTATAATCAAATATCTTGTTATTTTGTTGTGTTAAAAGGAAAAACATCAAATATCTGGTCAGCAGGTAAAAGTGTTGTGTTAATTTGATTATAATCAAATATCTTGTTATTTTGTTGTGTTAAAAGGAAAAACATCAAATATCTGGTCAGCAGGTAAAAGTGTTAACAGGAAAAAACATGTTAGTAGATAAATGCGTTCTGTTAGCAACAAAATAAGAAAACATTAGTTTAATAGGTAAATGTGTTGTGTTAACAGAAGTACAATCAAATATCACGTTATTCGGTAAATGTGTTGCATTAAAAGAAGTAAAACCAAACTTCATATTGGTAGATATACAAATGTATTGACTTAAGAAGAGTAAAAAAAATCAAACAATCATAATAGTAGGTAAATGTATTGTGTTAACAGCGGAACAATCAAATGTTGTTTGGATAGGTAAATGTGTTAACAATAGAGAAATATTTGTAGTTAATTTATTGCGGTAATAACGGAACAACCTAACATCATGTTAGCATGTAAATGTGTTGTGTTGACAACAGAATAATCAAACATCATATTATGAGGTAAATATGATGTGTTAATGGGAAAAACAATTAGGCATCATGTTAAAATACAGTCTGTCGAAGGTTTGTTTTTTTTAATAGGAGAAAAATTAACATCATATTAGTAGGTAAATGTATACATAAAAATGGCTGGTTTGGGTTGAGAAAATTGACAAACACGACACCAATATTATCTATAAAATACAATATGACAACTGCAACGACTTCTATATTGGAAAAACAAGTAGAAAAATGGAAACCAGATTCACAGAACAGAAAAAGTCACCTTCACACGTATTCAAACACTGCAAATCAAATAAACACAACATAACCATATGAAAAACACCGAAGTACCAAATAAAGAAACGAACATAAACAAACGCAAAATTAAAGAAGCCTTACTGATATGACAACTCAAGCCCGTAAGCCAATAGAAAGGAACAACTTTATACCTATATTAATAAATACAATCAAACATCTAAGCACGCCCTCTACATTCCGACACTCAGTTACACAACCTTCCTCAACCATTTAGTCAGTTACCTCTTTCTTTCTTTGTGAACCTGATGATGATCGAAGAAGGTCGAAACGTTGTTCAATCCTCTACATAAAAAAATTTTCTCAACCCAAACGAGCCGTTTTTACATATATATTTCTCTACAAATGGGTTTTCTCGTCACCACTGAGTAGGTAAATGTGTTGTGTGAAAAGAATACATGAAACATTAAATTAAGAGTTGAGATTTTGTTTAAAGGAGAGAAACATCAGACGTCGTATTAGTAGGTAACAGAAGAAATATCAAACGTGTTACTTGGTGAATGTGTTGAGTTAAAAGATGTAAAACCATAAATCATATTAATAGATAAATGTGTTGACGCAACAAAAATAAGACGAAAAACTATATTCGGAGATAAATGTTTTGTGTTTGCAGGAGTATAATCATACACTATGATAGCAGGTAAATGTGTTGCGTAAACAGATGAAAAAGCAAACATGATGTTAGTGGGTAAATATACTGGGTTAATACGAAAACAATCAAACATGATGTTAGTAGGTAAATATACTGGGTTAATACAAAAACAATCAAACATGATGTTAGTAGATAAATGTGTTACGTTAATAGAAAAAAAATAAAGCTCATGTTGTAGCAGGTAAACGTGTTACGTTAACAGCAGAATAGTCAAACATCATGTCAGTGACTAAAAACATTTTATTAATAAAAGAACAATTATACATCACGTTAGAAAATAAATATTTTGTGTCAACATAAGAACAATCAAATATCATATTAGTAGGTAAAGGTGTCGTGTTAATAGGAGAAAAAATAAAATTTATATTATTAGGTAAATGTGGAATGTAAACAGAGAAAAATCAAACATCATGTTAGTAGGTAAATGTCTTTTGTCAATAGGAGAACAATCAAACACAGTATTAACAGCTAAATGTTTGTTAAAATGTGAAACATCAAGAGCCACTAGAAACATAAATCAAGCAAAAAGCTGCGAAGCTAAACAACAAAAACGAGTGAAGAATAAAATTACAAAAGTTAAATTTATAGCAGTTTTAATGAAATCAGAAGATTGGGAAATAAAACAGTGTAAGAACTTTTATTAAGTGTTCCAGAATTTTACAGAATTATTAATTAAACTGAATATGATTCAGGTCAGGAAAGCGAAAAGTATTTGTTACATGATTGTACAAAATTTCATTACCTCTTGTTATACGTTAATATTTATGTTTTTTGTTTGTTTAGAATTAAGCACAAAGCTACACAATGGGCTATCTGTGCTCTGCCCACCACGGGTGTCGAAACCCAGTTTTTAGTGTGTTAGTCCGCAGACATACCACTGGGGGACAATATTTATGTCATATGATAAATGTGTGCATTGTATCTCATTCACTTTATAATTTCTTTTTAGTTTTTCTTAATCACTCACTTCTCGCTGACACATTTATACGGTGTACTTCACTGACGTCACGTTATTTTTGTTGTTGTTTTTTGTCGTTGTTCCCCAGTAACACAGCAGAAAGTTTACGAACTTACAACACTGTAGCTCCTAGCGGAGGACATCGCAGGTATCTCATACTGATTTTGTACTTTACACACTTTACTAAAATTATGTT
This sequence comes from Carcinoscorpius rotundicauda, assembly GCA_011833715.1. Lineage (NCBI taxonomy): Eukaryota > Metazoa > Arthropoda > Merostomata > Xiphosura > Limulidae > Carcinoscorpius > Carcinoscorpius rotundicauda. Next base: position 77,630,995 of record CM022393.1, read on the forward strand.
TCACTAATTTTACGGTACGTGTATATCGTTTTATATATTTATTTGTTGTAATTCATTGACTTTATAACATATTTATATTTGCGTTTTTATGTTCTACAATAGACCTATATCTTACAGGATATTTTTTCATGATTTTATCTTATTATAAAATTGTAATTCACTGATTTCTGTCTGATAAACCTTTGTTTCGTAGATCATTGAATATTATATGATAAATCTGTATGTCGTATCTCATTCACTTTATATTGAACAAAAAATCTATATGATGATGTTCTTCACTGACTTTATAATGTTTATATATCGTATGATAAATCTGTGTGTTTTAATTCGTTGACTTTATATATCAGTAGCTTGTGAAACAAGTGATTAAAATTGTGGTTTTAAACATTTTAGATCTGCTTAGCTATCAGACAAACTCCTACATATCTCGATATATCATTATTAGTAGTCTCTACAGGAGGTATTTAGCTTAATGTCTATATAGAATAAAACAGCTTCAACATTATCACACATACACGCTTATGTTTCAACTGTTACCGAATAGAACACTGAATACTGACAAGAAATACTGCTATTAATTTTTCCAAAGGCGCCAGTCTTCCAGAGATAACTTCATAACGTCAACCCGGACGTCTTTTTGTTAAGAAATATAGATTAATATATTTATGTATTTATTTACTTACTGACAGATAGATGGAGCGGGTAGAGCACGTGGACGTGTCCGTAGACAAAAATCGATTTATGTTTCAATTACGGAACAAAATAAATGAGCTACGACCAAAGTTTGTAGATAATTTTGAACAGTGAAATTTCACACATTTTTAACCTATAAAAGAACGAAATAACAAAATGAACCGCAACAATCGATACATTTTTGGCGCATGTTATTAATTACAAACGAACTATTTGGAAATCAACCATTATTCTATTATCTGCGTTCTTTTAATTGACAAATTCGGCTTACTTTTATACTGTTCACTTTTCTAAAAATTCTAAAAAATCGAGCCAATGTATTTTCAAAATATAAAGCTATTAGTCCATTTCTATTTGAATTCAACATATTTCAGTTTCTTGTGATAAATATAACTATATACACGTGTATGCATTTTTTTCTGAGTTATATGGCTTGTTGTTTATTAATACACCTTTCGCATCGTTTGTTTGTTTTTGTTTTTGAATTTCGCATAAAGCTACTCGAGGGCTATCTGTGCTAGCTGTCCCTAATTTAGCAGTGTAAGGCCAGAGGGAAGGCGGCTAGTCACCACCACCCACCGCCAACTCTTGGGCTACTCTTTTACTAACGAATAGTGAGATTAACCATCACATTATAAAGCCCCCACGGCTGAAAGGGCGAGCATGTTTGGCGCGATGGGGATGCGAACCCGCGACCCTCAGATTACGAGACGCACGCCTTAACACGCTTGGCCATGCAGGGCCATTTCGCATTGACACTTGTGAATTTTACAATGCTTTCAAAGTCGCTTCCAGGCCCAGCATGGCCTAGTAGCTAACGTATTCGTCTCGTAATCCGAGAGTGGCGGGTTCGAATCCCCGTCGCTCCAAAAATGCTCGTCCTTTCGGCCATGAGATGTTATAATGTTACGGCCAATCCCACTATTTGTTGGTAAAAGAGTAAGTACCCCAAGAGTTGGCGGTGGGTGGTGATGACTAGCTGCCTACCCTCTAATCTTACACTGCTAAATCAGGGACGGCCAGTGCATTTAGCTTTCGTGTAGCTTTGCGCGAAATTCAAAACAAAAAAAATTATTTGCTTCGGGCAGCGTTGAGATTTAGGTCTTGAAGACCTTGGACAGACAGGCAGTAACTAGACTTCTCTTGAAATGTTGCTGTTTATTGAAAACTATTTTGTATATGTTTTGTTTCTGCTTACATTTCTGTAGCACGTTGTTCATTTGTTGAATATCGCACCAAGCTACACGAGACCTGGCTGACCGTAGCAGTTCCTAATTATTAATGATATATTAACAGGAAAGCAGAGAGTCAATAATTACCTCCACCAACTCGAATCACTTTTCAAATACTTAAAAAATAACCCAAACAATTATGAAGCATTAATGAACTTTACAAACAGGGATCTGAAAACGTACAAAAATGATATATAAGCGGATAGTTTTAAACTATTGAAAAATAACACAAGTAATCAGATCCAAATCTTGAAAAACGACAAAACCAGGTGATTTTAAGGTTTGAAATAAACTCGAGGGACCGTTTTATAAATTTAATATTATAAAAAAACACTTTGAATTGGAAGAATTAAAATTGTTCCACATCTGATAAGAGCTACCTAAATAATCCTGTGACGTTACATTCCTGCATATAAATAACATTTTGTTTCTCTGTACCTTTGTTTAAATATACACATTCATCTTAAATTAATACTAATTTTGATAATGACTAATAGGCCTGGCATGGCCGAGCGCGTAAGGCGTGCGACTCGTAATACGAGGATCGCGGGTTCGCTCCCGCGTCGCGCTAAACATGCTCGCCCTCCCAGCCGTGGGGGTGTATAATGTGACGGTCAATCCCACTATTCGTTGGTAAAAGAGTAGCTCAAGAGTTGGCGGTGGGTGGTGATGACTAGCTGCCTTCCCTCTAGTCTTACACTGCTAAATTAGGGACGCCTAGCACAGATAGCCCTCGAGTAGCTTTGTGCGAAATTCCAAAACAAACAAACAAATAAATAATGACTAATAGCGGATGGACACATTCAAACACACGTAATTTTGTTTCAGAGCAAAGCTACATTTGACTAACTCTTGTGTCTACCGCGCGAGATCGAACCCCAAATTTTAACACTGTAAATCCGTCATCTTATACCAGTATCCCACGAGATAAAAATTGTATGATAATAAGTATTTCAAAACAATTTAACAAACTGTCGTATTTACTTAATAGTCTCTTATGATATTTACTTTTTAAAGACACTTTAAGATTTATTTTTGTATTTAAATAATTCATGTTAACGACATTAACATTAGTTCTAATTTTAAAAAGAATACATTAAAATATCTTTTCTTCGAACAGAACTTAAACTGAATATATATATACATATAACTTGGTAGTAAAGTTAAATAATTTATATCCAAATGAAGTCAAAAATAAACAAAATCATGAGGAAAGACTGCGTTAAAAACAGCAAATTCCAACCTTTGATTAATTATATTATAACTATAAAATATTCAAGTCATAAAACAAAACACTTTTATTAAATTTTTAAAAGTGTTTTTGTTTATGGCTTTAATATTTTATGGTTATAAAAATGTGCAGCTTATTTAAAAATAATACATAAATTATTTAATTTCACTATAATCCCATGTTGTAACTTGTACCCTAGGATCCCTTTTTTAAAAAAATGTGCAGCTTATTTAAAAAAATTCATGTTAATGTGTTTTGGTTTGTGGCTTGAATATTTTGTGGTTTTATATATATATATATACTGAAGATTTTTATTCTTTTACACCATCAGGTCATAGATTCTCTCTTCAATTTCATGTCTGATGAAAAATAAATATTTATCATGTAAATGTAGTTATTAAATAGTTGGTCCGCTGCATAATACTGAATAATGAATTCGACGAAATATCATTAAAAAAAAATTTCACCTACCTTAATGAATTTAGATTACCATATGGCATAGTACAACGAACACAAAATCCAATGGGACTATCAACCATGTACAACAAACAATGAGAAATAGTACCATGGTATTTTGGCTGACAAAAAAGTATGCTAATCGCTATGAGAAATGATTAGTGACATGTGTGCCATGACCAACTGAGGTCTCATGAGAGTATAACTAAGTTGACAGAGGGTTTATCCATGGTAAACAGATGATGAAAAGACAAGGCTGAAACGTGAAATGTCACAACTATTAGTAACTTCTATACCACAAGTTGGGACCTCAGGAGAGTATAAGTTGACAAAAAGCTTTCCATAATAAAGTAACATCATCAAAACAGATGTTACTCCAATGTAATTTTTATTCGAACATTTTTTTTACATCCATTATTTCAGCTAGATCCATCAAATACGCTCTACTCAGTTTCAAAAACTTAAAAAGGAAAAAATATATTCAATAGTCCTGGTTGGGTTCATGAATCGTGATATTGACCAAAACTCTTCGTCCAGGCTCAACAAAACAAAAAGCAAAATTAACTTCCTGTAACTTCTGCTCTTCTTATTTAGAAACTCTAAAGTATATGTAATTTACTAGTTCTGTTGCTCGCACGTTTCAAGAAGGTAAGCCTCTATTAGAAACGTAAACAATATGAGTTGATGATAAATATTTAAAATTATATTTTATTTAACATTCTTAAGAACGTGCAAAAAGACATAACATATTTCAAATTGTTTACTTACAATAATTAGTATCGACACTGAAGAGGCTTGACAAAGCTAGCTAGAAGACCAGTCAAAAATGTACTTATTTGTTCAGTTTATGTGTATTAGTCATTCGCTCTAAACTGACAGTCTAGAATAATAAAAGACTGAATTAAGCAGCTACACCATCTTTTGTTTTTCATTTAAAGTTCATGTTTTTGAGAAAAAAAAAATTAATTTCTTTGTTGGTTGATTTTCATGCAAAGTTACTAGATGGTTATCTGCGCTAGCTTTCCCAAGTCTAGAACTGATACAATAGGGAAAACAATAGTTCTCATCATCCACCCCCAACTCTTGGGCAACTATAATCAAACAGCATGGTTGACCATCACGATATAATGTGTCCACAGCTGAAAGACGAGTACGTTTTGTTAGACGATCCAAACCCGCAACCCACAAATTACGAGTCAAACGACCAAACAACCACGCCATGCCAGACCTAAATAACCATTTAGTCCGCTAAATAATAGCAAATACTTAATTGAAAATGTGCCACGTTTTAGGTTATATACACATACATGTAAATCAAACTAAATGCCTACTTTCCACCACTATATGAGACCAACCTTTATTTTTCTTTCGCTCTTCCAATCAGCAATGATTAGCCGTTAATTCGATGTAGCTAGTCTTTTACAGGGAGAGTAACGAATCAAAGAATACGTTTGCCCTCTATAGTATCTTTTTTTTCTCAGAAATTCGTGTTTTGATGAAGAAAAAAATAACAATAAACGTTTTTGCTCAGCAGATAATTTGGGGAACATTCTGAATATACCATTAGAGGGCGCCAGTAATGCCATTCTTTTCTACAGTCAGTTATCGGAATGTATATATATATCTTTAGTGCTCTTTGTATCGCCATGTTATCGTGCTTTGTATTTGCTACATAAATATAACAGCTCAAAAGTGCTTCAAATGACTTGTTGTATGCCTGGATGTTCTAAGAGAGGGGTCATTCGTTCCTTAAAATCTGTAACTGCCTATAAAGTGGCTTCTTGTGTTCAGATGGGACCAGTGGAAATTAAAGAAATGAGTTATTTGTCATGACAACTTCATGCTTAACATCTCTGTATTTTAAAATAGCTATGGTAAGCTTATATTTAACATTTTTTTCTGCTTTTCATTGAGAAATGTATGCAAAATTGTTCCCATTTCATAATCACTTAACGTTGAGTAAAGTTTTAAAGCTTTTTTTTTCATAGGCCAGTGGATAGGCTTATGTAATGTTTGATACTTTAGACTAATGTTTCAGTAATAACTTACCCTGTATGTTAAAATTTACAGTCATCATCATCATCTGCCACTCGATTTCTTAAGGAACATCGGGCCGCAATCACTGCGGTTTCTGTAACAGGCTGGTTTAAGTGAGTAGGTTGTTAGCTTACTGCACCTAGCCATCCCTAATTTAGTAGTGTAAGACTAGAGGGAAGGCAGCTAGTCATCACCACCCACCGCCAACTCTTGGGCTACTCTTTTACCAACGAATAGTGGGATTGATCGTCACATTATAACACCCCCACGGCTGGGAGGGCATGTTTGGCGCGACGCGAATGCGAACCTGCGACCCTCAGATTACGAGTCGCATGCCTTAACACGCTCGGCCATGCCGAGCCAAAATTTACAGTATGCCTGGAAAATTATTTTCAGGAAATGTTGTAAAAGCAAAATATAAATATATTATTTTGTTGTTTAAACCTTCACCCTACAGAAAACAAGTTAATCCAGGAGCCATTCTAAATGTGCTCAGCTTATCGAAGACAAACACAATACAGCCCATGTAAAAAACCGACTAATCACCGACAAAGATAAAACGCTTCAACCAATCAGTGGTTGAGACACTTGAGGAAACAATACTAGGCCTATAAAATGACAATGACATTGCCAAATACATATACTTAGGTGTGAAAAATAATCATTTTCATTACTTTCATTTAATAGATACAACTGTGTCGTTTTATTCAGGAACTGAGATAAAGACTCTTACCATCATATTGAAACTATGCTTGTTTTCATGTAACAGTTTGGTCTGACACCGTATTGTTACTCACATTATTTTGCTTACCTGCCAATCAAACCAGCTTTTCTGCCAGATATTTTAACTCCATTACTTTTAAGTTCCATTTCAATCATGTTAAGGTACTAACTTTCACACTTCTCACGAATTTTAATGGTGTTGGTAAAATAAATATTATGAAAATAAGTGAAATTCATATACCGTTGAAACAGGTTTATTAACTGAAGAAGTGCCAAATTGCAAAACTTCGATTTTAGAGCCACCATGCGTTAACAGTTTCACTCATGATCACTCATTTTACAACCTGTCTGAAAATCCTATTTTTACACAGAAATAGTCAAATAACTACCGATAAATTAGCTACATTACTGTTTGAGAAAAAATACTTAAAAAAAGAATAAACTCTCACAATAAAACTGCCTAAAGACAAACATACAAACAACATTTTAGTATTACTAAAGGAAAATATGAATAAAAGAAGCTATTTTTAAAAAAAATCTATCTAAAAACAATTGTACAAACAAGATAATAGTAAACCCTTGGATGCAAAGAACTGATATGACAAAACTGACCGAAGATAAACAGATCAGTTTCGGTGTTGCTAAACATGAAGTTAGATTAAACAGAATACCACAACCTGTCTCGAGACAAATCCGAATTGTAATAATAAAACCGTTTGGATAAAAAAGCTATCTGAGCTAGTCATCCTTAATTTATCAGTGTAATACTAGAGGAAAGGCAGCTTGTCATCACCACCCACTGTCAACTCCTGGGGTATTCTTTCACCGATGAATAGTGGGATTAACCTTCACATTCTAACGCTCCCACGGCTGAGAGGGCATATTTGATGTGATGCAGATTCGAACCCGCGACCCTCAGACTGCGAGTTGGGCGCCTTTACCACCTAACTATGTCGAGCGTATTTTATCATAAAATAAAATAGACACTTTAATAATAATTTTTGTCCATTATTAATTATATTCTTTTCCACTACAACTCAAATGTGATTTTAGTTGGACTTGGCCTAGTGATTAGCGAATTAAGCTGTAAAACTAATAATTCACAGGAACGTGGGTACATTATGAAAGTATCAGTCAATTTCCACTATTTTATTATAATGCCCCACGTGTCAGAAGTGGATACTGCTGATTAACTGTCTTACATCTAGTCTAATAGTTTAAGATTAGACACTGTTAACGCAGTTAATACTTGTGTAAATTGACGCCAGTTTTCGAAACAAATAAAGATGACACTAGAACGTGTTTTTGATAATGTTAATATGAATATACATTAGGTACAAATAAATAAATAAAACTATTCTCTGCTCAGTAGATGTACCTTTAGTACTCCTATTATTTAAAAAAAAAAACACTAGTAACTGCTTGGAACAAAATGAAGCGACATCTCGTAAGCAAAAGGGGATTTAATACAAGATCAGATTTGTCAGGATGAACAACTTACCTGTTTATTTTACGGTTACGAGATGGCGCTGATTTCGTTTGTCTGTTTTTGTTTCGTTTTTAATTTCTCGCGAAACTACACGATTTTGTTTTGGAATTTCGCACAAAACTACTCGAGGGCTATCTGTGCTAGCCGTCCCTAATCTAGCAGTGTAAGACTAGATGGAAGGCAGCTAGTCATCACCACCCACCGCCAACTCTTGGGCTACTCTTTTACCAACGTATAGTGGGATTGACCGTCACATTATGACGCCTCCACGGCTGAAAGGGCATGTTTGATACTACAGGGATTCGAACCCGCGACCCTCAGATTACGAGTCGCACGCCTTAACCCACCTGATTCTCATATATTGTCATTAAGTGGTCAAAATCAACTAGTAATCAACAAAATAGTAGAGCTAACTAAATTCATATTGTAAACACGATATTTAACTAATACGTATGTGTGTTGATGTTACGTTAACCGTCGAAAATAACTTTTCAATTTTAACCATCCTATTCTTTGAAGGTCAATACTTCTCTAACAAGATTGTTAATAAAATCATTACGCATGTCAGAAGCAATTCTCTGATATTCAGACGGTCGATTTGATAAGCATAAATGGAAACACTGGTGAATTGCACGTCACAAATTAATTAGCTTGTGAGTATTCACAATAACAATTATTGCAGCTCACTTCGTAACCTTATTTGTTTTTACAGTTTGAAATAACGTAATATAAAAATTAGTTAATGAATTATACAAATGTGATTCCACGTAATTAATTGTAAAATACAAGACACGAAAGAAGAAAAATGAAGAGATTCCAGATTAGAAACTTACAATGTTTTTATTTCATTATAAGTCACCGTTCCTACAAGCAAGATTGATTTTATAGTCGAAACAGTTGCTTACTGTTAACAAATACAGACCTCATCATCTCGAAACAAAAGGAGACATAACAGAGTTATTAGTGTAATTATTTGTATGTATAATTGTTACAGTTTTTCGAACATTACTTTTGTAGCTAGTGTATTACATAACTTAATATTAGATTACAAATAAGAGTTAAACAGTTTAATATACATTTTACCTTTAATTAGTCATGTTGTTTTTTTAAATGAGATAGTACCATTTATGTGTTACTACCAACATTCCCGAGAAAAACGATTATGTGAATCGAAACCGTGTGTGAGAGAGAGGCGAATGGTAAGTTGCTGGATCTCTGAAACACCTTTTCCATAAACTTTGTATTCCTAGCTATGTCAGGACATTTGAAGAAGGTTTAGGGTTATAATAAAGGGGTTGTTACGAAGCTTTTTCTCTCCATCCCCCACAAACATTATTCGTTTTGCCGTCACGAGGATTAGCTTTGTGGTTGGCAGTGAGCCAAAAAGAAGGTATCAACAATGAGCATCAGATGTTTCTATGGAAGCCAACGAAGTGGCTGAACAGATGAGATGACAAATTAAACTTAAGAAGATAATTTGATATATGAGCACGCCAAAAAGGAAGTTCGTTGTAAAACTCAAAGCCATTTTATCTTGCTGTCTTCTGCTGCGTGTTGCCTCGTATCGATCTTCTTCGAAGGAACTACGTCGTTGTTTCGAACACTGCATCCGGCTACAAAGACCAAAAACTTCATAACCTCTCTTCTCTTACAACTCGGACCTCTTGTAAGAAATCATACGTTCGTCATTTGTTGCCATATTACGCTTAGTGAGTTATTTTGATTCTAGAATTCACGAGCACTTTATCCCCCACAGTAAGACACGCATTTAACCAAACTCAAATATTAATAAATATGTTTCTTTAAACGACCACTGGGATTAACTGTTAACCATTATAAACAGCTTAATGAGTTACGTTTACTGCCAACTGTTGTTAATACAGACCCTAGAAGCAAGAAGGATCCAAAACTGTAAAGACATAAAAGATAATTTATAATATATATTATATTTTGCAATGGTGCTTCTCAGTTGCAAATATTATGTTTGTACTTAACTATGGCTCAACGGTAAATTTCAGAGCTTACAACGCTAAATTCTGGTTTCGGTTAGTAGAGTAACGTTAGCTCACTACGTACGTTTTTGCTTTATAAGAAACAAACAATAGATTCTGGAATACAAATACAATATTCATAATATAAAATTATTCAGTTACTTGAAACATGCAGCCTCTCGTCCCACCAAAGGTTAAACCAGCAAACAATGTCCAACAAACGTCACAAAACTTGCATAATTCTTTGACTTAGCTCACCCTCAACACTAACAAAAAGTTTTATCAAACTGTTGACTGTAATCTAGCATTCAACAAATCGAAGACACAACCAAACATAAGGTTGTTAGAACGAAAAAGGCGAGGCCAACAACCCTTCACTCCTCTTCTGAGAAAATGATTGTAAGGTGCAACCATATAATTTTAAATCAATTACCCACTTGTGTGTATAAACATCGAAGAATATGGAATCAAGATATTTTTCTTTCCACGAGTTATCCAACAGTGATACGTGAAACTACAAACAACACACCAGCAGCATCGATGTCAAGGAGATTAAAAGTATCATTAGTCCTTCTGTATTCACAATGTGAGGGTCAGCATTATGTAGAGTCTCACACAGAGGATACAGTGAAAGTAGGAAGTGCTACTGATGTCATAAACGACTTCGTCTGAGAAAACTTTAAGTTGAAAAATTGCTATGACATAAATACTAACTGAATTTCACTGCGGTGTCATGGCACAACTGTACAATCCATGCAATATCAAATAAATATTTCAAACGTTAAGCAAGCATTGGAAATATTTTTACGCTACAGTTAAAAAATCAATGAAATAATTTATAAAATTTGAAAGGATAGGCAGCCTAAGCCGAAAGTCATCCAGTGTCTTCATCTTTGGAAGCACGTCAAGAAGGAAATGGCCAATAAGTTAACTTCAAAAAAATACTTCGCCAGGAGTAAAGAAACCCGCTAAAAATCCGTTGTTTTTGTCAAAATCATTTCCAGAATATTACCACAAATGGAGCCAATACTGAATTTTTACCACCATAAACGTGAATAAGAATCCCACAATAAAGAAAGAAAATAATGTTAAAAGGAAAGAAGTCATCCCATCTTCATACCATAAAACATGGAAGAGAAAACTATCAAAACTGTTTGGTAACTGGACAGTTATTGAGCAAAGAAAGAATATTCTATTTTGTTAATAAAAATTTGTGATCATACTTCACTTCAATTACTTAATTATTGTCATGACTATATTTATTGATGTTAATTTTATTAATTTGCAAGACTTACTTTATTATTAATTATGCATGTTTAAGTTGAATTTACCATATGACGCAAAGTCATAAAAATGTTCCAGGAACTTCATAATCCAATGATGAAGAAATGTTCTATGCAACTTAGACCACTGCATTGTTTGTTTTTATTTTGTTGTTTTTTTGCAAACGGAAGGTTTGAAGTCACACGATGAGAGTGTAACATAACGTTTCAAATTTTTTGCAAAGGTTTAGACACAATTATTTGCTTTTGCGTCTATCGGTTAGTGCTAAGATTACAGCAACTGTATTTCGAACAAGATCTAAAGATACAAAAATCAGAAAGTATTTAAAATTATTGTATTATTGCCACTATTAACTTAGTCCGATCAGTACACATTACTTAAAACCACCTTGCACAAAGTTTAGAAATAAATAAAACGATTTATTTGTTACTAAGGGAACCGAACCTTACCTTGTTTTGTTCTAAATGATAAGAAAAAACTCGTCCAACAACAGACATTGTTACAACAATAACATTACTCGAGAGTAACGTTCTAACGATTAGGCTTAGCAAAACTAGGAAATATAATGACAGTTACCAAACACAATGGTAATTAACTACAGTGAAGTAAGCTCATAAAATAATGTTGCATTTCTTTAACTAAGCCACTAATAACTAAGACTATATAAACTCATAACATAACATTTTTGAACAGAACCACTAATGACTAAGTCTACACTGGATAGCATAAAAAAACAGGTATGACAGTAATAGTTTGTTTATTCGCTTGCGCCTATATTCATTTGACAAAATTAAGTTTCTTTAAATGTTCATTTAATTTTTAATATCTGTAATTATATCACATAAAATTTCGACATTTTGTTTTGCAAAATGAACTTTTTTCATTCTACAATCAGAAATAACCATTTAACAGTTACAGTGCAAAAATACAAATTATGCTTTGTTTGTTTGTTTTGGAATTTCGCACAAAGCTACTCGAGGGCTATCTCTGCTAGCCGTCCCGAATTTAGCAGTGTAAGACTAGAGGGAAGGCAGCTAGTCATCACCATCCACCGCCAACTCTTGGGGTACTCTTTTACCATGGATTGACCGTCACATTATACACCCCCACGGCTGGGAGGGCGAGCATGTTTTAGCGCGACTCGGGCGCGAACCTGCGACCCTCGGATTACGAATGCACGCCTTAACGCGCTCGGCCAAAAAACTAAGGAAACTACTCCCTTCCTTTGTGCATGTTTTTCATACACGGTAGTTTCCATCTAATAAATGTCAAAACCTTTCAATTTTGATGTACCCCACAAACTATGTTAAATCAAATTCCATTTGAAACACATTTTAGCATAATTTTTAGGCCTGGCATGGCCGAGCGCGTAAGGCGTGCGACTCGTAATCCGAGGGTCGCGGGTTTGCGTCCGCTTCGCGCTAAACATGCTCGCCCTCCCAGCCGTGGGGGTGTATAATGTGACGGTCAATCCCACTATTCGTTTGTAAAAGAGTAGCCCAAGAGTTGGCGGTGGGTGGTAATGACTAGCTGCCTTCCCTCTAGTCTTACACTGCTAAATTAGGGACGGCTAGCACAGATAGCCCTCGAGTAGCTTTGTGCGAAATTCCAAAAAACAAACAAACAAACAATCCTTAGTTTTTAGTATAAATAGCTTTATTTCAACTGGCTCTACTTTAAATTCTTCTGGAAAGTCTCTTCCATGTTTATTTCCTTTTTTAAAGGCCTGACATGGCCAGACGGTTAAGGCACTCGAATCGTAATCTGAGGGTCGTAGGTTCGAATTCCTATCACACCAAACATGCTCTCTCTTTCAGTCGTGGGAGCGTTATAATGGGACGGTCATTCATGCGATTCGTTGGTGAAATAATAGCCCAAGAATTGGCGGTGGGTGGTAATGACTAGCTGCCTTCTTCCTAGTCTTACACTGCTAAATTAGGGACGGCTAGAACAGATAGCTTTATTGTAGCTATGCGCGAAACTCAAAAACAAAAGAAAAAAATCATTTTAAAAAGATATTACCCAACTACATGGTCTATAATGGAGTGATTGAACCAACAGCCTGTATACATCTTACTGTGTGAGAAGTAATAATAATGCTATTTAGAACTAACCTGTGAAAGTTTCTGTTCCCAAGAAAGCTACCGTGTGTCACACCTGAGAATACATGTTTTATTTATTGTTTTGTTATTCACAACAATATTCAATATTTTATTCCTGAAAATGTTTAATTACTGTTCAAATCATGTGATAATTGATTCCTTCTTTTGTAGAATAATCCAATAAGCACTTCATCTACACATCGAGGCTCAAGCCAGTTATAAGAATCAACATTTAACGAGCTAATTCTTAATGAAGAAATAATTACATATTCTCTTGGTAGCTCGAACATCACGATTTTCTTTCTGTTTCTATGCCGTTTTTCATTACTTAATACGAAACTAGCAAAACTTACTTGTCGTAATAAAAGAATAAATCTTCGAAAGTTTTACACAACATTAATTACGTAAGTAATATCGACTGATTGAATACTCAGTTAGGTTACAGAATCGTGAGTTTTGGGGCTTACTCCAACATGTGAAAATATTTGTCAAAGTTTGTTATAGTTACACTGTTAAATATGTTGTCTACTAGCATGCTATTATAACAGTGCTTAAGTTCCTGTCAACTAGCAAGCATGCCATGGTAACAGGGTTAAAGTTGCTGTCTACTGGGAACTATGCTATGGTAACAGTGTTAAAAGTTGCTGTCTTCTAGCATGTTATGGTAACAGTGTTAAAGTTGCTGCCTACTAGCAGGCATGATATGGTAACAGTGTTAAAGTTGCTGTCAGCTAGAAAGCGTGTCATGGTAACAATGTTAAAAGTTGCTGTCTGCTAACATGTTATGGTAACAGTGTAAAAGTTGCTGTGTGTTAGCATTGTTACGTATTATAATTCATTACGTATTACCATTTCAAATAAACGGAAATTTGAATTTAGAAGTTCATTAACTGTTAATATGTATCAAATTTATAATATTTGCTAACAAGATTGATAGACACAATTTCTTTTTAACACAAATATATTTTAACCTACAAAAAATATAAACAAAAATAATACAGTTTATAAAAACGTTTTTTTACTAATATTTATTGCAAATAATGACTTTTATATAACAGTTTTGCAAATCCACAGACAACACTGAGTCTTACATCCGGTCTAAAACTGAATATTTTATCGACGATCTAGGTCCACGACGATCAAATTAATTCTGAGCTGACATTGTTACACCTTGCTTAAGTTAGCTAGCTTGACTGGCCTCACACCGCTGACTTTTACCGATGATGATATTTAATGTCCTCGTAGAAATACTTATGTCCGAAATAATTCAATGAAGTAGAATGGTTGGTAATGTTCTAAATCTATAATCGTTTCTGGTCCAATCCTCTAGTTTTCCGATTAATAAGCGTTAGTCACAATTATAGCTTCATATGCCTATAGCAAACTTATTGTAGCTGACCAATAATAATACCTTTCGTCTGTCTCTCGTAACTGTTTGTTTTACGCTTGGTTTGGTCTGAATTTCGCGCAAAGCTACACAGAGACTATCTACGCTAGCTGTCCCTAATTTAGCAGTGTAAGACTGGAAGGAAGGAAGCTAGTCATCACCACCCACCACCAATTCTAGGGCTACTCTTTTAGCAACGAATAGTGGGATTGATCGTAACATTATAACGCCACCTTGGCTGAAATTGCGAGCATGTTTGGTGTAACGAGGATTCGAACCCGTGATCCTCAGATTACGAGTCAAGTGCTTTAACCAGCTGGCCATGCCGGGCCCGCTTGTACTAGGAATTGTTCAAGACTCTAGGACACTCGCCAAAGTTTGCTTAACAACAATACTGTTAATCACTAGTATTGCATGCACACCTAGTACATTTTTTATTCTTAAGCTCAATAATCTTTTACAAATTTCGAGAAGAGTCGGGACTTGCGGAATACACAGTGAAGTATATACGTCACATGCAAAAAAGAAAGCTATATAGAAACAACCGTAGGCACTAAAACAAATGTACAACAGTAACTTTGTTACAGCATGTTATGTTACCACTGCTAAAGTTGCTATTTTCTAGCATGTTGTGGTAACAGTGTTATAGTTACTGTCTGATAGAATGTTATGGTAACAGTGTTCACGTTGATGACTGCCAATATTTTACGGTCTGCAAACGTATCATTTTATAATGACACCATAATGAAGTTAATACCTGTCTCCATATTATATTTACAGTTTAATTTTGCCGCCTGTCAGAATTTTATAGACACAGAATGTTGAGGTTGCTGACTGAAAGCAGTTTATGCTCGTAGTATTAGCTTTCAGTTTGTTGCCTGCTAACATTTCACAGGAACACTTCAGATTACTTCCTGCCAGGATTTATAGTAAGTCAACTAAAGTTACTGTCAACCACATTTTTTACAGTAAATTTTCAAGTTGATATTTTATAGTTAAAAAAAATTGTAACAATGTTTAAGTTACTGTGTGCTAGAAAATGCTTTAGTAACAATTTTCAAGTTGCTCTGTCCCATCAAGTAATAGAAACAGTATATTCAAGGTATTGCCTGCTAGCAGTAGGTACAGCAACAGTATTCAAGTTGATATTTGTCAGTATTTTATTCTCAGTGTGATCAGGTTGTTGCATATCAACATTCTAGAGAAACAGTGCTCATCAAGTTGATATTTGTCAGTATTTTATTCTCAGTGTGATCAGGTTGTTGCATATCAACATTCTAGAGAAACAGTGCTCATTAAGTTGATATTTGTCAGTATTTTATTCTCAGTATGATCAGGTTGTTGCATATCAACATTCTAGAGAAACAATGCTCACGTGGCTTCTCGCCAGTATTATATCATAAATAGTAATTAAATTACGGGTTTCCAGTACTTTATTGTAACAGAATGTTTACGTTGTTGCTAGCTATAATTTAACAATAAATGTTCAAGTTACTGCCCACTAGATTTGTATAATAAAACAATTTTAAACTGTTTTCTGCCGGCATTCCGTAGTAGCAGCACTGAAGTCGATGTCTGCCAGTATTTCACAGTCGGAATATTCGAGGTTCTGTCATGCCGAAATTTGACAGTAGAAATATTCAAATTGGGGTCTTTCAACATTTTATAGGTACATAGGTACGTTGTTACTGTCTGTCAACATTTTTGTAGTAATAGAATAATGAAGTTGGTGACTTCTTGTACTCTGTTGTAGAAAAGAAAAAGAGCCTTCAAGCTGCTAGTCGCCAGCGTGTTATAATAACAGAATGTTCGAGTTGGTGACTGCAAGCTTTTGCTAGTAATAGAATGTTAGTTACTGTCTGTAAACATTTTGTTGTAACATAAGGTTCCATTTGATGATATCGTTATTTATAATGTTACCTTTGTGTTATTAGAGAATGGTCTAGTTGTTAGTACAACTAACATCTCATAACAATGGAATATTCAGGCACCCATAACATTATACACATAACCAGATTGCTGGGATCGCCAACAGAATATCCTAACTGCTACACTGCCAAGATTATAGAGCGAAAGAAGTTCAGTCTCCTAGGACCGCCACTATTTTGTAGTATAGAACAAAGGATAGGCTGAAGCTATGCGATTCTGTGCGAATCTCTGTTCGATCCGTCTTTGTGCTATTTGAGAAGTTGTCCGTGTTTTTGTTTTTGGTTCTATCAGATGAAAGTATAACTGAGTTCACGAGAACTAATAGTGCAAGAAGTGAAGAAGAACATTCACCAAGACACTATTAGTTTTGCGAGAGGGGAGTACCGAGTGGTCCAGGGATATTTCTTAGAGCTCAGCAACAGCAAAACATACAATAGAAAGGTTTATACAGTTATTACTTAGCCAATAAGCCTTGAAATGTTTAGATATTGAAATTTATCTCGTCTAAAAATGTTTGTATTTTGAAATTTTCAAACGATTTGTCTTAGAACGATGAAGATATTGTACATTGAACAATATCTTAAGACATTGTTTTTAAATTTCGCACAAAGCTACACGAGAGCTATCCATGTTAGCCATTCCTAATTTAGCATTTCTTAGGCTACTCTTTTACCAACGAATAGTAGCATTGACAATCACATTATAGCGCCCCCACAGCTGAAATGGCGAGCATGTTTGGTGTGATGGGGATTCGAACCCGCGACCCTAAAATTACGAGTCAAATGCCTTAACCACCTGGCCATGCCAGGGCATATTATATGACATAACTGGATTGTGGTGTCATTAAATTTAAACTTTAATTATATTATTTTACCAAAGTTCGGAATATTTAAATATAAAAAATACATTTACAAATGTCCGGTTTTCCATAAGCAAAGTACGTTACCATAAAGTGGGGCCCGGCATGGCCAGTCGTGTTAAGGCGTGCGACTCGTAATCTGAGGGTCGCGCCAAACATGCTCGCCCTTTCAGCCGTGGGGGCGTTATAATATGACGGTCAATCCCATTATTCGTTGGTAAAAGAGTAGCCTAAGAGTTGGCGGTGGGTGGTGATGAGTAGCTGCCTTCTCTCTTGTCTTACACTGCCATATTAGGGACGGCTAGCGCAGATAGCCCTCGAGTATTTTTGCGCGAAATTCAAAAGAAAAAAAAACTACTATTTTAATCGAAATAATTGGTATGCACTATTGCCTCGATTATCTGCAGTTCTTTTCTTTTTCCAATATTTTCTTAAAATAGATGTGCCATTGGAATTTTAGATGACAATTTACGTGGTTCGGAGAAATTGTCGCGCAGATATTAGTTCTAGTTGCGAAAGTTCAGGTATTATACGATACCCATTGTTTTGGCGTACGTTCAAATCATAAGTCGGCCGGTTTAAGCCTAACCTTAACTCTTTTTAAATTTTGGCTGTTAAGACAGGAATATAAAACATATTTAGCTTGGTTATTTTACTTGATTAGTGATTAAAAACAGAGTGTAGAGTAAAGAAAAACACACAAAATGCACATTAAAATTTGTTTAAATATTTCATTCAACTGCAATTGCCATCCGTTGTTTTATACAGTACGGAGGATGTCCTTTAGCCACAACCATTTTCAGGTTAGGTTGTGTGTGAGAGGGGGTTGTCCAGTCACATGTTGTCTCCTTTTCTTTAGTGTAAGTAAGTGCCTACATTTAGGAGTTGTTTATACCTACGTCAGCGATTAAATTCAACTAAATCGGGAACTAAATAATTAAAAGAAGTATCACAGCATAAAAGTCTTACACTGATAAATTAGGGACGGCTGCACAGATAGCCCTCGTGTAGCTTTGTGCGAAATTCAAAAAACAAACTGCTAAGACTTTTTTCGAAATGCTGTATCATTTAATTAATTTAGCATATTTGTTTATTTAGAGCCATTTCTTTTAGGCACATCCAGAAAAATTCACCTCCCATTTTGGGTTTGTTTGTTTTATTTTGAATTTCGGGCAAATCTACACGAAGACTATCTACGCTAGACGTCCCTACTTTAGTAGTGTAATGCTAGAGGGAAGGCAGCTGGTCATCACTACCCACCGCCAACTCTTAGGCTACTATTTTACCAACAAATAGTAGAATTGACCGTCATATTATAACGCCCCCACGGCTGAGAAAAACGAGAATTCTTGGTGTGACGGGGATGCGAACCCGCGACCCTCGGATTACGAGTCGAGCTGACAAGAAACAACGTAACACTATATTACTATAACATACTAGCAAGCAATAACTTTACGTCTTTTACAATCGAATGTTTGAAGGCAGTAGCTTGAACGATCTGTTAATGCAAATGCTGACAGTCATTAACCTGAACACATTTATTATTGCATCACTTTAAACTTGTTACTACAGCAATCTAGATACTGTTAAAATAAAGTACAGACAGTTAATTGAACACCCATTAGTATGAAATACCAACAATCTTGAATGTGAACATTCTCTTTCTGTAAAAGTTTTGACAGGCATAATTTGAATACTTGGTAGCCAGCAACCTAGGCATTCTGTTTCTATAAAACGATACCTCCTCATAGGCCTCAATGATTGTTTGACAGTACTCGACTCGTATTTTCTCCCATTCTTCTATACAGAAGGCCTCCAACTCTTGCAAGTTTTTCGAATGACGCTGATGAACCTTGGTCTTCAACTCATGCCAAACGTTTTCAATTGAGTTGACATTGGATGACTGTGATGGTCACTCCAGAACGCTTATATGGTTCCTCTCCAACCAGGATTGCACATATTTCGATGTGTGCTTAGGGCTATTGTCGTGCTGGAAGATCCAGCGACGCCCAAGTCGCAAGTTCCGAGCATCATTCTTGATATAAGTGCCTAATATATTAACTTACTCTTCTTTTTTCATGATTCTGTTGACGCGGTGAAGGCTGCCTACACCAGAAGAGCTGAAGGAACCCCATAGTATGATTAAACCACATTCGTGTTTAACTGTAGGGACGGTGTTCTTTAGAAGATTTTGTTCCCTCTTCTAACGGAAAATATTGCAAACATCATTGTGGACGAAAAGCTCGATTTTCGTCTCGTATGACCAAAGAATACTCTTCCAATAGGTAAAGGATTTATCTATATGCTTTCTTGCATACCTCAATCGTGCTTCTAAATGAACAGGCTTTAAATATGGAGTTCTACGAGGACGGCATGCTTTGAACCTAGAAGAGCGTAACATGTTCTTAACTGTAGAGGTGCTTACTTCAACCCCAGTTTCTCTTACCAGTTTCTGTATCTCATTACGTGTTAAACGAGGGTTCCTACTAACTTCTCTGAGAACCTTCTTCTTGGTTCTCTCTGGAATTTTGGTGGGGCGTCCGGAACGAGGGAGATTAGCAGTTGATCCTGTAAGCTTAAACTTGGCAATTGTGCTTTAAACAGTAGGTTTAGGCACATTAAGTTGTGTAGCAATACCGAAATGAGACACACGAGATTCTATTTTATAATAATTCGTTTTTTTAAATCATTGGACAATTGTTTCCTGTTCACCATGATGACCAAGCAGATAATGACGGAGACGGCGCTAAATAGCCGGAAGTCCATTTTTTGCTGGCTAAATTCCAATAATTATGAATCCAGTGTCTAGTTATAGAATGGTATAATGTAGTTTATTCGCCAAACTAAACAAAATTTTCACGGGAATATCAGTTTTTTCACACGTTCTGTAATGTGCGAACACTTTCTGCTCCTCCTGTTTTTGGTTATTTGTTTATAAACAGTTTATTTGTCGTTCAATTTTCATAAACTTTAGATGTTTGTTAGTATAATGTTAATAATATACTGTATTTTCATTATCCTAATCATGATACTTTTTAAGTTATGAGGCAAAAACTACGCAGGTGTACGAACACTTTCTGTCGTAACTGAACATTTTCATGTTCAGTTGCAGCGTCTTGAAAACATTTTCCATAAAATGCTGGAATGTAGCTACCTACCTCAACATGTTACAGTAAACTTCTGGCACATGGAACTTGTATGTTTACATTAAGTTGTAACATCTTGAAAATACTATGTATAAAATGGTGGTATGTAGCTACCTCAACATGTTACAGTAAACTTCTGGCACATGGAACTTGTATGTTTACATTAAGTTGTAACATCTTGAAATACTATGTATAAAATGGTGGTATGTAGCTACCTCAACATGTTACAGTAAAACTTCTGCACATGGAACTTGTATGTTTACATTAAGATGTAACATCTTGAAAATACTATGTATAAAATGGTGGTATGTAGCTACCTCAACATGCTACAGTAAACTTCTGGCACATGGAACTTGTATGTTTACATTAAGTTGTAACATCTTGAAAATACTATGTATAAAATGGTGGTATGTAGCTACCTCAACATGTTACAGTAAACTTCTGGCACATGGAACTTGTATGTTTACATTAAGTTGTAACATCTTGAAAATACTATGTATAAAATGGTGGTATGTAGCTACCTCAACATGCTACAGTAAACTTCTGGCACATGGAACTTGTATGTTTACATTAAGTTGTAACATCTTGAAATACTATGTATAAAATGGTGGTATGTAGCTACCTCAACATGTTACAGTAAACTTCTGGCACATGGAACTTGTATGTTTACATTAAGATGTAACATCTTGAAAATACTATGTATAAAATGGTTGTATGCAGGAACACACTTTTGTCTTATGTTTCATTAAGAACATAGCCTGATTTATAGCATAATATTTTTGTAGATAACATAATATTCACAGGTAGTGAATTAAATAAACTCTGTCAATTCAATATGTTCCCAGAGGTTTAAATATGTCCGCACTATACTGTGCTGGCAGGCTATAACTTTAATACTGTTGATATATTACTTGTTTAATGTAGTAACTTCAACACTGTATTAGTACATAGGTTGTGAAAAAGCACATTAAACACTCTTATTATAAAATATTAGTAGACATAGACTTGAGTATTGTTAGGTTGAATAATTTATTATTAGAAAATGCTAGCAGAAAGGAAAATTTTGTTACTATAACGTGCAGGCAGGTATTATAACTTACGTTACTATGACGTGCAGGCAGGTATTATAACTTATGTTACTATGACGTGCAGATAGGTATTATAACTTATGTTACTATGACGTGCAGGTAGGTATATTAACTTATGTTACAATGACGTGCAGGTAGGTATAGTAACTTATGTTACTATAACGTGTAGGGCAGTATAGTAACATCAATATTGTTTAATTTATAAAATGCTTGCAAGCAGCAATTCATTACCCCAGGGGCGTAGATTTTTTACACACTATGGAGGGATGATTTTTGCAACTACTTATGTGGACTGTTCAATTTGCAAATTGGTAATCTCTGATTATGTGAACCTAAAAGCTGTAAACATGCAGTCACAGAGTAATCTTGTTGCCACGATACTTGCATGTATACTTAGGCCTACTGACTGATACTTATCGCTTAGATCGAAAAGCTTAGAAGCACGCCTAAATTAAAGATGTACATTTCGGCTATTGAAAAAGCCTACATCTAGGCCTAATTATGTTATTCGATTGGTAAGAACACGACAATCATAAGAACAAACACACAATTTGTTGACCTGTGATGCAATAAAACAATTCAACAGACCAAACTGCAGGGGATGTTTGATTGTATGCACCATACCCCCATCTAAAATGAAGGAAGGGATGTATACCCTCCATCCGCCCCAGGAACTACGCCCCTGCATTAAACCTACTGTAATAGACTTGTAAGTTGAACATTCTTTGACTTAAACATGCTGTCAGAGAAAAATCTAAAATTCTGTTACTATACAATTCTAGCAGATGGTAATATGAAGAGTGTTACCATAAAATGCTACCAGATAGTAATTTTAGCACTGATACTATAAAGTGCCCGGCAGTCCGTAATTGTAACAGAGTTACTACAAAATGCTGGTAGGTAGCAATTTGCATACTATTACTATAAAATATAGAACAACTTGAACACAATATAAAATGCTTGCAAACATGAGTTTGAACACTGTTACGATGAAGTGATGGCATAAAGATCAGCATTTTGTTACTATTTAGGGGTAGTAGCAACAAATTCAACATTTTATTACTATTTAATGATAGCAACAACAACTTGAAAACTATCACTGTAAATTGCTAGAACGGCTGGAGTTCCAACAATATTACTGTAATTCGTGATGATGAGAAACCGACTTGATGTGAAAATGTATTCTCGAAACAGCTGATGTAGATATTAAAACTTTAATTAAAATAAAGTTCAGGACAACGTTTCGACCTTCTTCGGTCATCTTCAAGTCATTTTATATCAGTTTTACATTACTATATTGTAGCTTAAATTAATTTAGATATGTGAATAATTTTGAAAAAGAAAGAAATCTTCAACGGATATTTCCAAGCACAGCAGTGATCAGAACACTATTTTTACTTGTTATTTGATGCAACAAAAGTTGATATAATGTTTACAGTTTTTTACAAGCTAGCGAAGAATGGTTGGCAATTTATATGAAAAACAGAGTGTGGTTGGAGTATTATTATAGGTCTTTCTAATGTTTAAAATTCTTAAAGGATTAGGTTAAGAATGTAGTATTTAAAAATGTAGTAGACCTAACACTAATGTTGTAAGACAAGTATATATATATAAAATCATCCTTCGTTGGCTTATTAAAGATCTACATATTATAATAAATGTAGATATATATAGCACTATTTTTCTACACACTCTTCATTTCGAGCTATAATAATCAAGTTAAGAAAAAAATCTTAGGAGTGTGGAAGACACTCTAGCTAACTTGTTTTCTTAAATGTTTAGGCCTACATCTTGCAACATACATTTCCTAATAAAGTTTACCAAAAATTAGAAAATGAAAATTGATTCAAAGTAGTTGTTCAGTAGTAATTTTGAAACTAAAAAAAAAAAGTTGATTTCTTACTGAAAAACAAAATATTAGGAAAAAATAAAACCCTGATTGGTATTTAAAGAACGTAGATTGAACAAAAGATTTTTGATTAATTCGTTGTTGGCAAATGACTTACTCTACTAGAAAGATATAAATTGTTTTATTTGATTATAGTAAACGAAACAAATGTAAATTGTCACCTGTTAGTGAGTAGCTGTCTTATTGTCTTCAAATAATTTCGCATTAGTAACTTCATAATAATAAAATAATCTATAGACGGAATATTTTGAGTTGTAACTTTGTCTTAAGTTTATATGTCTATTGTTTTTGTCGTGATATGTGTAAATACAGAATTTATATATCAAACTATAATTGAAGATTGGTATATTTTAACATCACTTGGAAATAAATGTTGGTAAGGAATATATTCATATAGGGTCACGCTGTCCGTAGTTATCAGAGCAGTGACCACTCCATACGTTTTACTGTTTTACGATAATTCAACTGAGTTACATCTGACTGGAAATCAAGCCAAGAAACATTGTTCTGCCACATTTGTGGTCGAAACGTTCGGTTTTTGTTATCGATTTGCTCAACACTGGCAAGTTAGAGAACTGTAAAGAGTAATTATACAATAAACGTTCAGTTTATGCGCTGTAACAAAATTAATTTGTAATGAAAAGAAAAAACATAGTTCACTGTAAAAAATACAACGGATTACTGTTTTAGGTTTAGAACATTTCGTTATTTCAGTAATGCTTAGGTTAAAACGTTTCGTAAAAAATGTTAGTATTATACTAAAGTAAGGTTAAAGAAGTAAAATATCGAATTCAAACTTTGTTTTATTTTCTATTATTTTAATAGTTACAGTTTGGTGCCTTGTATTTCAAAGATCACGTAGTTCGAAATATCAAAAGCTTGGTAATCATATAAAAGTCAATACACCTTTTATTTACGACAAAGATGTTTACAAGGATAAGGGAGACGCATCTTATTTCCCTCTGTTAATTAATGTAATAACTGTATACACAGAGTGAGTAAACTAAGATATTGTGTGTTAAAACCAGTCAGCCAGATAGTCATTGTATTGAACGTAGGTCTCGTCACAACAACTATGTACAGAATTAGTAGTCGAAATGCAATCATGTACATTTCTAATAGGAAACCAGAATCGCATGAAAAAAAAAAATGATATGATGAAAATACTATCAAAAGTATGCGGTGCTATATTATAAGAGTTACACAAAGACGTTAACACTTATTAGTTATTACAAGTCTTACTCGTTTTAACAAGAACTGGTTTATGAAGCTTCAGAATATAACAAGAATGACATTATATTAGTTACCAATTCATAAGATGAAAATTAACTGGATTGCATCGTTTAGAATAAAAGACAAATTAATAAAGAAATAACGAAATAAATATCACATTATATTTTAACTACAGAAAAGGTCTGGTATGGTCTAGCGCATTAAGGCGTGCGCTCCGTAATCTGAGGGTCCCGGATTCGCGACCGAGTCACTCCAAACATGCTCGCCCTCCCAGCCGTGGGGGCGTTATAATGTGACGGCCAATCCCACTTTTCATTAATAAAAGAGTAGCCCAAGAGTTGGCGGTGGGTGGTGATGACTAGCTGCCTTCCTTCTGGTCTTACACTGGTAAATTAGGGACAGTTAGCACAGATAGCTTTCGAGTAGCTTTGTGCGAAATTCCAAAACAAACAAACAAGCTACAGAAAAAATGAAAGGGAAACAAATCAAAAGAAACAGTCTGTCTGTTACAGACACAAAAAGTTTTCGATAACAAATACCTGAAAAATAAAGAAATTAAGCGCTAGGAACATTAATTTCGTATTTGAATACTCACGGAAAGTAATAAAACATATCATGAGCCAAAGAGATGCCCCCCAAGTGGCTCAGCGGTATGTCACGCTAAAATCCTGGTTTCGATACCCGTGGTGGGCAGAGCACAGATAGCCCATTGTGTAGCTTTGTGCTTAATTCAAAACAACAACGACAAAGAGATTAGAAACATCCTTGATTGATAAATAGCTTTCTCATGTGAAATTCATTTAAAATATGCAACAAATAGACAAATAAAAAGAGAGAGAGAATAATTGATTATTTTTAATGAATAATACAGATTTTTTACAATCAATCTATTAACAACCTTTATTATTTTCTTGAATTGTCAATATTTAAGCTCTAAAGTTGCTGCTTAAAATAATATGCAATATAAAACGAATTAATATATTTTCATGTTTTTCTTTTTTTTGTTCCAGCTTCCATCTTTATGAATAGCTTATTGTCATTCATCACATTATAACAAAACAACTTACAAATAACCTACAAGAGAAATTACACTGTTCGAAACACTACCTACAAAAATGACTACTCAGGTGTCTCTTTTAAAAAGAATGTCAGTACTTAAAGGTGCATATAAAGAGCATCACTCCAAAACCGAAGGAAATTCTTATACAGGAATTTGATATCTGATTTAAATAAAAACAAAACGGAGATGTACTATTCACTAGGTTATCCAAAGTTCTATAAAAGAAAACCAATACGCCTGCGTAGAATTTAAAGTAAAAAGTTCACGTTTAAAACCGTCACTAAAATATGTCCATCAAAATACAATTTAAAGATCTTTTCCTACAAAAATTCATCACATATTCAAACAGTCTACAGAAAGGGGTTTGTTACAAAATTCTCCTGAACACAAAAGCAAAGTTTAGTTATGAAACTCTCTGTCGCAAGAAAGTTGCTTGAAAATGAAAATCAACAAATTCTTTTCATGAAGAAGATATTACTATTTTAAACCTGAATTATACCACACGTAAATATGAATTAAAGGGCTAAATCAAAGAGTACTCGAATTCTAGTTTAATCGTTGCTTATTTAGAACTACTGACCTGATGACAGACAGCCAATCGGTGGTGCACTCTGTTACAGGAGCTCTGTACAGCTCCTGAAACCGATTTGTAGGATTGACTGTCACTGTTATAATGCTATGTCGATAAAATAGAGCGTGATTCGCAAACGGGCACATTGACCACTAGACCATACCGGCAACCATAAATAAAGATTTTGTTTGTTAACAAAGTACCTTTAAACTTGAAATAAAACAAACACAGATGTTGTTTTGTGTAATATGCAGGTGAAATATAACAAATAACAACTTAGAGGTTAATGTCTTGAAACGTTACTTAAATAAAAGACCCCCGCTGGTACAGCAGTAAGTCTACGGATTTACAACGCTAAAATCAGAGGACTCAGCAGATAGCCCAATGAACTTTGCTATAAGAAAACACACTTAAATAACAAAGTTGGTCTGACTGTTGGCTACAAATAAAACAACGTATAACAGAGCCAATCCAGAGATAAGCCTACATGTGTCAAACTAATAATTATTAAAATGTTCAAGACGAAATAAATTCAAGTTGAATAAAGTAAAGTTTATAGATTTATCCAATTCGTAGTGATCCCCTGTGATATAGAAACATATTCTATTGTGGTGATCCCCTGTGACATAGAAACATATTCTCCAAGAATTACAAAATTACAAAAGGAAATCGAACAAACTAAGTAAATTTTTGGAAATATGATTAATTATAGCTATATAATAGTTGACTCTACGAAAGAAATAAAGCTTATACGTGACTTTATCAA